>OZ005742.1:240637791-240923922 GCA_963930735.1 Dioctria linearis
GAATCTATTTAACTATGATTATCATTCGATGTCGCTATGTTCCAGTTCAAAATAATACTTGATTTCTCAATTCATAAAAATCTTGTAACCATAGATAGATCGTTTTATCAACTTACCACCTCTGTAATTCCAACAAACTAGAATGATCTTAGCTAACAATACAGATAACCCAATCACAAATAAACTCAGACTACTGTCCATGGTAAAAAAAAAAAAACTGCTATAAGGTCTTTTGGGCTTTACAGGCTCTAAGACAATGCAAATTTGTACATACCCAAATCAGAACAGATATTTCTTTTGATTTCATCCCTTTAGTAAGTGAAGTATCACAGGGGTCTGTTTTCGGTCCACTATTATTTCTTATTTGTTTCAATGAACTCTAGTCGATTTAAAAAAAAATTAGAACTTTTGGTATGCGGGCGATATTAACTTGACGTTCAATATCTCTAGTAATTTTTCCCGAAAATTAGAGTGAGGGAGATGGGAGATTCTATTGGTAGATCACGATAAGATTGTTAATGTTAGATTAGATCCGGGATGTCGTCCCCAACAAAATATTTTTAGTACTATATTTGGAAGGAAAATGGTACTAAAAAAAATAGTAGTAGAATTTTCGCAATAATTTTTTATATTAAATGAAGAAAAAACATTGACTTCAGGTCGTGAGAAAACATTTGATTCCAACATCAGTACCGAACCGGTGCAGTCATGCTGTCAAGTGACATTAACAATTTACCATACTCATCACGATTTGATTTTGACAGGCATTAGTAGAACCTGGGTCATTTATTTTCAGAGACTTGTCAAAGTGAGTGCTTTTGAGAAGTAGGTTTTTAAAAATGTGAAAACGAAGTAGTAGATCTACTACAATTGTTGTAGGTGGGCAACCCTGAATTAGACTAGATTTATGAAGGGATGTTCAGGCGTTAGCCTCATATTCACTGCTACTTGAAAGATCTATTTATTGTGGGTCTCCGTTCAATTTACTCCCTTTCTAGGTATAGAATGTTAATAAAGTTTAGAACCATTCTGGAATCTGGGATTGAGGTTCCACCTCCACATGAAGTTTGGTGCATGAAAAGCATGCTCGAGATGCAGTAATTTCCAGCTGTCCAATGCTTCGCAATTACAGAGCAGTTGCTCGGAAATTTCATGAGCATCCTGTCAGAAGCGGCAGGATGAAGTCTCAGCTAAACCCAAGTTGTTTAGGTGACACCTCAAGGGTCAATAACCTAAGAAGAGCTCAGTAACAATTTTGAGCTCTGTTCTCCTAAAGGAGTTATTTTGTTTTTCCGCCAGAGGTGTCGATAAATTTTTTTTTTTTTGCCTAACGAAATCCTTGTAGCTTTTCCCAATAAAGGGAGTTTTGTTTGTTCTCCCAGCTATTTAGGGTAGCTTTGAGGTAACTCTTTGAAGTGTCACAAGATGGCTCTGGTCCAACAAAATGAGTTTCCCCTCTTCTTTTTGTTAGGCCATCAGCAATTTCATTGACTTTATGACCCTAGGTTTGTTCCTTCTTTATAAATTTTTAATGTTACATTCAATACCTTCCAGAAGAATTTCTTCCATCAATTTTTTACACCTTCGTTTGCTAGTAAGATCCCATCGTTCTTGAAAATCTTGTCAAAGATACAATTTTTTGTTTATACCCTCTTCTATAGAAGTACACAAACCCTACGAAGACCAAATCCTACAACATATAAAATTTATTTATTTTTTTATCATTTTAGAAAAAGCGCACTCTTGTAAGTATGTAATTCTGTTATGTGTTTGTTTTGTTGAACTGTGCTGTAAGATTTTCGGGAGCATAACCACACTTTTTTTTTTTATATATATACAGGGTAGGCCATAAGCCAATGAACATTGTATTATTGATATATTTTTTTTATATTTTATTGAAAATGAATAATTTTGATTACAAAAAATTGTTTTAATCATGAAGAGTTTTTTAAAAAAAAAAATTTTAAAAATAATATCTTTTAGATGCCTGCCATCAGCCTCATCGCAAGCTGCTGGTCTTTGCTGTACCTGGTCCATAACTAAAGCCAAAACTGGTTGATCAATCGCAATAATTTCATTTATTATGTTGTCTTTTAGTTGTTGCAGTCCTTGCGGTTTATTTGCGTATACACGATCTTTCAAATATCCCCACAAAAAGAAATCTGGTGGTGTTAAGTCGGGTGATCGTGATGACCAATTAACATCTCCAAATCGTGAAACGATACGGTTACCAAAAACTGTTCGCAGCAAATTCATTGTTTCCCTTGCAGTATGGGACGTAGCTTCGTCACATTTCTTGAGTGTTATCAAGTTCAGGAAACAAACAGTTTTCTAACATAGCCCTGTAACGCTCACCATGTAAATGGTCAATGCATTGCCATCTTCGTCTTGGAAGAAGTACGAACAATAAATCTTGTCTGCTGATATTCCGCACCAAACGGTCTTCGTGCTTCAAGTGGTTTTCCACTCCGAGATAAGTCACAAACAGAACCCAATGACTGAAAACGAGCGACTAGATTGCGTACTTGATTTCGTAATGGTGCATTTCTGGTGTTAAAAAAATTTCAAAATTTTCTTTGGGTTTGAATTATTGAATTTTTACTAGCAAAATAAAACTCAACAATTTTTACTCGTTCCTCAATTATGTACATGGCTAATGAATCTCCCAAACGTTGTTTCTAATACCGAAAAATAAAAAATAAAAAAGTTATATCAAAGATACAATGTTCAGTGACTTATGGCCCATCCTGTATTAGCTGCGTTTTTTTATACTAAACTGGATCATTGGAAATTTCAAATTTATTTGGTCCTATAAAACATCTATAGGTAGCCATGACTATTTCATATGGGGGCAAATTATCAAATTGCATTTCAATTTTCACAAAATATCAAAATAGATCTAAAAATTACTTGCTTAAAATATTTGAAATTTTTATTTTACAAAAACATGGCAATGTGTTGATTTTTTATCCATTTATAAAACCATATGCATTTGTAACCGTTTTTTATATCAATCATGGAGGAGGTGTTGATGTCACTCCTGAACTTTCGCAAATTATAAGCCCAAGCAAAAACAGAAGGTGGTAAACTATTCCACATTTGCACAGTTCAAAATAAGAAAGCATCACGAAATTTTACTGTACGGTCGAAAGTATTTTGAAGGGTGAATAATATTCCATCGAAAGTAGTTCAAAAATTTGTCGCCAGATTAACTTCAGCATAGTGAACAACACTTAACCCGACCCCGTTTCACTAAATCGACAATCAGAATAAATCTTCGAGCTGCCACCATTTACATACATACATACATATATGTACCTAGGTATATTCCTTTTATTTGCCAGC
Organism: Dioctria linearis; assembly: GCA_963930735.1. NCBI lineage: Eukaryota > Metazoa > Arthropoda > Insecta > Diptera > Asilidae > Dioctria > Dioctria linearis. Next base: position 240,641,137 of record OZ005742.1, read on the forward strand.
TTTACTCAATTAGATGGAGATAAAACATCGCAATATCACAGGTAAATTACATTTATTTACTCATTCAACGGACGTTCGCAATAATATCCGTAAACAGGTATTTTATCCGAAAGTATGACAGATAAGCATTGGTCTGGTGGAGGACACAGAAGGAAAGTGCTCTTAAATAAATGGAAAAACAGAATTTTCATTCTTCGATAAAATCATCATCTCTCTTGACCTATGCAACTTGATGAAGTATGTAGGTACGGACGGAATGATCGGTGTTGGATGATGATGATGGTGGCTATATGATGGCAGTGCAATAACTCTCGAATATTCTCCATTTACCTTCTTCTCCTTCCGTGAAAACGGCTAGTAAACATCAATTAAAGCTAGAATCTACGCATAAAATCTTGCTTTCGCTAAGCGCATTTCCTCACCTGAAGTAAGTTTTTCTTATGAGAGCTACATACACTCACATAAATATAGGTCTACAATCTACACACGTACCTATAATCAATTCAAAGAACACGCGGCATATCAATGATTATCCTCCATTCATTGCGATTGCTTCTTGCACACCACCACATCACCTTTTCTGCACAACCTGTGATGATTATAATTTCCTCGATGCGCGGTACCTAAACCCATTAAATTCAACTCAGGCTCATCAGCGGTCCTTTATCGATGATGCCATGTTAAGATTAAGCGCCTTGCGCATGCGCATGATCGTTTCTTTTTAATTAAACACAGCTCACGGATCGGAATTGGTCGGCACGACAGATCCAGCGCAGTAGTTGAGTCGCCCTCAATTCCCCCCTCATATCTTGTGGTGGTACCTTACCTGGCTGCCTACTTTTTTTCTTTTTTTTTATTTTCCCCAAAATAAAACCCAGCAAACATCTCTTGTTTGACATCTTTTTCTGTTCTGGCTGGTTGTGGTGACGTCACTTGACACAGTTTGCATTATTTATGATTTTTCAGGTAAGATATGAACGAGTTTTCTGAGCTTGTTGTGTTCACATTGTGTTTCTTGTGGGGCAACATGCGGCGGCGATATATGGATGGGGAGCAAAAAAAAGACTTTACATATAAAAATCGGAATTAGGCATGTCTTCAGGCTCTCAAGGTGTGTTCCCTAGTTATACATAGGTGCTTTATGTATGTACGCCTGAAATGGACGGCTTTGTTTCTCTTATTGACTTATTTGAAGAAGAGTTGCGCATGAGTCGAGGAGACTTGGTGGCTGGAAATGTTTTGATTTTTTCGGTTTTCGGGTGCAAATTTGGATTTTTTTTTTTTTTTTTTAGTAAAAGGATTTACGATGGGAATTGAATAAAATTTATGAAATTATGATCTAAAAGGAGTCTTAATGGTTGAAGAAGAGATTTATAGATGCTTTAAATAGAGCGAATCATACAACATGGAAATTTTGTGAAAGCAGGAGTTATTTTATGCAAGTCATGAAGCACTTCAGGAGTTGTTCTTGTTGGAAATATTTGCTCCTACCACAGAAAAGGCATTTCAACCATTTATGAAAAAGAATAATAAAATTTGCTGAATGAGTAAATTATGTGATCTACCTTTTTGAGTGGCAATATTTGTTTTTGTTTCCAGAAAATTTTTAATGCCTGTTTAATGGAGATTGACTTATGCATATTTTTTTATCTGTACTTCTATTGCCTTTTACAAATATTTTTTTATATTATATGTTGAACGTAAAACGTTCATTGGTACTTCGACAATCACATACAGGGTGTCCCGTAAGTGGTGTTGCACCCAAAGGCTATGAATAGGTCAACGGGTTTTCCAATAAGAGGTGTTATTTTGATATTCAAAGAAAAATGCCATTTTTTGAGATCGGATCTTTATTTCATTATAAAGAGGAAGGTATGCCGTTACTAATGGAAAATAACATCAGCCAAATGACCACCACGACCACGCCTACAGGACCATATCCTTTTCATGAAATTTTCCATAACCAAATCGCAAAGTGGCTGCCCTATGTCCACGATAGCCTCACGAATTCCATCTTTGAGGTCTTGAATCGACGCTGGGCTGTTGGCGTAGACCATCTCTTTCACGTGGCCCCAAAGGACGGAGTCGCAAGGTGTTAAGTCACAAGATCTCGGTGGCCAATTGTGATCACCTCTTCGAGAGATAACACGGTCCGGAAACTTTTCCCGTAAAAGATCAATGGTTTCGTTGCTTGTATGGCACGTAGCGCCGTCTTGTTGAAAGTAAACGTTGTCCAGATCAATACCATCCAAGTCCGGCCATAAAAAATCATTAATCATCTGTCGATAGCGCAATCCATTCACCGTAACTGTTGCTCCAGCCTCATTTTAGAAAAAGTAAGGTCCAATGACCCCGCGGGACCATAAACCGCACCGAACAGTCACAAGTTGAGGATAGAGAGGCTTTTCAACAATAACTCTTGGGATTTCCGAGACCCAGATGCGACAATTTAGCTTGTTGACGAAGCCATCTAGGTGGAAATGGGCCTCATCACTCAAGATGAGTTTTCGATGGAATTCCGGATCATTTTCATGCATTTCAAGGACACAACCAGCAAAGACTCGACGTTGTTGATGATCGGCCGGCTTGAGTTCTTGTGTTAACTGAACTTTATAAGCCTTAAGACCCAAATCTTTATGCAAAATACGGTGTAATGACGTTTGTGGAATTCCTAATTCCAAAGAACGACGAGGAATGGACAAACCTGGGTTTTCTTCAACACTTTCGGCTACAGCAGCAATATTCTCGGCTGTTCTTGAGCGACGTGCACGGGTTTTATTCTTCACATCACTAACTTGCCCCGACAGCTTGAATTTTTCTACCAATTTCTGTATTGCGGTCCGATAAGGTGCTTCACGACGACCCAAAAGTGTTCGAGTTTTACGAACCGTCTCTGCCACATTTTCACCATTTTTATAGTGAATTTTAATAATTTCAATGCGTTGTTGAATCGTGTATCGTTCCATTTTTATTAATGGCGTAGTTTCTACTTGTCAAATGTCAAAAAATGACAGCTCCAAAAGTGACATCTACCGAAATAGCGGGCTAATTAAAATAACACCTCTTATTGGAAAACACTTTACTTAGCCAAACGTTCATCGGAACTTCGACAATCAGATACAGGGTGTCCCGTAAGTGGTGTTCCACCCAAAGGCTATGAATAGGTTATACTTAGCCAAGCATAAAGTTGTATCGGTGGGGGGAGGGGGGGGGCGGTTGTTACTTCTGAACATTAGACCATAAAATTCGTTAGATAGGTAATCGTTGGTCCTTTGCAATTGTCTATAAATGTTTGCCCTCCTCTTCCCTATTTTGAAGTTATTGATCAGCTAAATTTAAAATTCTGTATTTTAACTCCGGTTTTTTTGTTAACTACTATTTTTATCAGAAAACACATCATCAAGATAGATTTTTTATATATTGGATTTAAGAAGCCCAAAAGCTTCCCTTTATATGTTCAAGAAAAAGGGCAAAAAACGCAGAAAGACTCACATTTTGCGTACAGGGTGTGATAGGTAATTTTAAATTGAAGCTTTTGGGCTTCTTAAATCTAATAAGAGAAATCGAGGGATCTATAAAAGCATGCCCAAATATCTTTAAGTCCCATCCTCCTTCCATACAAATTTTGTTTAAGTATGATCTATCCATAGCCTTCGGGTGTAAAACCACTTGGATGGATGGATTGAAAAGAGGTAGAGTCCCCGAAGGGTCACTGAAATGTGGGCCAGAACAAGGCCCATTGTTCACCCTCCAGACCTATGAGCAATCGCTCAGAGGTCCCAACTGAACGCTCTTACAAACATAAGTATTGGCACCCAACCATCCTTGCTGGCTACATGCAGCTCATCCAGGAAGTGTGATCCAAAACATCTGTAACGCTTTCCTGAGAGAGCCGAACAGTAACAAAGAAAGTGAGTCACCGTTTCGGATTTATCTCTGCAGCCCCTACACATATAGGATCATCAACAAGTCTCATCCTGTAAAGGTGACCCCTGAGGAAAGAGTGTCCAGTGAAAATTGGCACTCGAATACTCAGGGTTGGCTTGTTTACTTCCAAGAGCTTATTCGTTAGATTTGGGTTGGGTTTACCCCACAGTTTCTTTGTAGTTCTACCCAAAATCGACTGTGTTGGCGATCAACCTAAGCCGAAATAATAGTGGTAAGGTGTTTCGGTGAAAGGAAGCGAACTCAGGGTGGTTTTACACTCCAGTTACAGTTTGGTAACACCACTTACGGGACGCTCTGTAAAGCAATACCACCTTTCCCCATTTTTTTTAAAGTGCGGTTCATATAAATTTAAAGCATGCATATCGTCGACCGTCGAGAATAACTCCAAACCTCGATTGTCGAAGATTCCCAGATCTCAACTGTTAAAGATATCCAGATCTTGACCACTGTAGACCCCAGATCTTGACTGATGAAGATTCTCAGATTACGGACCAAATATCGGCCATCGAAGTCTCCAAATTTCAACCGTCAAAGATCCCATAGATCTCGACAACCTTCTAAATCAATATACAATGATGAATTTTAGTTTTTTATGTGACTTTGTCTCAAATTAAAATCGGATATCATTCTAAAATAAATATTTTCATATCGCTTCCTCCATCTTTTAAATTTCTTAAAGTTATATACAATATTTTCAACAAAAGTAATTGAATTTTTATATTAAATGAAACCCTCACCTACCCTCCCCTCCCCATGAGTACAGTCACAGGCTCATCATTCTTTATTTTCTAGATTTATGTGACAATTGAAAGCATGTCACTTGACAACAAACCAACTATTCATGACGGGAAACAATCATCAAACAAAACCAAAATAGAGAGTAAATGAAATCCAGTCCCGCGGTTCTGAAAGGAAGTTGACTCTAAGCACGCTATAAATACTTGGGAATTTTTCTATTTCCTGATTGAATCACGTAAACGAAAAAGAGAAGAAAAAAAAATCAGAAAAAATGAGGAAGGAAGCGTATGAAATAAGAAGGAAAAGAGCGATTTGCACCCTAAGGTGCCTATTATGTTTCTTTGATTGATTTCAGTTCCTCTTGAAAGGTAAATCAGTCATTAAGTCGTTAGCATGGGGAGATATTGACTGAAAGGAAAATAAAGTGAGCGCAATTGGATATGGGGTGTGATACGATAGCGGAACATATTTTCATTTCTATTAAAAGATTTTGAAAGAGTCTATAGAAGAAATAATTTTTTTGACACAGCGTTCATTATTAAAGCTTTAACCCAAATTTCCTAAATGTCTTCTAATCCATTATCAGTGGCGAAGGTATACATATGCATTCCGTACCTACTCTAGCAATGATCCTCTAAACATTGACTCCCCATCTCCAGGTCTATATACAGAGTACACATCAAAAAGGAAAGGGCTCATTCACCTACAACATTGATCTAGTCGAAAATTCCACAGTTTCCTATAAAATCTTTTGTATTCAACATAGACCCTTCCTAAATTTTCTTCCCTGGGGCACAACACAAATCTACCTACTCCACTGGACAGTAATCCATTAAAATTACTTCAAAAAATAAATAATAATCAAAAACTTGTCAACTTGTTATCATGCTTCCAATAAAACGAATACAAATTAAAATGCAGTCACAGAAATTTATGATCAATTTGAATAATTGCCCCCCAGCACGAAAGTGAGTAATCCGAGTTCATTAGCGCGACAAGATTTGTAAGACGACATAAAGATAAAAATCGATCTCGTCTTTTTCTCCAACACTTTTCAGAGGTCTTTAGTTTGACTTGTGGGGTACAATACATATGACCCGCTTCAAATCCATTTATTATGCAGCACAGCTGTGTTCACAGTGTTGTCCAACTATGAAATTCACAGTATTGTCTTTAGTACTACTCTGATAGTCATTTAAAACAGCAGTGAATCATAATTTATTGTCAGTAATTTTGTAAGCGGCTGTACGCCATTACAACAAAACTAACGATAGGGTCTCAAGTGATGCTGTAATTTATCTACATATTCGTTTGTATATATGCTGGTTAGTAACGCCGCTAGATTAACCTCAATAATAATTGCATTCTGGATAAAGTGTCTGCCGCATTCTCCTCATTTAAAATGGGAGGCGCATCTACATAAATGTATCTAGCAGTTGTGTTCAAGGTTGGGGTGGCAGCAGGCTTTTTAATTTATGAAAGATACGCGCCTGTTAATTAATATTTATTGACGCGTATAATTCGAGTTGTGTGCGACTTTTGATGCTTATCTAATGCAGTTTTAGTTTTTTTTTTTACATACAAATTTCCAGCTCAATTAAGTACATCTCGGTTCAAGTGGTGTAAAAAGATGAAATCGTAGAACTGTGGTATAATTTCCTTTCAGCTTATGCAAGGGGTAGAAAGATCTGTTTATAAAACATATACAAAATCCCGAATATAAAATTCCCGGACAATGAAATCCTGGAAGAGTAAATTACGGAAGTATAAAAGATTTAGAGTTAACAACAAAATCACAGCTATCAAAATCTCCATTACAAAAAAAAACGTGGAAAATATAGTCCTGGAAAACAAAATTCCCCGACTATAATTTGTCGACTTTTTTGATTAGAAATGGAATTCCAGAATTGATAATCTCAAATTCAAAATCCCGAAATACAAAATCCCGCAATTTATAATTATGGATTTTAGCAATTCGAGATTTTGTAATGTCTGTTTTTACGGAGTTTGTAGGCTCAAGCCTCATGATGCATTTCGGTATAATCAGATTTAAGATTTAGATGCCATCCTAAATTTTTGAAAAAAGCGCAATGAATTTTTCCGAGATTGCAGTATGCATTTATCAGAGGAGTTTTTACCGTGTAGAATCTTTTATTCCAAAATTTTTGACACTTTTAGGTTTTATGTAAGATTCCGGGATTTTGATAATGCTAAAATATAATTTCATCAACTTTTGGAAAAGTTGCATAAAAATTTCTAGTACCTATGTATACCGGCAATTTTTTTAAGAAATGCGGAATTTAGATTTATATTCCAAGAAAAGCACTTGCTTCAAACTGAATTTTAGACAAAAATCTTAGAAAACACAATCCTACACATCCAAATTCGATTAAATAAAAATCCCGCAATGTTAAAAATGTTTATACTTTATTAAATAACTTTTATCCACTCACTAACCCTTGACTAAATAGCTTTATGCATAAGGGCGCCATTCGTGACGAAAATGTGAAATATTAGTAATAGTTTTAAGTAGTAGGTAGTGGATGGATTTTCATCGGGTTTTTTTTTATTTAAAATTAGTGAATTGGAAGCTTTCCGATGGGGAATTTTTTTTTTACGTTTTTGGGGGTTTTGAGTGCATATTTTTTTTTTTCTGTAAGAAATTTTATAACAGCCTTTTTTTATCCGAATATTGTTAAAATGCATGATTTTCGATTTTGTATACGGAGGGGGTGTAGGTTAGAGTGGAGAGGCTGACTTTTCTTTTAAACGCTTAGCATCATGTTTTGCATATTTTATGTGAACATTTCAATTTTCTATGTTTAACCGTTAGACTATGGGGGTTCCTTTTTCAAGTTTATTCATGTAAAAAAATTTTTGACATTGAACTAGGGTTAGTTGGGGTAAAAAGTGCCGCTGACAAAAAATGCCACCTTTAATATCACGTCAAAAATAACCTAATTAGAAAATAGGACACAACCGAAAAAAAATTAGAAATTTTTCGTGTTTTTAAGACCGAAACAAGTAATGTCATAAATACTTTCGTCTTTTATATGAATGGGGAGAAAGAACTTGGATTACCCGAATGATAAAATCTTCTTAAATACCTTCAAAATCCTTTCAAACTATTCATAATAATGTACATCAGGTCACACTACCTCGATTTTTTAAGAAAAACATAAATTTCGCTTTGGCCCAGATGATGAAAGGATATGTAAACTTCCTCTATGTGTGATCCATTGTTGTTGTTTTACGTACATAAAATTGAACTGGATCAGATTAGAGAGATAAAACAACGCAGCTATTGATGACACTTCAAGCCTTACCCTACCCTACTTACATTAAAATGCATAGATCTTTTAAACTATTTACCACAGAGAAAAGAAAATTACCCCGTAAGAAGAAGACACGAATTAATATGCATATGTCAAAGAAATAGGTTATGTACCGTTATTGCAGAATTTAGCGAAAATGTAAAAAAGTAAAAAATAAAATATATTAAAAAAAATTTTAAAATAAATAAATCGCACTAAAAAGTAATTCTTTCTCAGTGATATACAAGAAAAGTTTCATTGAAAAGTAAGAAATGCTAGAGCTCAGATTAAATTTGAATAAAAAGTATTTTAAAATTATATTATTTGACTTTAAATGTTTGAACTCTTTCCAATGAAACTTTTCTTGTAGGTATTAATTGCTGAGAAAGAACAAATTATGTTTTCCTTATAGTGCGATTCACATACAAAGTTATTTATTTTAAAATTTTTCTTAATATATTTTTTTATATTTTTTGAAAAATCATATCTCATTTTTCCAGGATTTTCTAGGACCTTGTCCTTTGAAATTTTGTGTTTTTTTCTGGATTAAGTTTTCTGCAATTTTATATTGCCCGATTCTAAAATTCAAGATTTTGTAATTCCATCCCTCCGGGATTTTGTAATACATATTTGGTTGGTTTCGGAACTATTTAGAAGGAAGAAAACAGAGAAAATAACATGCTTTCCGAAGAAGTTGAAATAAAATTGGGAGTACCACAAGGATCAGTGCTGGGTACATTATTGTTCTAATTTGTAACTGGTAAAGATGTAGAAAGAATCAGTAGCGATTTAAGAATGGATTTAAATGAATTAAGTGAATGGCTAAGAAAGAATAAACTGCAATTAAATGTTAAAAAAAATTAAATTTATGCCCATAAATAGTACGTATAATGACAACTTAGTAATTGATGGTGAAAAAATTCAGTGCGTGAGAGAAATTAAGTATCTGGGGGATTATTATTGACAACAAATTAAGTTTTAATGGACACATTGATTATATTTGTAAAAAAAATTGAAAAAAAGCCGCCTATTTTAGAAGAATCGGAAGCAATTTGTCGACATTGAGTGTTTTAATAAAACCTCATTTTGTGAGTATTGCTCTTCAATACTATTTCTGTGCACAAAGGCAAAGTTAGAACGAATTCAAAAGCTTCAAAATAGAGCTATGCGCATAATACTAAGGTGTAATAGATTTACACCAATAAGAATGATGCTAGAAACCTTAAAATGGATCAGTTGAGCAGCCAAGGAATACATCTTAAAATGTACTTTCTTTTAACTCGTACACGAATTTGTCTGTCTATTTATATATTTCTTTTTTACAATTTTCGACACTCTCGTAGACCCACTTTTCGTCATCACAGCGAGCTGAAATTGAATCTATCAAAATTTGAACCGGACATTTCCATGGAAAACCCGAAAATCATTTGAAAATTTGGTACAAATTTGATTAGTGATAAATCCGTTTCAGGAAAAATGCAGAGTTTTCCGATTTTTCCGAAAAAAAAATTCCGGAATTTTCCGACTTTTACGTAAAATTTTCCGGTAAAAAAGTTTTCTAAATTATGCAGGATCAAGTTCCCTATCACCTGGCATCATTACTTACTTTCTCTCCGACAATGGTGAAGACTTGCAGAAAAAATCGACGAAAATTCATGTAAAACGCTTTTCCGGAGTTTTTCAGACCAAGGAAGCGTTTGAGCGTTTTGCAACCTAAGACAAAGTTGTAGAGCGAAATGAGTTGCATAAAGTTGCTGTTGTGGAAAACTCCGTGGAAAACCCGGAGAAGCGGGAAAAACATCGGACAAATTTTCATCGATATGATTAGTGATAAATTTTTTTCAGGAAAAAAACAGAATTTTCCAATTTTTCTGGAAAATTTTCCGGAATTTTTCGACTTTTCCGGAAAATTTTCCAACAAAAAAGTTTTATAAGCTATGCGAAATCATTTTTTTCCGTCCTACTGGCATCAATACTTTCTCTTCAACAATCATGAAAACTTGCAAGAGAAATCGAGGAAAATTCATGTAAATTTTTAAAAAAAATTTCATAGTAATAGGAAAAGTCTGTGGAAAATATGGAAAATCGGGAAAATTCATGTTATATGGGATCAAGTTGGAATACAACTAAAAAGCGCTGTTTAAAACATAATTTGAATTTCAGAAAACCGTTGCAGTACTTCAACGATTTGATACTCGAAAAATTCTTGTTTTCGGATCGGCACCAAACATGACTTAAAAATTGTTTTAAAATATCTCCATGCAGCACGTAATAAAAATTTAGTTAACGTGAAAAAGGCAGAAAATAAAATAAGTAAAAAACGAGTTTGCAAACAAAACTGAGGCCAAGCCGCATGAAAAAGTAGAAAATAAACTTTTCTTCACACACAGAGGTGGACTCAGATTTTATTCGCTGACAATCACCGATATATTTCAGTACGATCCATCAGAGGTAATAAGTGATTTGATTCACGAAGAGAAAGAATATTCAAGAGAAATGTCCCAATCAAAAAATCTGAGTCCAACTCTGTGTGTGAAGAAAAGTTAATTTTCTACTTTTTCATGCGGCTTGGCCTCAGTTTTGTTTGAAAACTCATTTTTTACTTGTTTTATTAAAATTAGAAAAGGATGTCTACCAACATATCTACAGGAGAGAATTAGGATGGTATCAGATTAGATTAGATTAGATTTGTGAAGGGGTATATAGGCGTTAGCCTCGCAATCACTGCGACCTGAACGATCTATTGTGAGTCCCCGTTGAATTTGCTCCATTTATAGGTTTAGACTGTTAATAAAGTCTAGAACCATTCTGGCAGGATTGAGTCTCAGCCAAACCCAGCTTGTTTAGGTGATACCTCAAGGATAATGGCCTGAGAAGAGCTCAGTGATCATTTTGAGCTCTGTTCTTCTAAGGAGTAGGAGTTCTTTTGTTTTTCCGCCAGAGGTGTTGATAAAATATTTTGCCTGACGAAGTCCTTGTAGCCTTTCCCAATACAGGGATTTTTGTTTATTCTCCCAGTTATTTAGGGTAGCTTTGAGGTAACACTTTGAAGTGCCACAAAATGGCTCTGGTCCTACAAACTGAGTTTACGCTCCTCTTTTGGCTAGGCCATCCGAAATTTCATTGCCTTTGTGGCCCTCATGTCCAGGTACTCACATGAGGATAACTTTGTTTCTCCTTGATAGATTTTTGAGGGTTTGTAGACATTCCCAGACTATCCCTGACTTGACAGTATAGGACTTTAAGGCCTTGAGGGCAGCTTGACTGTCCGAGAGGATATTAATGGTTGAGTAATTTATGGCTCTTTTAATGCAGGTATTGGTATCGGCTTGAAATACGGTAGGGGTAGAGCTTAGAGCCTTTGATATATGGCATTTGGGGCCGTATACACCCAATCCGACCCCACTGCTTGTTTTTGAGCCGTCTGTATACCACACCATCGATCCTTGTTGGAAGGACGGTTTAGTGGAGCGCCATTGTTGTCGGTCTCCAAGAACCACTTGGAATGGTCTTACAAAATCCACTCTGGGTGTGATTATATCAGAAATTGTCGTCACTTGCTCGAAGCATTCTGTTTTAAGATACTTAAATGACCAACCAGATCGCCTGGCTTTAACTGTTTCTCCGTTTGTACTCTAATAGCACTGGAGATCGCTTCCTTTTTCACCTGCAAATGCAGGGGTGCAAGGTTTAATAAGGCTTCCATGGCTGCTGTAGGACAGGTTTTCATGGCACCAGTTATTCCTAGACAGGCAAGCGGCTGGGTTTTTTGTAGCAGAGCCTCAGCCGTCTTTTGATTAGTTTTTGGCCACCATGCGAGGGCCGCATAGTAGACCATGGGTCTAACAACCGTGGTGTACGTCCAGTATATCATTTTTGGCTTCAGACCCCATGTTCTGCCAATGAAGCGACGACACGTGTAGAGAGATCGCATCGCTCTATTCGTCACTCTGGACAGATGCGATTTCCAGGTAAGTTTCTTATCTAGGGTTGTCCCCAGATATTTGACTTCGTCTGAAAATATCAATTCCGTATTATCAAGAAGAGGAGCCGTTAGTGAAAGCTTCGATCTTCTTGTGAACGGAACGATAACCGTTTTGTTGGGGTTTATGCTAAGGCCTTTGTTTAGACACCACGTGCGGACTTTGGATAGGGCTATTTGCATGAGGTCAGATATGACTTGATCATGCTTGCCCCGTATTGTAACTACTAGGTCATCCGCGTAGCCTTGAACATTAAAACCCGAACTGGTCAACTTCTCTAGCAGATCATCAATCACGATCGACCATAAGTGTGGAGAGAGAACTCCTCCTTGTGGGCAGCCTTTTGCTGCGGTGATCGTGACTGAGCAGCTCGCTAGAGATGTGGTTATCCTCCTGCTTCTAAGCATGGAGTCTATCCAGTTTACCGTGGAGGGCTCAAAGCCTTTATCCTCGGCAGCTGATTTAATTGCATCGAAGGAGGTATTATCGAAGGCTCCTTCTATGTCCGCAAATGCACATAAAGCCACCTCTTTTGCTTCGAGCGCTTTTTCGAGGTCTTTGACTAGTGTGTGAATGGCAGTCTCAGTAGACTTTCCAGCTTGATAAGCGAACTGCTTAGAATGAAGTGGTGATTTAATCAGAATTTCACTTCGAATGTGTAGGTCTAGGATTTTTTCCATGGACTTAAGCAGGATGGGTCGGAACGATTTAGCTAGAGAACTAGCTCTTTTTCCTGCTTTAGGTATAAATACCACCCTGACGTCTCTCCAACATTGGGGAACGTACCCTAGAGCGTAACTGGCTCGAAAAATTTTTTGTAGTGGCGAGAGTATTTCTTCAACACCTTGCTGTAGTAAGGCGGGAAAAATGCCGTCTTCTCCAGCAGATTTAAAGGGCTTAAATGTGCCAATGGCCCATCTAACCTTGTTAGGAGTGAAGATTCTTCCCGCAAGGCTTTTGCTCCTCTTAGAGACTCCGTACTTGTCTACTATTCCTTGATCGGGAGTGAGAGAGTCGGGAAAGTGGTATCAAATGTTCAGCCGTATAACTTGAGAGAAGCAGATGTAAATATTTGATTAGGCTTATTTAATAGAAATAGGACGCAAAATTCGCACTAATATATAAAGGATTTAAAAAATTTAATGATTTACCATTATAGAAATAAAAATAGAAAGTAATTTTAAGATTTTTAAGAGAAAATGTGTGCTATTTATAAAGGATAGAGCTGTTTAAGGAATTGGTATGTAACTTAGGAACTATGTTTATAAAAGTATTTTTCTTTTGTACTAATAAATAATTATCTTATATTTTTGGAAATTAAATTTTGTATATCACAAGATTTTTATTACCAAGTCTTCTGGAATTTAATAGGTAGGTACTCCGAGGATTTTGATATTATCCCCAAAATTGAGTTTCTTTATCTTTTGAAGAAATTAGGTATAAAGAATTTTTCTGGGATGGATATATTCCCAAGAAAGGTAGGCATATGTAGGTACGTGATTAAGGCTAAAGAAATCCAAAATTTAAAAATCACAATTATATGAAACCCTAGGAAACATGATCCGGCACAAGACAAAATTCGAAAAAAACAAAATTCCCCGAATATTAAAAATATCGAATTTCAGCGATTGTTTTTTTTTCGCTCTTTTTATATTTTTCGGGATATTTTACTTTGATTTTTTGTTCGAGATTTTTTAATTCCAGGATTCCTCCAATAGAATGTAACAAATGGACGTAACTGTCAGAGATGAATTAAAATTAATTAAAACACAGATATCAAAAATGACTTTACTACACGACATAGGGGTTGTCATGGGTAAATTGGCTTTAAATTTTCATAAGTACTTACACGTGCGCCTCTTCTTTGTATATGTTAATGTCGTAATCTGCCACCTTCAATCAACGATTTAAAAAATAAAAAAAATTACTTAACTGAAAATCGATAAGTGGAAATGTATACATGGAGACGGTTCCAATATAATTTTACTAGTAGGTACACAATTAGACCCTTTTTCCGATGTTCACCTTCCCACGAAGAATCCAGAATAGAAAAGACCCGAACCTATTCACTCATTCCAAAACACAAATTTAATGACAAGCGATGTTCGGGATCGGATGAAGGTAATAAATGAATCTAAAATTAGCCGGTGATTTACCATGTGCTCGGGATGCGGTTTCCATGGTAACACGCCTACACATAGAACTTTTAATGTCTGTACAAGCATAACGGCTGGAGAGGCCAATTTTATAACAACAACAACAAAGGGGGGGGGGGGACGAACAGACTAAAATTGCCAGTTAAGAAATTGAGGATGAGCTGCTACACAACAGCATCAGCATCAAGAACACAAAACAAACACAGGCGACTTTAATGCGTATAGCTTTACCCAGTTGGTTGGTTCGGTGTCGTTTGGTGTCTTACTCAGGGGAATATACTAGATCCCGCGTATACGTGCAAGGCTCCAGGCTCCTCTTCTTAAGCTATGAATGAATGAATGAATGAGAGTTAGAAGATTTCTTTCACTTTTTTGCTGAGATTCTGGATTATTCATGAAATCGATTTTTTTCTTCCCTTTCGTCCTTTTTACACAAATCCCTGATGCTGCGTGCATACATATTCATACTTATATGTGATTTGTACCTCCATACACACATATATATAAATACAAAAATATGTGATAAAAGAGGGGGCGTCAGTGAAAATCAATGATTTCGGCATTTCTGTGTTGGCGTTCAGAAGAAGTTCAGGAGAGAAAATCAATAGGCGAGAATGGAATAACTTGCGAATTAGGTTGCTCGCTTCATGATTGAGTCATCAAAGGGTGCAGGAAATTGGATGATAATAGAGTTTCAGTTATAGAGATTTAGTTACAGATTGCGTTTCTAATTAGCTTAGAAATAGTTTCTTTGATCCGATTTGTATATGTTATATTTAGATGATATTGATTGGGGTTCAGGCACTGAATGTCCCTTTGTGTGGAAGTGATTTTTTTATTCAAAATAGTTTTAACTGCTATAGATGTAGTTATGTAAATGAACTATGGTGATTAGTATTAGCATTTGTTTTACTACCTATATCTAATAGCTACTCTTTCCAAACAGAAGATATATTCCAGTTTATCATTGATACCAATATCAATCTTAGAGGCGCGAAATCACGCCAACTATACAAAAGTCATTGACTTTTTTGTGAACACATATACTGATCGCATCGAATTGCCAAATACCTACCTACGGTAAACATAACATTTAGGTCAAAGGATTGTCGGTCAGCCTTAACGTTAATGATTTGCCACAACAACACTCTACCTTGTCTTAAAACGTTACCAAGAGTACTCCTTAAAAAAGCACATTGTATCCCTCACCGGGATGAGCAAATGAAGAAGCGCGACCGATTCAATAAAACCTTGAGAACGAATTCAGCAGTTGAATGTATGAAGATACATAAGCACGCTATCTTTTGTTCTAATAACTAATTTTTGTTTACTACCAACCAAAACTCCTTCGACACTGCTCCAAAACACTCACCTTTTCATCTATCTGCGTCGTTCATGTTACCTTCCAGCTTTCATAGAGATTAATATGCTTAACACGTTTATGTCTGAAAACCACTGAGATGGTCAAAGTAGTGAAATTTTCACTTTTTATGTATGAAGATCACACAACAAATGAATATCATCTGCATATATGCTGCACAGAACAGACATATGTTCTTCAACAACGTGCAAGATAGTTCATACGTTTTTTTGTTTGTTTGGAGCTCATCCTTCTATGAATGTGACCATAGATGGCACAAGAACTAGATGTCGCATTTCATACCAGAGCAGAGTATACAGATTGTGAAATGGGTAGTGCATTCTGGAGCATTAGAGCGTGCCGAATACAAGTGTTTTTATAATAGTAGTTTTGTATACATTTGATCGAGTTCCTCAATACTTCAGATACGAAAAAATATGTATCACTCGATGTATACATGGTCCACCCAGCTATATAAATTATGTATACTTTTTTGGTACGGCATGCGTCATCTAGTACTTCTGCCATATATGCTGTGACTAATTGAATTTCACTGAATGAGTGTGTAACTACCAGCGTCGAACAATCGCACAATTATTCTATCAAATCCGTAGCGGTTAATTGCCTGACACAAATAATAAACTAGGAATATTCATGTCAAAGAAGAGTTGGGCAATACTTAAGTAAAAAAAAGACTTAAGTACTACTTAAAGTACATTTTCGTTACTTAAGACTTATTACTCAATACCCCTACTTAGTACTTGAACATAAGTACTTGCTTCTATTTACTTGTACTTAAGATTTAGTTTTATTTTTAAGTACCAAGATTTTTACCTAAGTATAGTTTTCAGTCTATTAAGTACCTACAAGTATCTAACTCTTCGTAGAAAAGCAAACATAATCTCTAGCGCAACTCTATTTTTGTTGACTTTTAAAACACGCAAAGAACTGTCAAAGCATTTGCCGCACTCACGCATCAAGGCAGAACCTTAGACAAACTAATAACATACAAAAAAGACTGGACAAGAAGACAAAAACCAGTAACGTCTCACTCAAATATCAAATCGACGATGCCTCGACATGATGACATAACCATTGACATATATAATATGGGTTGAATACGTTCATAGAAATACAGAAAGTGGGCTAACGTCTATATTGATGACTCTTTCGATATAAGCACCAAGTACCAACCCAGAGAGAACTGTAAACAACAAATAAATAAGTGGGTTCGTCGAAATAAATGTTTTTAAATTAATCATTTAGGCACATTACTGCGATAAAAACTGTTTTACCAAAGACAATATATTCATTCGATACGCAGAAGAAATGCTAAATGTTTTATTAAAATCACTTTTCAAGCTGCGTGCTCACTTTTTCAACTTTCCGCCAATGATTTTTTCAATGTTGGCACCGACGTAAGAACTCACAAGCAATTGTGCCCACGTGAAATAGAAAAGTAAGCAGTCCATATTATATTCGTCAGTGGACATAACCAAGTGTAAGCAAGCAATACCTCGCTCCAATATAAAATCAACGATGCCTCGACATGATGTAGGAATGTTTTCTTAGAAATCTACTGGAAATTTCTTCCTTAGAATTTTTATGCATTATTGGAGACGACAATGGGTGCTTGGGCGAACCACTAATAGTTTTTATGAGTGCAGCAATGAGAGGAGAAATTTTTACTCTACCTGCAGCGCCTAAAACTATAAATGGTAGCCACTGGTTACTACTTATACATATTACAGTTTTCAAAAGATATTTATTTATTAATATATATTAACTAAACTCGATAAACTTCATTATATTGCCGCCAACGTACAAAGATTCTAAAAAAGTAGTTTAAAAGGTACTTCAAAAAGTACTCAGTACTTTTCATACATGCGGTACTTGTACTTGTACTTAAGTACTTTTTCTTTGGTACTTATCCAGATCTGCTCACTAGTAGTACTAACACACGGTTATCATCGTTCCCTCCCGTATACCAAAAAGACAATTTGTGGTTTTACGTCCAAGAACCTTATAGAGACTACACACATGTAGGATGTACAGATTTGAATTTCCAAAAACCAACCATGTTTAATGGTCGATATAAAATGTATGAAAATTTTACTTGGGCGGAGTTAATTGTTAAGCTGGTTCCAACTACAAACAATTTGCTTGAAAGACCCTACCCTATATTTCGTAATAACTGCACTCCATTAAAATGTTCTCTATACGTTAATTCCTAAAAAATAAACCTAATTTTCTTACACCTCTCCACTTATTTTCTAATTAGATCATCAAAATTACTAAAATGACGTCTTCCTGTCACTTTTTGTATTACTAAATTGAAAATTTGCATCCCATTGTGTCGTGTACGTCCACTCCTTCAAAAATCACTATAGTCTCAACAGTAATTTTCTACCACACAATTTTGGATATTTTTAATGAGCCCAACACAGCCTCCTCCGACGTAAACTCTGAGCAGATTTAGCAATTAGCGGAAAGTCTCAACAACAATTCTGTTCGATTTTCCTCGCCCATTGCCGCCATCGAATACAATACGTGCGGAGCTTAATGGCTTTTTCCAGGAAATACACAAAAACTTTGCGTCTTTCTGCGTCTTTGATCTTCCTGCAAATCGATTTCCAATAATATTAAAAGTAGGTTTACGATTACAAAAATAGCAATTTTCTATACTTAGTCAATTTTTATGGAAGTTTTTTTTTGTATTATTTTCATTGCTAGCATCTATATAGTAGCGGTTACAGTATGAAGGATATTGAGAGCACGTTTACACAGCCATATCAAGTGCAAAATTGTGCTGTAGACCATTCTAATTGACGGTTGCGGTTTTATCAGTTAAACTCACTTCACGTATACAAATATGGTCTCGTCTTCTATACATACATATGTATGTATATGTATGCAGTAAATCAAATAAAAAAAGCTACTCACGATAGTAACTCGATATCGCACGTTGTCATTACATTTTAACTAGCCCAGCCCGAGCCCATGATGGTGACATTGATGAATCGCGTTACAAGTGAATGTTTACAGAATTTCTGCATGAAATATGATCGGTTTTTTCGATTTTAATCAATGCCGGGAAAGATATTATACATAAAGCGATGAGGTAATAGTAAATTTGTATTGGCGGGCATTTTTATTATAGTAGTAGCGATTTCAAGACATGCGTTTAGGAAATATTTGCAGTTACGTAATCGTTGACCAAAAATATACACCACATCGCGATTGAATTACACATTAACTTGACCCACTTACATGGTCGACAGATGAGCGATTTCAATTGATAATTAGTATAAAGTTTGTGAGACAAAGACATAACGCTTAATTTATAATAAATTAAGAAGAGTGAATTTGTTACACTTGTAAATCCACTTGAATTCAAATCAGTTGGTTTTAAATGTGTTCATTTTGATCTTATTCTGTATTCTGCCAACTTATTGAAAATTTGGAACGACCTACGACCTCCATATTTAGCTCCGACGAGTATGATTAAAATGAAAATAATTAACATAATTAAAGGACTACCGAACACGACAAACAAATCTTTTCGTCATACCAGAGCGTGTAAAAGAAAATAAAAATGGACCCACAAAAAATTTCTACGCACTAACAAAAGATGCAATATGTAGGTACTATTTTTCCATCAATCACCGGCCTGATACAGACTCTCAGCGATTGGGTACCGCAATATTCACACAACCGATAACTTCTTAATACGGTTAAGGGTACGCATGTAACTATATAAATGCGATCGTTTTTCATGCGCCTCAGTATATTTTATATTTTCAGAGCTGTTGCGTCATGAAGACGACTTGCGTAAATTACGCATCGATTAAAATGTAAAATCCTAGCTTACCGACAAAGAAATAATTGAATACCGGCCATCCTCAGGGATCAGTCCTTACTTCTCTTCTGTTTAATTTTATGGCTTTAATATTCAGACAAAAGCTTGCCATAAATTTCTGAGATTTATGTATGCTTAAAACTGAAGAAGCTCTCACCGACCGACGATTTGCAGGTCCTACATCGAAACTTTTGAGATTAGTGAATGAAGTGTAGCTCCGGTAAAACAGAAATGTTTCTGCTTCCACCTTAATAACAATAACATATTTGTTAATAATAATCCTACAAGGAACCGCATAAATATGAATTTCAACGATCAGAAAATAATGTCGGAAGGTTTTTGATTAGCAAGATAAAAAATAAGGGACTAAGATGACTGCCTTGAGGAACACCAAATATTACATAGATATTATGAATTTCTTGCTTTGGCATTTTATAAGAAAATGGCCACTTTTTATACAACTTTTGCCCCAACACCTCCAGACATGAGAGATGTCTTAAACGAATGAATTAGGATACTTTGAAAATATTTTATTAAAAATGTTTATTTCAATTAAACATGGGAGAGCTTTGGCAATCGGATGTATTTTAAGCGACTTTCTTGACGAAAAAGTGGATGTTTTACAGCTCGTGATTGTGCGGAATTGGTGCGTCGTTGAAAATGACTTCTTATAAGAAAAATGTGTTCACAAAAACAGAGCAATAATGGCCGCGATAGAAAGAACTGCAAAATATATTCGAACTGTACTAACTGGAGTGTATGTGAACCAAATGCATGAAAATGGGTTCTTCGGCAACAAAAACGTCCCGAGAAAAATTCCTGAATCGCAAAAAAAAGTACACCACGGGATAGTACCCGGCGAAACCTTTAATTTGATATGCAACATGCCGTATGGTAACCCACACCCACGCCCAGGGCCCCCCCCCCACCCGTTTAAAGTATCCAGAGAATTTATTTTTCTTCTACAAATTGTAGCTGGTAATGAGCTTAGGCGAACGCTGGGACCCGTTTTCTGATCGCACATAATCCTACCGAGTTAGAGCCGATCTAAAGTGCGAAATATCTACAACTTCATTTCGAATAAAAAAGAAGGAAATACAAAAAACAAATGAGTACGGGGATGGCTATAAATAGCTATCTAATCCTCCGAGTATAGGAGTGTAGGTACTCAAACTTCTTCTCAGGACCTAAGGATTTCGATTCTGTACTGGATTTTCCAAAATGTACTAAGTAAATCAAACTTTGACCACCCTCCAAGACTTCGGCCGCTTAATTGAAATAAACAATGTTTATAAAATATTTGTTCAGAGTATCAAAATGCATCGTTTAAGACATTTCTAGTGTCTGGAGATGTCGGGTCTAAAATTGGCATTTCCCTTTGTAGTTCTCAATTAGCTTTTGTAACCATATCGATCTTATTCTGTGTATAATTTACAGTCACTGACATATAATAAGAATGGACTGAGCCGTCCTATTTAATTCCTATAGTAAAAAATGGCACAAATTTTGGCTAAAATCTATTTGTCTCTTTCAAGCTCAAAATGTAAACTGAACTGTAACCAATTTTGGAAACAGTACGGCTGTATTAATTGGAATGCATTGAAGTTGACATAAAAATTCAGATAAATTTATTATTTACATACGTCTATCTTTTACAAGCTCAATTAAATTTGACATCAAATCTGCAGAGGAGCACATTTTTCAGTAATATTTAAAAAAAAAAAATCTGTTAATTAAAGCAAGTTTAATTTCCTAAACAATTTTTATTTAATGCCATTACTATTTTGTAACATCTTTACTGTTTCTAATCGACAAATAATAATAAATTATGAATCGGTGAACAATTGTACGCAAAAAAAGGTTTTCACCGCCTGTTCAAAATTTGTGCCATTTTTGAAGCAAGAATGCTCAGTCCATTTTTATTATATGTCAGTGTTTACAATGAACGTCGTCAAATCTGGTTATCAGTTTATTACCCTTTTTTAGTTGAGAGTCATTTGAGGAAGATAAGGATATTGTTGGTCTTTTTGCATGCTCTTAATTAAAAAAATAAAGAAACTTTCATCCATATAATATTTGACAGTTCTGCAATTGCCAATTAAGGATTAAATACAGAACTCATAATTTGGGACGAAAGAACCTACATAGAAAAAAATATATCATCACACTTGGACCACTTCAGACAGAAGAATACCAATTAATTTCTCCTTCACCTACAACCTACTAACCTACATACTCTTTTGGGCACTAAGTAATGGAAACAACCAAATTACCTCCAAACCTAGCAGAAAATGTGAAAAGCCTTTTGTTGACATTTTAAATGACCTTCAAATGTCATAGGTTATAGTAGAAATACGTCCGAACCCATAATCGCAATGCAAAGACATTGTGGTAAAGATGGCTATAAGACAAACCACACTTATATAAGTATTTTCCAAGCATTCTACTAAAACATAAATTCAAACAGCAGTTTCAAGATTCTTCAACTTAACCATAAAAAAAAAACAAAATTAGTTGACAGATAAATGCAATGCAGTAAGACTTTGTCACCATCTAAGTCTAAGCTGGTATATAACAGCGCAAAAGCAGGTTCAACAACTTTCTATCAAAGATTTAAAATTTTCCATTTTTAGAGAAGTGCATTTTGTAGTATTTCCCTTCATGCTGCTTCATCTCCTTGTCATTTTCTTGAAAACAAAAAAAAAACAAAATCTTTTCTCTGGTCTATATAAGTTTGCCAGAAACAGCTAGATTTACCCACAGAGACTATCTACCTGGGTAAAGGCAATTGCTCATAGGCTGATTTAATCGCTTGGCAATGATTGATCTTATTATTGTCGTTAGAAGGTAAGTATAGGTATAGGTATGGGTATACTACATGGAAGATGTCTTCCTCACTCCAACTACATCCAACTATGTATGGAGGTACAAGAATGGGTAGAAAATTGAAATCAATGAACCTGAAACAAATCATGCCGTCGAGCCATAAAGGATTGTGTTTGTTTTGAGAAGTTTTAAAAATAAGGCTTTTCTCAGGTTTTGATTTTTTTTTTCTATGTCAAGATCATCGAACTCGATCTACTCTCTGCTAAATGTATGTATTTATGCATATGTATGTATGTAGGTATAGATTGGAGATCATTATGCATCACAATGATGTTTTTCGCCGGATGCGTAAGTTTTAACACAAAGCTATCAAAGGTGAAAATGATATGAGACATGAGAAAGGATAGGCGTAACTAATTTGAATTAAATTAAATTTTTGTCTTAAATACACAAACTTTAATTTTTTTCAATATCAGGCCAAAACAGAGAAAGATAGAGAAAAAGAAAGAAACTATAATTTTTGTTTTTATTAAGAAACTTCATTATCACATCATCGGTTATTTGGCATTCAGGTGTTATTGACGAAGAATTTAAGTTCGAGTTTTTTTTTTGTCTCAGCGTGAATTTTGTCCCAGTACTAATTTTGTGGGGAGCAAAATTTATTGTCAACTGTTTTTTTTTTAGGTTTTAATTAATAATTATGGAACCCTCGATCTTAGCCTTTATGAAAATAAACCAGTAAATTGAGAATAGTTGAAATCATGAGATTTCGCTTTCATAGTACTGTCGTCATTATCACCAGTTCAAGAATTGTCATCGCAAAAGAAGCTTCCCATACAGCACAAAATTACCCAGGGACATACCATTCTTGTCCCACAGATCCCATAGCCTTCCCGGGATAAACAGAAGGTATTCAGTATGTACTTAGGACCTTATTTCTAGGAGTTATTAGAAATTACCCATAAGTTATTCCCTGGGATATCCCACAACTACGCTCTATGGGAGCATTCTCAGTATTTTACAGACAAATACATATGGGGTATGTACAGGACAATTTTAGGACAAACATGGGAAAGTCATTTTTCCCCATTTCAGAATTTATTTCGGTATCTTCTCTGATTCTCGCGGTTTGCGTGGTTCTCTGGTGAAAGCAGTTATTTGTTGCTTGGTGTGCTTCCGGTATGTATGGAAAGAAGCCACATGAGAACTGCGTTGTTTAAGCCAGCTGCAAGCGTGAACCTATATTAGAATTCTATTAGCTTCTGCAATTCCTTCTTGTTTTGGCAAAGTTTGTTAATTGTACATTTCATTTTTTAGTTATTTTGTCATAGGAATTCAATTTTTTTTTTTTTTTTTGTCATAAAAAAAATCTACAATCCCAGAAAATCTCAAACAATGTCCTCAGATAACAAGCTAGAATGTCAGTAAGACGTCCTAGGTATACTTGCAATGAGAATTTCGCATTATTGAATGCGTTAAATGTGCCTAAGTACAAACACCGGAAATCCTGTGGGAAAGGCGTAAGATCTATCAGGGGCATCCCAACCCCGGACATACGTCACTCCCAGGGATGTCCTAATTTGTTCACAGGGACCAGATGGGATTTCCCACGGACAATTTATATATCCTAACAGGATTTCCCAGTAACATATCACGGACACATTGGTGCTGTGTGGGTTTATCGTAATGTAACCCTTACCAAAATTCTTCCCTGAAAGACCTGCCACGTTCATTGCATTGCTGTCCAAAAAGATTATTCGAGAAAAAATAACTTATACAGAGATGATAATTGAGGGTGCAGGCGCACTACCTATTATCACACCAACGAATACGAGGTAATAACTACCAAGGACAGACTTGCGATTCTGATATTTCAGTTTGCACTAAACCGCAAGTGCGTCTTTATATATGTATTGAGAAATAACTTTGTATACAATCTCAGTATGTAAAATATTGGAACTCAATATTGAAATTGCGAAAAATTTCGCGGTATAGAAAGTTTATTACAATCTGACCCTAGTTGATTTGTTTTTCCGCGGAAAGACGTTCTGCCCAAAATCTTACGCCTCAGCGTCTCGAGAGTTTGATTTGCAACCGGAGTTTGAATTCAGAAAAATATATGAAATCAATCATAAATGCAGATTCTCATTTATGAACTCATCATGACACTCATTAATAAGCTCATCGTAACACTCATTGCTATGCTCATTAATAAGATCATCATGACACTCATGGCTATGCTCATTAATAAGGTCATTATGACACTCATTGATATGCTCATTAATAAGCTCATCGTGACAGTCATTGATATGCTCATTAATAAGCTCATCGTAATACTCATTGCTATGCTCATTAATAAGATCATCGTGACACTAATTGATATGCTCATTAATAAGATCATCGTAACACTCGTTATGCACTCATCGAAGTGCTCATCTAATATTGTAAAATGCACAAAAGAGAAGCAAAGTATACATTTCTAAATAAATGAAAGAGATGAAATATCTCATGCACACTATCTGTGTATAAGTAAATAAATGATTTTTTCCCGGTTTTGATTCAAATGCGAATAAATTTACTCATGAGGAACTCATTGATGAGCACATCATGATTTGTCTACCAGGGACAATAAGGTTTATTATACTTTTGTATATTTATCTGAACTACTTCAAAGTTCGTACTAAACCAAAATATATTTAAATTCAAATTATATTCACCAAAAAATTATAATCGTTACAGCACATCCAACAACAAAATTTTTAAGTAGCCATAACTGAAGTATAGATTTGTGTCTGTTCGTTGTCAGTTGGGTTCTCATTATTTGCCATCATTTTGCTGTATAATAAATCACGGTTTTTGTTGATTGTTTGATTGATCTGTTTTATTTATTGACCCGGCCGGCACCCGTTTAATGTGTTGTTGCAAGCAAGGAGTTTGTATACAATTTGAATTTTACATATGGGAGCAATTCCAAAACTTTTGTTAAAATTTCATTCACAGTTCGTGGAAGATCTGATTGTTGAGCACAATGACGAACAGCGTAGATTGGTTCTTGTTCAAAATTGAATATAAGTTGAATATTTTTGCCCAAATATCCAGTTCGAGGACGGCAACAATTTGATAATATTATCTGACATAATATAAAAATTCCTGGAAATTCTCCGCAAAACAGACACGATTTCGTCCGAATTTTCGTATAATTTTCTATGACACATCATTAGCGAACACACACTTGTTGGCAACATAGATTTTTACGATGAATGCAATGCACGTTCTTTAATTATAGATATACCGCTCCATATTTAAATATCCCACGTGTGTATACTTTATAGCTACTAGCAGGCGCGTATCCAGATCTAGACCTGTAGCATCTAGCATGGAGGGAGTCACAACTATAATCATGGAGGGGGAGGGGGGGGGGCGGGTTTATATCACAAAATCCAATTTTCGCTTTTGGTAATATTATCCATATCAATGTCAATCTCCGGATGAACATTAAGAAAAGAGCGAGTCCCGATAACCGTTCTTAAGCCATGCCGAAATTGTATGCTTTTTTACCTATATATGAGTAACCGGCGAAACAAAGATCTAAAAACCTCACAATAACCGGACTGCGTTTTTCTAAACAATCAAACACTAAAATGAATATGTATTCAAAAATTACTTACCATCCTGTGATAGGTCTGATAGATGACTTTTCGACACTATATAAAAGTATACAAGAAAATTCTAAGCAATTCGTACACGTTTCAAAGACGCTACGAGCTAATGACTATTACGCAGCAGCGCTAAACGTTAAACTTTCGGAAAAGTACGCTATACCACCAGCATTAAATCCCGCGTCAGCTATACATATTGTGTCCGTACCATATGAAAATAGTCCTGTTAAACTTTATAACTCTCTCTACACAGTCTAGCACCGCATTGTGTTTCCCACCTTAATTTCCACCGAAGATGTGATAGCGCGTGGGGGGAGGGGTCATGACACCTGTGATCCTCCCCCTGTATACACGCCTGGCTACTAGTAAATACCAATTGTCAAAATCGTGTCATATCACGATGCCCAACACTTATAAAGTATGGAATGGAAGACACTCTGTATAAGTTAAAAAAAAAACAAAAAACAACAACAACAACAACAACAACAACAAAACTAAGTAAAGTAAATAGTCCAGCAGCCATCGCCTGTTTTTTTTTTAGTGAGTAATAACAGGCTGAATCTTCGTGAGTAGGTTCGATTCGACGAGACGCCAAGTTTTTCCTCTGTGAAAATTCTCGATAGTAGTGCGCAGGTATAAAACATGTCGATTCGGTGGGGTGTTGAAATTGTCCGAATAACAGTAAGTTTTTTATTTGAATATTGAGATAATTGGATAATAAACTCGGAAAAACACTTGTCCTACAAAATGGATGGTTTGACTGACGCGTCCTCCACTTCGAATATGTCCAAATAACGACGTCCTAAAATTATTAATAACCAGCTGATTTTTTGTATGCACCTTAGTAAATATTTGTACAATAAAATGGTCACATAGTCCTACAAATTTAGTTGTACGTTTTCCCAGTCCTACACTTACAAGTTGTCCATTCCACGGTAAGACTTTTTTCATTAATAACTGTAGGACAAAGATAATACGTTTTAAGTTAATACATTCTTTGCCTAAATCAAGCAGTGTCCTACAAAAAAATGGGTATGTATCGCTAGTCCTACAAGAATATTGAAAATAACATTATTTCGTTTTATTAAAATATATTTTCATTCTTCGTCGGATTCCGATGTCGACACTTCATCAGTTTCGTCTTGAATACCTCACTCGATGTTGCTAACTCGGCAAGCCCGCTGTGCAGTTGTACAAAAGCCTCTTGAAATTTCGTTTTTTTTTTTTAAGAATATAAATAGGCCTCTTCTTTCCTTTCCGGTAGAAAGCAGGGTTGTAGTCGTTCCCAGTAAAAATGTGGCATATAGCAAGCGACCAGTTATCACGGTTCTCCAAGCTTGGCATGAATTTCGCTGATGTCGAGGTACAATTTTTTCTTTCCCGTGCTTAGATCAACTATTATCTGAACGTCATCTTTTAAGTATTTGAAAATTGCCAACATTATCACAGGTATATCTGAATCCGTACAATGTACCTGCACACGATAATTTCTATTCAACTGACAAATGTGGAAAATAATTTTAGTGTCGGCTTTTTCGTGGTAGCAAGTGAGTTCGTTGTCAATGACTTTTTTGATTTTCCTTTCATCGGACACCTCATAGTCATAATTCAGTTTAAAAGTTTTTCCTGTATTAAATCAACCATTTTATCTCTCGCCCAATCTTCAATCAAAAATTCAACGAATTTTTCATTGAAATTTCTACTTCTCAACAATTTAGTGAACTCAGCGGGACTTTTATTTTCTTTGCGCACGTCATACTGTAGGTTCTCTGCACCTCTTAGGTCATGCTCATAATCTTTGATGCTGGGTGTTTCGTACTTGTCGAATATAAAATGAACTTCTATTCGATCATAGCTAATTATTTTAATACCTATATGTTTTGAGATTTTACCATATCTTTCTGGAAGGTTCTTCAACGTATGTAAGAAATAGAATCCATCAACAAAGTGAATGTCTGCTTCCGGAGGATCTACGAATTCAGCCTGATGTTTAACCAATTCGTTAATAATCACAGATTTTGGGGTCTTGCAAAGAGTTCCATCGGTATGACAAAAAGAAAACGAAATGGGGGCCAGAGGATAACTCAGTGCTTTTTCTATGTCAATTTTGTTTTTTAATGACGCGTACAGTAGACGACCAAACACATCTCTCTGGATCTTAACTTCTTTTTAGTTTTTCCAATAATTTTGACTTTTTGGGTATTTTTGCATTCAAAATTAATTATTTTATTTCTCTTGATAGCTTTATCAAATCTTTATAGTGTTTCTCGAGTCTCAGCAATGAAGTTAGTACGTTGTTTTTCGGCCGCGATTTCAAGTGACGCCAAGAACTCATATACTTCATTGTTCACCGATTGACCTTTTGAGATGTTATAAAGATGGTCTTCTGACAATTCTAATCCAAAAGGGTTCGTGAACCACTTTATTGATTGTATCAAAAGTTCCAAGTTCTTAGCAGATTTAGTGATTGCTGACATTTTTAAGTCCTTCGTAATATCATCTGGTGACTTCAGATCGCAAAACTCCATAACTTTTGATATAACACTCGTACGCAATGAATGAGTTATTGGCCATTTTTGTCTGGCGGAGAACGAGTTTGTGATGCTGACGATGCCAGAAGCGTAAAAGAGGCATCGGCATTAATTGTTTATTCTAGTGTTAAATCCACCGAGATTCTCGAAAAGGGTTTCGATGTTTTTCGGATACTCAAGAAACTGCTTCTACAATCGTCAAGCAATCCGGGATGTGTAATTTCGATGTTTATCAGTTTATCACAATTACAAATTACAAGAAATGCGTTGAAAGAGTGAGTATTGAACAAAATATATCTCTTCCTGGAAATAAATACCATTTTTTTGTGTAAGACAGTTATAAAATTGTGTTCTACACTTTATTCCCGATAGGAAAAAATTAAAATTCAGTTGTTATTAATGAAAAAAGTGTTACCGTGGAATGGACAACTTGTAAGCGTAGGACTGGGAAAACGTACCACTAAATTTGTAGGACTATGTGACCATTTTATTGTACAAATATTTACTAAAGTGCATACAAAAAATCAGTTGGTTATTAATAATTTTTAGGACGTCGTTATTTGGACATATTCGAAGTGCAGGACGCGTCAGTCAAACCATCCATTTTGTAGGACAAGTGTTTTTCCGAGTTTATTATCCAATTATCTCAATATTCAAATAAAAAACTTACTGTTATTCGGACAATTTCAACACCCCACCGAATCGACATGTTTTATACCTGCGCACTACAGTAGCTACCTCTATCGAGAATTTTCACAAAGGAAAAACTTGGCGTCTTGTCGAATCGAACCTACTCACGAAGATTCAGCCTGTCATTACTCACTAAAAAAAAACAGGCGGTGGCTGCTGGACTAAAAATGAAAATAGAACAAAGATACAAAAAAAAAATTCAAATTTAGAAAAACTATTATACAAAAAAAAAACTCTTCCAACAAATAAGAGGTCTATACTTCTTACGTTTTTTGTTCCAAGATGCTACTCATTAGACAACTAAGAAAACTTTGCCTATTTAATTTTAAGGCCGATGATCCAATTTCTTATGAAATTATATTATATATAAGTGTAATTAGTCTTGTTACATAGACATGATCATTGCTTTATAGTTCTTGACGTTCTTGAATAAAATTCTATAGAGTTGACAATTTGCGATTAATGTCTAAAATCTAAAACTGTAAGATAGAAGTAAACAAATGCTTTGTAGGTGGATTAAGTATTGCTCAAAGTTTTCTAAAATTGGGGATTAGAAGGTCAAAATAAAGTGGTTAATCAGAGATCATCGATAGATTACTAAAAAAATATAAAATTTTATCATTTATCTCCTTGTTGTCCCCATATTACTCGCGCATATGATCGATTTTTACCATTTGAATCTAACTAATCCAATCCTACACTAAATTTTGCACTGGGTGTGTGCTTGCAAAATTCTTCCAGAGTTAAGGAACTTATGTAAGTTGAAAATATCGATTTCAATTAAGAGAAGATATTTTTAGCAGAGAGATAGACCACCCACGCAGGATTGCAATGCTTAAATCTCTGTATATATGTGCCATATACAAACACCCGCTAGATCGCCTTAAAATAACAATCTAAGCTGCAGCGACCCAGTTAAATCACACCAAACCACATAGCCTAGCTATTGAACAGTCAAAAAGATTTAATAAATCAAAGATGGAAGATATCTTCAGATGGAAGATATAAAGATTGAGCGGATTTAATTGAAATTGCTTAACGCACTAATTAATGAATGGACTTACCCAAAAAGGGGATGTGATTGAAATCAGCTTAAGCCTAGCTAGCTATACATATAAAGTGCAGGCTGAAAATAAAATAGCAGCGTCTGTCTCAAAGACGACAACAAATTGGAAAATTCAAAGTATTTGAACTGAATTGGATTGGGCATGGAGCTGGGTATGGACAGATTTGTTTACTATACAGATGTAAACGATTCTATAAGGTGTTCTACATTCTCTAAGGCATTGTAAATATTACGTCACGTCACTTTGTCACACTTTGTATGGAAACGTAATTTTTTTACTGCATGCAACAGTCCTAAAAGTCGAGAAGTAGGGGAATGTCGTCACGTCAAGGTTTGATTTGATTTGATTTGTGAAGGGGTGTATAGGCGTTAACCTCGCAATCACTGCGACCTGAAAGATCTATTGTGAGTCCCCGTTGAATTTGCTCCATTTATAGGTTTAGACTGTTAATAAAGTCTAGAACCATTCTGGGCTTGAGGTTCCATACGTAACTTGATGGAGGAAAAGCATGTTCAAGGTGGAGTAATCTCCGCCTGGCCAATGCTTCGCAGTGGCAGAGCAACTGCTCCGAGGTTTCGTGAGCATCCTGACAGAAGCGGCGGAATGAAGTCTCAGCCAAACCCAGCTTGTTTAGGTGATACCTCAAGGGGCAATGGCCTGAGAAGAGCTCAGTGATCATTTTGAGCTCTGTTCTTCTAAGGAGTAGGAGTTCTTTTGTTTTTCCGCCAGAGGTGTCAATAAACTTTTTTGCCTGACGAAGTCCTTGTAGCCTTTCCCAATACAGGGATTTTTGTTTATTCTCCCAGTTATTTAGGGTAGCTCTGAGGTAACACTTTGAAGTGCCACAAAATGGCTCTGGTCCGACAAACTGAGTTTCCGCTCCTCTTTTGGCTAGGCCATCCGCAATTTCATTGCCTTTGTGGCCCTCATGTCCAGGTACCCACATGAGGATAACTTTGTTTCTCCTTGATAGATTTTTGAGGGTTTGTAGACATTCCCAGACTATCCCTGACTTGACAGTGTAGGACTTTAAGGCCTTGAGGGCAGCTTGACTGTCCGAGAGAATATTAATGGTTGAGGCCATTTATGACTCTTTTAATGCAGGTATTGGTATCGGCTTGAAATACGGTAGGGGTAGAGCCTAGAGCCTTTGATATATGGCATCTGGGGCGGTATACACCCAATCCGACCTCACTGTTTGTTTTTGAGCCGTCTGTATACCACACCATCGATCCTTGTTGGAAGGACGGTTTAGTGGAGCGCCATTGTTGTCGGTCTCCAAGAACCACTTGGAATGGTCTTACAAAATCCACTCTGGGTGTGATTATATCAGATATTGTCATCAATTGCTCGAAGCATATCTGTTTTAAGATACTTAAATGACCAACCAGATCGCCTGGCTTTAACTGTTTCTCCGTTTGTACTCTAATAGCACTGAAGATCGCTTCCTTTTTCACCTGCAAATGCAGGGGTGCAAGGTTTAATAAGGCTTCCATGGCTGCTGTAGGACAGGTTTTCATGGCACCAGTTATTCCTAGACAGGCAAGCCGCTGGGTTTTTTGAAGCAGAGCCTCAGCCGTCTTTTGGTTAGTTTTTGGCCACCATGCGAGGGCCGAATAGGTGACCATGGGTCTAACAACCGTGGTGTACGTCCAGTACATCATTTTTGGCTTCAGACCCCATGTTCTGCCAATGAAGCGACGACACGTGTAGAGAGATCGCATCGCTCTATCCGTCACTCTGGACAGATGCGAATTCCAGGTAAGTTTCTTATCTAGGGTTATCCCCAGATATTTGACTTCGTCTGAAAATATCAATTCCGTATTATCAAGAACACGTCAAGGTTACCCATCCTTTAGACTTTTGCCCATAACTTCTAATTAAGGAAGAATTTGATCAATTCAACCTCAGCTTTGTAAAAGTCTGGAAAAAAGGAACACTTTTGTTGAACAGCGCAAATATATTGGGTGAAAAATGCAAAAAATATAGACATTTAAAAAAAACAAAAGTGAAATTCTGTCAAGGTCGACCCGTCCAGTCTAGGTTGACCAATTACTAAAAATCGACGAAATATTCCTGAAATGATTGAAAATGACCTGGAAAATTTTATTGAATGAAATAAAAAGCCGAATTTGTTGTATTTTGCTGATTTTCATTCAATTTAGTAAAATTTGACTTGGAAATTATTCGGAATCGCATTTGCGGCAAATGAAATAGCTCGTCGTTATATTGGCGCACTTTATAAATGCACTTCTATCTTGCATTGTCTGAACAGGGCTTTTTCTGTCCTTTTTTTTTTAGCAGACTTCTTCCTTTAACTGGTGTTTTATTGGCGAACTACAATTGGCGAAACATACAATCATGATGGGCTAACCCTGGCTACAGAAATTGTTCAACCTTGACGACAAGCACCAGTGTCACATGGCGTCACACCACAACCAAACATGGTACAGCCCTGCAAACATTTTATTTTAGCGAAGAGCTCGCTTTCTCGAAGTAATCTCGAATTTGAGCAAGAAATGAGAATTTCGAGCTTCTCTCGACATTCCTTCGTTTCTCTGATTCTGTTACGAATGAATGCCTAAGCACAATTGCGACGGTTGGCGAAGGCAGACGGCAGACTATTGCAGTAATAGGAACAATTTTCTCGATGAACGGTTTATGAAACGTGCATGCATAGGAATCTGCAGCCGCCATCGCCCGCCCGTCGGCCTCTTTGGACGTCGTAATTCAATTAATTTAGTTATGACGGCGAGAGTGGCCGACGGGTGACGGCAACTGTATATTCCTACGTATACAAGTTCCATAAAACATTCGTCGAGAAAATTGCTCCCATTACTGCAATGGTCTGCCGTTTGCCGTCGCCGTCGCAAAATTGTGATTAGGCCTTGCGACAACCGACGACTATTGCAGTAATAGGAACAATTTTCCCAAGGAACGTATTATGGAGCGTGTATTACATAGGAATTTGTCGGTCGCTCTATCGTCGCAATTGTGTTTAAGCCTTGAGAGGAAAATAGAGAGCTCAGCACGACAATTCCGCTTTTTTTCCGAGATTTCTCCATTTCTCTGATTTTAGAATTAAGGGCGAAACACAATTCCACCGTTCCGATCCGTTTCGTACAAATGTCAAATTTACTTATATAAGACATACATGCAATTGGACACATTACACCGAAATGGATCGAAATGGATCGAATCGAAACGGAGAAGTGGAGCAAATTTCAACTTTTACAGATGACATAACCTAGAAAAATCATATGTAAAGATTTCTTTATACTCAAAGATGTTGAGGAAATAAAAAAAGACATGAATCATATGACAAAAAAAGAATGTTTTCATAGATGAAAACAAAATCTGGCAAAATTTTAAAGTCAGCTGTTTGAAACCGAACTGAGCAATTATATGACTTCCAAACTTTCTACATATTTTAGAGCCTCCCATGAAGTGTTGGGCGTAATATGATTGCAGCGTAATTTAATTAATAATTCCATTACAGTTTAGTCAAATTACAAAGTAATCTAATTAAATTGTATTCGATTACATATCAATCAGATTACTTATGAGAGAATATGTAATCTATCAAATGTGTAATCTGTTACAATATAATTAGATTATTTTGTAATCTAATTACATTGTAACAGATTACTTTGTAGATTACTTAAAAGTAATTAATAATATAATGAAATGAATCGAAAGAAAATGGTATTGTTCTCGTACGGAATTAGTTTTAGGGAGTTTTATGAAGAATTAGAATACAAATATCTTAAATATCTTAAATGTAATCGCATTAATTAGATTAACATGTAGTGAGATTAACTTGTAATCGATTAATGTGTAATCAGATTAACTTGTAATCACATTACACGTTAATCGATTACATTATGTAATTATGGAAATGGATTACATTAGTAATCTGTTACAAAGTAATCTGATTACAGATTACATGATTAATTGTAATTGTTAATCATTAATCAGATTACATTTTGGCCAACACTGCAGTCCCATGACACTGTGCATATATCGTTAACAGAAGAGCCCATGCTTCCAATAAATGTAAATTCTCCTGTATTATCCCCATTCATTCTTCCGTTGAGCACTACGGCGCGCGCCACATTCGTCAAGAAAGTCCAAATACCTTTTTCCCCGAGAGTCTACTTTTTTATCTTTAGAGTTCCTCACCTTGTTCACCTTTGTCCAGCCTATCAACAGATTCTCATCTAGTATTTGTTCCTCACCTATCCGAATATTCAAATACCCTATTATGACAAACTAATTCATTTTGCTCTCAAAAAACACATTTTTCAACTTTTCAAAATCATGTTCCCACTTATTGCAGTTCGGATATGTTGGCAGGATATGTAGGGGAAACATGGACAAAATGAAATAGGGTTTTCTTTTTTCAGTTTTATTTACTAATTAGAAAAGATAGGAACTTAAAAATCACAATAACAATTCTTTGATACTTCCTCTAAACAAAATTTTAAAAATTTCTTCAAAAACTTAAAAAATAACGAAAATTCATTTTGTCCATACCTAATGGACAAAACGAAGTACTGTATTTTAAATGCACAGCTCACAAACAAATATTTCGGTTCTCTTAGGTTTGTCGGCACAAGATGCATGTGCCCAATGTCCACATGTTACGCATCTTAGCCAACTTTCTCCGGGCTTAGACCGGGAATATAAATCACTGCAATAAATGCAAAGGCAATAAGCATCCGATTGTGTGTTATCTGTAAAATAATTAATATTTTTTATTTTCTTCATTCTTATTTTGTGTGTTTTCAGATACCTAATGTTTTCTTGACTGATCTCTTTGCTTTTTTGGCTATTTTGTTATTATTGTTTTTTGACTTTATTTCATCCATGTTAGCGGTGGATGTTAAAATTAAATTTTGTTGTCTCCTCTTAACTTTTCGTTTTCCTTGGCCACTTATAAACTTTCCTTTTGGAACAGGTGATATAGCATCCAATGGGACTTTTAAAGCATTGGAACGTTTACCGATTTCTTATTTAATTCATCTTCCATAGGGATGTTAGTTGTTTCAGCAGGTTCATATGCATGATCGGGGAAAACATTGGGATTTACAGGCCAAAGTCCCGTCTTCTTGAATCCACTGGAGGCATTTTGAACAGTCGCTGCTTTATCATACGCTTGACTGAGCAAAGACCCAATTTGATAATGTGTCACCACACGTCCAGGGTGAGCTCTCAGCCAGTGAGAAATCTCCTGATTAAAATATGTTTTCAATGGCCCGTAAAAACAAACATCTAAAGGCTGAATGCGGTGAGTGCAATGAGTGGTGGCAGACAAAGTAGCACTATACCATTTGCTTTGGCAAATTCCAAGGATTCGAAGCCCTTGTGACTCGCGTGCCCGTCCACTATCAAAAATACTTTTTGCTCTACACTTGCATTCACCTGAGATTGGAAGTGACGAAGCCATTTAAGGAAGACTTCGCCAGTCATCCATCCTGATTCTTGTGCTACGCCAAGAGTTCCCGTAGGTGCATCGTCCAGAAGCTCATTCTTCATATTTTTACGCGGGAATATAAGACATGGAGGCACGAAAGATCCGGTGGCGTTCATGCAACAAACGACTGTAACGTTGGACCCCCTCTCGGCACTGGTAAGCGCACCCACCTGTTTTCTGCCCGCTGTAGCTATTATTTTCTGTGGTCTTTGTACAGTGGATAGGCCAGATTCGTCAACATTGTAGATCCTACTTGGACGAATATCGTGCTTGTCTAAAACCTCTTGATAAACTTTGAAAAATCTTTCTATTTGGGGCCTGTTAAAAGCTTGAGCTCTGGCTGCGGACGTTGGTTCCGGTTTTCGCGGTGATATATCTTTATGCCTCTTAATAAAACCAGCTAACCACTCCTGTCCAGCGCGTTTTTTATCCTTATTAAATGAATTTGCAAACCCTTTTTTTTCTGCAAGTTTAAATGCCAGCTCTCGCATGTCACCGCAAGTTAATCCAAATAGACGAGTTTCTAATAATTTTAAGTGATCAACGAGTTGCCTCTCCACTTCTGGAGGAAATGTCAATTTAAACCTGCCTAAACCTTTGGTGTTGGGGCTCAATATTTTATTTAAACCTAATGCGTGTCTACGCAAAGTAGCTTGGGGAACACTGAACTTTTTAGATGCAGCTAGCCATCCCATTTTTTTCTTTTTAGTCGCGTCTATGGCTTTTTTCATGCTTTCTTCGTCCCATGATTGACGGTTCGTGGTTCGCTTGTAGTTTCGTGGCATAATGAAAACAATACCTACACAAAGGAAAGTTACTTTAAAAAAATGTACCTGCAATCAGACGACTATGGACAAATTGACATATGTGTGTCATTTTGTCCATTAAAGCAGTATGTCATTTTGTCCAAAGTACACTGAATTATTTTGTAAACTCAACACCGGCGTAAACACAATAAAACATTGGAAAAACTATCTTTATCAGACACTAATAAAACAATCCAACTAATTATAACAAGGATACAAGAAACCCCTTAGGTAAACTTAGCACATAAACCAAAGAATTATTAAATTTTAAATTTTTTGCGCAGCCAAAAATATCACAATGCACATCTCACTCAAACCGCTGCTATGGGGGAACTGGCACGTGCGCAGGTCAGAACATGACGCTAGAGTAACGTAGTGCCAGTGTTGCAACCTATTTAATATATACCGTTTATGGGATATTGCTACCATGTCATTTTACCCGTATATTCCATTTTGTCCATGTTTCCCCTACTACTTTGGTTTTTATTACAATTTTGATTGCTACTATATCTGCATATCTCACAATTCATAAATTCCTTTGAGACTTTGAGTTTTAGCACTTTCAAGTAGAAAAAATAAGAACTCTTTCTAAAAACTAAAGAAAATGCAGACATTGAGATGGGTCAGGTGGGATTAGTAGCTTCCCTTTCCAATTTAAAAAAAAAAAAAAAAACCGAAAAAATTCCACGCATCAAAACAATCTCTCTCTATAGAAATTCTTGAATATTTCGTAAAAATTAATTTCTGTTCTCTTAATTTAGATCGTTTTTTCCTACAAAAAAATAAATATCTCACGACAAAAACTCCCTCCTTAACTCTGCCGATCTCTCTAAGATCCGCGCATATCTCAATCGAAAATGCTCAACTTAATGAGATCAAATCAGTTAATTAAATTCGCATATTTCATCGTGTAAAACTTGGTTCCGCCTCTCGTAATATGAATTAACCGTAAAAACGTGTTTAAACCTTGTGGCAGAAATTTAGCTATAGTTCGACGAGTTTTTTTTTTACTCTCTTTATGCCCCTTGTGCGTCTTCTTCTCTATAGAAGAAATAAAAATAAAGTAGAAAAAAAGTCGCCACGCAGCCACACTATTCTTTTCTAGGCGGTAAATAATCGCATTAAAAACATGTTCAGGTTTTTAATTTTAAACAATTTCTTTTGTTTTTCTTATTGTTGTTGAAGTTGTTGCTATTGGTGTTGTTCTTGCTGCTGTAGTTTTTGATCCTCATAGTAGTAGTAGTATCAAATGTCTTGTTCTTATTTTATATTTCTTTCAATTATAAGAGCGCAACTTCCGTGAAAATTGTGTCATCATCGCTTAAAACTGACCCCTCATGTGACATTAAAGATGATATGAACTTGAAGACATAAAAGAAGTCTTACGTAAGACAAAATGTGTTACAAGTTTACATAGAGAATAGTTTGCGATGGTGAGCTGTTTTTTTTTTTTTTTTTTGCATAGTGCACCATAATAAACTTAAGACTTGTTTTAAATTTCCAATAAAAGCGTTTTTGTTTTCTTTTCTTTTCTTTTTTTCAAAGCTTCCAGTCTTTTTGCCTTTGTCGATGGTATTTCTTTTGGATAACCTGTTTCGTTTATATTTTATCAAAATAACATTTTAGCATTTTAGTAAATGTTTCCATAATTTACGAAAGTTTTTCAGGTTGATGTAATGATTGTAACCTACTAAGATTTGCCTAGCAGAAGTTAGATAAGCGAGCTCTCTTTGTGTGACAAAAAAAAACAAAAAGGTTTGAAGAAATTATTAATATAAAAAATTAGTGTCATATCATCATCATTATAAAGAAGCTCAAATATTGGCAATAGCGAATATAGTCACCAAGTTTATATGCAATGCAAGAAATTAAATTTGTCCATTTATCGATTTACAGGTCATTGAAGCTTTGTCGTTGAAGGTCAACTTAATTAACAACAAAAGTATTACTCTCATTGCTGTTTACTCCCCAGTCGTATACGCGACTCGCTTAAAACTTCAAAAGTGACTTGGGTAAGTTGTTGAAAACAAATAGTGATTTTTGAATAGGTGGTGGTGCCCTTAACTCACGGCTCGGCTACTGGGGCTACACTAGGAAGAACAAATGGGGAGAATTATTATATTCCCATATGTTAACTGGTAATTTCTCTTTGCTATTATTCCCTCCTGATCCACAATATATCTACCTAATGCCAGAAGATGTAGGCCTTCAGTGCTTGATATTATTCTGACAAACTGTGCTACGCTCTGTAGCCAACCGTTGTGCTCCGATCTTCGTCCGGTAGTCTTACGCGCATAAACTGTCGACCAAACACCAACCTCTCTCAACTTGGTTTGCTGACAGCAAAAATACAAATTGGGACACCTATCGGACTATTATTCCTTCTAAGCTAAGGGAGCATAATAATGTCTCAGAACTTCAAATACCGACCCAAATTAATGATTCTGTTGGATCCGTTTGTAATATTATAAAGAACGCGTTTGATTTAGCTACACCTAAAATACGTATTACTCCAAACAGTCTTAAACAAATCTCAGGTGAACTAAAATCATTAACCAGAAAAAGAAAAATTGTCCTCAAGCAATGGCAAAGAATTCATTTCCGACCTTCACAAAGCCAGACTCAGTTTCCTACATGTAAATATTATTAAGGAAAAACTTGCTGACCACAGAAATAAACAACTTAGCAATACACTCAGGTCACTAGACAAAGGTTCAAAGAAATTTTAGAATTTAACTAAAGTCTTCAAAAACAAAGAATTTAGTGTATCTTGCCTGAAAATTAGCAATTCGCTTGCTATTACCATAGAAACGAGAAAGCATACGAACTTTGTAATCATTTCTGCAATGCCCACAAAGCAACAACGCATATTTTTCAAATACTGAAACTGAGTCTTTAGTGACAAATGCGCACTCAATAAACTAACTACCATTCCAATTGAGAGTGATTTTAGAGCTATAAAATTAATCGAGGTAAAAGCTACTATCCATTTCCTCAAAACGAAAAAATCTCCCGGCAACGCGACGATGGCATCAGCAACAATCAAATTAAAAACCTGTGCCTGATGAAATAGCCATCAAAATTCTTACCAACAATGCCTGTCTTAAACTATCTTATTTCCCTAAATGGCTTGGAAAAATGCCAAAATTATCCCAATACCGAAACCGGACAAAGATCTATCTGATGTCTCTAGCTACAGACCAATAAGTTTGCTCAGTTCGGTCAGCAAAATTTTACAAAAATTAATTAAAATCAGAATTTCTGAAAATGCCGATAATGTCAACTGTATCCCCAATGAACAATTTGGATTTCGACCAGGACACTCGACTATATACATCAACTTAAGCGCGTCACTCAGCACATAAAATCCAACCTACGAACTGGTAAATCTACAGCCGCAGTAGCTCCAGATATAGAGAAGGCTTTCGATTGCGTCCTTTCTTTCTGACCGTACGTTTAACGTGCGCATCTAGGTAATTCCAAATCGACCACCTTTATCATAGCGGCAGGAGTTCCGCAAGGATCTGTCCTGGGCCCTCTGCTCTATATCTTATATACTGAAGATATTCCCAGAGCAAATGCAGCAAATTTAGCTCTCTTCGCCTGTACACCTCAAATGAGTCGGTTTCAGTTATGGTAACAAACCTCGAAACCAATCTTGAAGATCTAAGCGATTACTTTCATAAGTGGAAGATTATAAGGTATAAATACAACCAAAACGCAGGCAACTTTTTTCACGATTTGATGTTAGTGAAATCAGCTGGAAATCCGAACTAAATTACCTACTTGATAAAACACTGACACGTACAAGCAACCCTCCATGATTAACAGAAAATCGATTAAGTCTCGAAAACAAACTTTTAATTTACAGAACAATACTCTCAGAGGCGGCGTTAGGCATGGGCGATGTGGGCCACCGCCTACGGTCTCGTGGTCCGAGGGGCCTCACGCCTCCAATATCCATAACTCGGACGCAATGTAAAAATTTATGCGTTTAGGCTAGCAACATTTGTTGGCGTTGCGTTGCTGTTGTCGCGAGAAACGAACGGGGAAGCCCCTCTGATAAATTTTGTTTTTATTTATTCTAGCAATGTTTGTTGGCAATTCGTTGCTATCACCGAGAAACCATTGTGGCCAGACTTGGGGATTTCCCTTTCTGTTTGGAGTTTGTCTATGTAAGGTACTTTCAAACTCCAGTCGCTCTTCAAGGGCTAGAAACAGTGTTGCCATTTTAGCGACTTTGTCGCTAGATCAAGCGGATTTTTTAGGTTTTTAGCGACTTATTTTTAAGATTTAGACCCTAAACAATGTTTTAGCTACTTTTACGGACGTTTTCATGACCAATCCTGTGAATATTCTGAATAAAAGAAAAGAACATTGAAGAATGTGTCCATTATTGTGTGTCCACTTATTGTAGGCAATACACAAACAACGCAACACTAAGTTGACTGAGGAATGGCCTAATGATGAATTACTCAATTTTTCTCGAAAAACGTTTATATTGCAATTACAATCTACGACATGTCAGGCAAGCGAGATAGAGATATCGCGAGGAAATCGGAATCAGGATCAGCAAAAAGAAAAGCTGAAAGAGCCATATCAAACCAGGCTTTAAGTTCAGATTTGATGAAGTTTCTTAACCAAACTGAATCCGGTCGTATAAAATCATCTCAATCGGTTGCTTCGACTTCTAAGATGCTGGGAAGTACTTCACTGAATGCTGATATCGATAAAGAACGACAGTCGGAAAAAGAGCAGGGATCAAACTCTACAATCGGAATCAAACGCTGATATTCCTGATCTTGAAGAACAAATTTGAGTTAGGTGCCAGCTCAGTTAGCAACGACGTCAGTGATGAAGTTAAGCAAGCATTGGTAGTTTCGGATCCGGGAATGTGGGCGTCTCCCATAACGGACTTCCAGCGGCATGATATAGTACAAATCGTCCCGTCACTGCAGCTCAATAACAGTGATCAAGATTATCCGAAAGATGCCGATCAAAGGCAATTTTTCAACATCTTCGCTGGCTGATATACTCCAAAAGTAAAAATAAAGTTTTCTGCTTTCCATGCCGACTATTTCGCCATATAGAAAATAACTTGAAAGAAATTTACTCAAATATTTACATTGTGTATCGCATTTTGCTAACGATACCGGTAAGTACCTACAGCCTCCGCTGAGAGTATTTGAGAAGTACAATGGGTCAGGAAAGACTTTCAGCTTTGGCAGTTTTATTTATTGAAGCAGACATAGCAACTAAGCTTAATTACGGTACAATCATTAAGGATTTTAGTAAGGAAAAAGTAAAAAGCTTTTTTCAACTGTCTTTTATTATACCCTAGATGAAATCTATAGGGCTATACTAAGTTTGTCATTCCGTTTGTAACACCTCGAAATAATGATGGTAGAGCAAAATGAATTGGACACCCACACGCATAATATTAAAAGTTATTTTGATTTTTGCATGTCCGTCCGTCCGTCCGTCTGTCTGTGCGCACGATAACTCGAGAATGCGTTCACCTAGAAAGCTGAAATTTTGTACACGGACATTGAAAAAAAAAGTAAAATTAAGTTCGAAAATGAGACAAATCGGGCAACTCCTTCATGGGGTTGCCATACAAAAATTTCGTTTTCCACGATATATTTGGACAATTTTTTAAGAACTTGTACATATTCAGAAAATCTCGTTATTAGTTGTTTAAGCCAAGGCTAGTAATGGAAGCAGAAATAGGCCAGTTTTTTAAACGTCTTTAGTCATTATTAGCTTTAATTTTTAGTCTTAGTTTTTAGTTTTTGTTTTTTGGTTCGAAATTTTTTGTGTAATTTTTCCTCATCTAGTACTAACTTCTAATAATACTAAATGATTTCCCATTAGTAATGTAAGTATTTTTTTTCGAGTTGTATGGTAAGTTAGCCGGTCTCTCACACAAAGTTTTTACTGTATCCTAGACTCATAGATTTTGTAACACAGGATAAATAAAGAAATAAATGAATGAATGAATGAATGAATGAATGAATTATTGTCAGTATTAGAAAAAACCAGATTAATTAAATTCATTACTTAATATGAACTTAAGATTTTACTCCACAATTACCATTACTTGGTATTTTTAATTAGTAATTTTTACGTACCATTGCCAAGTAATTTCCAATACCATTTAAATGTTGCGGAGAATTAGAAAAAGTACATCAGCTTACCAAAACTCAGGGCAACAGTACGCAGGCTATGAAACAAGACGAAAAGAACATCGAACTCGGATGAATACAAATAAGCCCTAACCAAATATAACCGGGAAATCAGGACATCCAAAAGACGATCATGGCGGAAATTCACAGAAGATATTACCGAAACAAATGTCTGTGCTAGAATCCACAAGATATTTTCAAAAGGACCCTCTAACACACTCGGATTACTAGAAAAAAATTATGGTAGAACAGGAAAAGAAACTCTGGACTTTCTAGCATAGAAACATTTTCTAGGATCTGTATCTATGTAGTTAGTGGGGCTGGAGCGTGTCAGAAGAGTGTTTTCTCGGCAGAAGGTTATCGTCCCGGGAGAGATGATTGGAGCGCTGCTGCCAAAATCTGCACACCAC
This sequence comes from Dioctria linearis, assembly GCA_963930735.1. NCBI lineage: Eukaryota > Metazoa > Arthropoda > Insecta > Diptera > Asilidae > Dioctria > Dioctria linearis. Next base: position 240,684,145 of record OZ005742.1, read on the forward strand.
ACTCGATTAAATGGACCATAAACACATTTAAACAGTACAAAACACCGGGTGAGGACGAAATCTTTCCCGATCTCTTACAAAGAGGATTGGATGAACTCATACTAATCCTGATTAAAACTTTTAGAGCAAGTTTTGCTTGGGAATATATCCCCAAAGCATGGAGGAAGGTAAGGGTGAAATATATATACCGAAAGCAGGAGGCAAAACCTGAAACCCAGTCCAGGTCATATCGGCCTATAAACCTGACCTCATTTGTTCTTAAGGCAATGCAAAAAAAAAAGTAGTGGAAAGGCACAACAGAGACGGAGCGCTCAAGAAACATCCACTAAGTCCGAACCAATTTGCCTATCGAAAAGGTAAATCAACTGAACTGAACTTTACTAAACCTTGACAGATGGTATAGGAAAAGCCGTTGACGACAGAGAGAGAGAAATAACCCTTTGTTCATTCTTGGATGTTGAAGTCATGTTGGACAACACCTGTATTAAGTCAATAATGAATTGGTCAGACATGGAGTGAATCCAACACATAACAGATGGATTCAGGCAATGCTTTCTAAGAGGATAATAAAGACGCAGCCCTCTGGTGAGACACTGGAATTACATACCACCAGAGGTTGTCCCCAAGGAAGAGTAATATCTCCTCTGCTGTGGTCTATGATACAGGGTTTTCCAATAAGAGGTGTTATTTTAATTAGCCCGCTATTTCGGTAGATGTCACTTTTGGAGCTGTCATTTTTTGACATTTGACAAGTAGAAACTACGCCATTAATAAAAATGGAACGATACACGATTCAACAACGCATTGAAATTATTAAAATTCACTATAAAAATGGTGAAAATGTGGCAGAGACGGTTCGTAAAACTCGAACATTTTTGGGTCGTCGTGAAGCACCTTGTCGGACCGCAATACAGAAATTGGTAGAAAAATTCGAGCTGTCGGGACAAGTTAGTGATGTGAAGAATAAAACCCGTGCACGTCGCTCAAGAACAGCCGAGAATATTGCTGCTGTAGCCGAAAGTGTTGAAGAAAACCCAGGTTTGTCCATTCCTCGTCGTTCTTTGGAATTAGGCATTCCACAAACGTCATTACACCGTATTTAGCATAAAGATTTGGGTGTTAAGGGTTATAAAGTTCAGTTAACACAAGAACTCAAGCCGGCCGATCATCAACAACGTCGAGTCTTTGCTGATTGGGTCCTTGGCATGAGGCCCATTTCCACCTCGATGGCTTCGTCAACAAGCAAAATTGTCGCATCTGGGGCTCGGAAAACCCAAGAGTTATTGTTGAAAAGCCTCTCTATCCTCAACGTGTGACTGTTTGGTGCGGTTTATGGTCCCGCGGGGTCATTGGACCTTACTTTTTCGAAAATGAGGCTGGAGCAACAGTTACGGTGAATGGATTGCGCTATCGACAGATGATTAATGATTTTTTATGGCCGGATTTGGATGGTATTGATCTGGACAACGTTTACTTTCAATAAGACGGCGCCACGTGCCATACAAGCAACGAAACCATTGATCTTTTTCGGGAAAAATTTCCGGACCGTGTTATCTCTCGAAGAGGTGATCACAATTGGCCACCGAGATCTTGTGACTTAACACCTTGCGACTTCTTCCTTTGGGGTCGATTCAAGACCTCAAAGATGGAATTCGTGAGGCTATCGAGGTCAAAGGGCAGCCACTTTGCGATTTGGTTATGGAAAATTTCATGAAAAGGATATGGTCCTGTAGGCGTGGTCGTGGTGGTCATTTGGCTGATGTTATTTTCCATTATTAACGGCATACCTTCTTCTTTATAATGAAATAAAGATCCGATCATTTATCTCAAAAAATGGCATTTTTCTTTGAATATCAAAATAACACCTCTTATTGGAAAACCCTTTAGTTGACGACCTTTTAGTTCAGATAGGCAACCAAGGTATTGAATCTCAAGGTTATGATGATGATCTTGTAATCATTGTCAGAGATCAATATGAGCACTTGCTTTCTAGAAAGCTTCAAGAAGTCCTAAGTTAAACCTAAGTCTCAAACCCAACAAAACAACAATTATACCCTTTACCAAAAAAAGGAAAATGAGGAACATCACAAGCCTTATCCTATTTGGTAAGGAGATCTCAATGTCCAAAGAAGCCAAATATCTCGGGATAACTCTTGATGATAAGCTGAATTGCAACAAGCACATTGATAACACAATCTCCAAAAAGGTATATCAATCCTGTGGAACTGCATGAAACTGGCTGGTTCAACATGGGGATTAAAGCTGAATATCAAGATTTGACTATACAAATCAGTAGTCAGACTCATGGTCACCTATACTGCAGCAGCATGGGGGAACAAATGCATGCAAAAGACAACATAGTTGCAAATGAGGCTGGACTCATGGTATACAGAGCCCGGACAGATGGCTATATTGAATGGGACTCTGAAAGTCTACGCACTATAACCAAAAGAATTGAAGCAAATCCAATAATGGATATAATGTCAGACAGAATGGTTGCTGAGCACAACCTCCGTCTGCTCTTCAAGATAATAATACCAGGGAAGAAACAGATACAAAGTCTAGTAAATCAAGACCTAATCTGATACACCGACGATTGTAACACCGAGTAGGAGTAAGAGCAGGAATATATGGTGTTAAACCAAGAGCTTATAGGATCAGAACCCTTTTGCGGTATCTCCTACAATACTGTGAAGACTACCATGCAAACCTGAATCCGGAACCAAATAGACCAGAAATGGAACTCAATGACAGGATCCAGACAAGCCAAAAGATTCATCAAAAGACCTTCCTCAGAGAAGAGCCTGGATATTTTAGGGTTATCTAGAAATCAGAAACTCAGAATCATTACGGGAGTTCTAACCGGACACTGTAAGCTTAACAATGCATTGGATGGGCATCTCACCTACTGATGTGTGTAGGCTATGTTTAGAAGAGGATGAAACATCGGAGCATGTCCTGTGTGAATGAGAGGCCATTGCACAATGCAGATTCCTGGCCTTTGGCTCATACTTCTTAAAGCCTGCTGACTTCAAAGAAATTCCTTTGAAAAAAATACTACTCTTCTTAGAAGAGTGTGATTGCTAGAAGAACTGTAATGCAAGCGGTGTACAATAACCGAAAGATGGCTGTAGTGCAAAGGCCACTCATCCCGCTTAAATCGAAATTTAGAAAAAGTAATACATTTTTTTGGATGGTAATATCTTGGATTACGTTTAATTATATACTTTTTTTTTAAGAGGCAGGGGAATAGGAGAAACCCATCCCAAGCACGGAGGCCATAGCGGCCCATTGTGCTGTCCTGCTAGAAGCCCATTCAACAAAACCTTCCTGTCCTCTTAATGAAGCGCATCAGGTCTTGGTGAGGAAAGTTTTTCTACAGATAGGAAGGCAGACCCAGTATCCAGTCTGCTCCGGACGAAGGCCGGACACTCACACAAAAAGTGTTCGGTTGTCTCAGGCTCTCCCTCCAGGCGGGACAGACACTCAGGGCTGTCAACAACTCCCATACTTGTTAGATAAGCGTGAAGTGAGCTGTGGCCGGTGATGATGCCAACAACAGTTCTACATTGTTCTCTTCTGAACCATATGAGAAAATCGGAGACATTCCCATTGGGCCCATCAATAAACAGTTCTGCACATCTACAACTACTCAGATTCTCCCATCTCTGCTGATGCTTCCTATGAACATCCGCTTTGATGAGAGACCCGATACTCGAGGTGGCAACGCCTACGGTGGGCTCCGGTCTGAGGAACGGAGAATCAGAGCCAGCCCTAGCTAAAAGGTAAGCCCTTTCATTCCCCATATGACCAGGAACCCACAGGAGGGACACTTTGTTGTGAATACACAACTTATCCGCTGACGACCTGCAATCCCCCAGTAACTTAGACGTTATCCGAGGGCCACTCAGAGCCATCATGGCTGCCTGACTATCCGAAAGGATAACAATGTCGTTCCCCTTGATTTGCATATCAAGGGCCAACTTCGCTGCCATTGAGATGGCGAAGACTTCAGCCTGGAAGACATTGGTGTGTCTTCCAAGTGAGTACTCCATTCCAAAATCAGGATCAGGAAAGGAGACACTCGCCCCAGCTCCCTCACTAGTGAGAGAGCCGTCGGTGAAAATTTTTAGAGCAGACCGGGGAACGCTCGATAAAGCACCTCCCTCAGTCCACGATTCCCTTACAGGAAAGTTCACAGAGAAGCGACGCCCGAAACGAAGCCCAGGTACCATCGTATCCCGTGGCATACCGGCCAGAGGATTTTCCAAGCCCAGCCGGTATGCCAGAGAGCAATGAGAAGAGCCAGTCCAGCCGTCCTCCAAACAGCCCTTTTGGCCTCTGCCTCAATGACAAGATCCAGGGGTGGCAGCTTGAGTAAGACCTCAAGTGCCGCAGTAGCCATAGATAACATGAGCCCGTAATTCCCAAGCAGCAAGCCTTTGCAGGCCCGCCAGCTTCCGGATCGCAGTCCACACAAGCGTCCTGGGTCACCATACACAGGAATACGTTTGGTAGCTAGTGGAATTGGGAGATATAGTAGAAAGCGTTTGTGGTATATTAAGTTTTGTGACAGGTCTTAATGCATCACCTACAATCATTTACAGATAAGGTTCAGAGCCTCATGTCGATAATTAAAAATGTCAGAGCTTCTACTTTGGGATGTTTTACAAGACAATTTCAAAAATCGTACGAAACGTTCTGTTGCGATTGAAAAGAAATCGTTCAAAAAATTAAATACGGATGCAGTAGAATTGCAGTCGAAATCTGCTTAATTTTAGGACCCAACAGTTAAGAAAAACAAGAAAAACGAAAAGTGGACAAGGATCTGTTTAAGTATATAACTAAGAGCAAATTGGAATATTTTGAAGCCCTATAATTCCTTCAGCCTTCCCAGAAATTTACTGTTATCTGTCAAGGTAATGGCACAGGAAATATTTTCTAGGCAACTTAGCTGTAACCAGAAATCGGAATGTTAATGCCAATCTCTCTCCAGATGAAATAGAGTTTCTCATCGGATATCTTCTTTCCGTATTAGAAGCGCAACTCAAACAAGTTATCGAAATCTGCAGCTTAATTCGCGCAGTAAAGTATTGAAGCAAGTTCTCTTCTTTTGCTCCATTCCCTTGTCACAATAATTTTTGTTTCAATTTCGGCGTTTTTTTTTTTTGTTATAACACAAGCAGCGCGCTACCACAGCGGCAACAACGAGCTCATCTATGTTGACACACGAACTGGCCGAGTGTAAAGAATAGTCATATAAACTCTTGTGGCACTTCTTACTGACACATGATCTTGATAAAACTGTAAATGCTCTAGACACTATAGTGTCGTCTCTAGAAGTCAACGTGAATACGTACCTTAATGCCATTTTGACACTACCTTCAAGCTATCTTGGACCCTCCCCATACAACCGAAGCCACAACATTTAAACAAAGTATGTTAAACACATGTATAGTCGTGATTAATCTGAAAAAAATACAGGCCCCAATTACCACCGGTCCATCGATCGGGCCCTCAATCGCTTGTCCTCCCAGTTCGGCTCTGGTAAGGTTTTCCAATAGATGTGGTGGGCAACACAATGGACCATTGATGGTCTTAGCGTTACTGATCATAGGTATTTAGATAGCCGCCACTCTAACCTAACATAACCTGCCAATAGTCCGCAAATAAATAAGCAAATGAAAAATATTAATAAGGAAGTAAGAGTAATGTTTATTCATTTCCAAATTATAGCTAACATAATTCCTTATATTCCCTTCAACAAGTTCTCGTCCTCCTCTAAGTTACAAAGCAAACAAAGTGTTCCATCGGAATTTTCAAACGGACTGACGTTCAAATGCCCTCCCCTATACCTGGTAATCAAATTATTTTTTTTCGCTGAGAATTCGTCACGAAGGTAGCTGCTCATATTACAATATTGCACAGTTTATCATAAAGCTCATGCCTTACTGAACTCCTAGCTTTGTCAGTAGTTCTTTGAATAAGTAGTGCTTCCTATCTGCAGACGAGATTATTTAGAATTGCTTTTAAATGGTTATAAGACCGACCTGATATATTCACATCTATAAACTATGTCAGCTGGCTTAATTCCTGCCACTCACTATACCAGAATACGTTCCTACTAACCACTTTTAAGGCTAGCTGATGAGGAAGCCTATTGGAAGAAAGACGAAACAGAATTTTCAACATGTAGTCAAAATGGCACTTCAATGTGTATTAGAGAGACCAAACTCTAAATTTATCATATAGTTTCATATCATATCATCATCATATCATTTATTCCAGACGTACACAAGATTAGACATCTTTTTTTGTACAATGAGTAGTAAATACGGTTCTAAATACATAATTTAAGGTGAAAAAAAATAAAAGAAAAACAATTAAAGATTATAAACTAAACTATGCGAATTCAGATGAAAACAGAGAAAGAAAGAAAGAAAGAAAAATCAAACTATCAAGAATACAGAATCTTTGTAAATGCGCTAAGAAAGGTCAACTAGAACTTACTTTCAGCTGCTAAGAAGATAAGTAAAAAAAAAAAAATATGACAAAAATTTAAAGAAACGAATATCAACAACTATATTATTTGTAAACTAATGAGCCTCTTGAATGCGATACTACAATGTGTAAAGCATGGCATAAGTAGCGTCTTTACAAGTTTAAGACGAGCAGGTGTTGTTAAGATACTCGCATAGAGTCAAAGTCTCCGAAGGCCGAAGTAGACTTTTCTAATCAATGCGTTTACATTCTCACAGCACTTCATATCTTGGCTTCTTAAAGTAACACCAAGATTTGTAACTTTACTTTGCATCACTAAATTGGTACCATCCAAAGCGACCGGAGGAATACTATTTCTGTCAAAAACGTTGTTGTAAAAAGCAATACACTGCGACTTTCCTGGATTCAGTATCAACCGATTTTTCTTAGCCCACAAGCCTATTCTGTCTAAATCATCGTTTATGCGTGCAAGGCAGTCTTCAATAAGTCCAATGGGTCTACTGAGATAGATTTGTACATCGTCAGCATACATATGCACTTTGACATCACGAACTACTTCAGGTAGATCATTGAGGAATAGGCTAAATAGCAAAGGGCCCAGAATAGAACCTTGTGGTACGCCGTATAATAAGGTGAGTGAGTTTGGGATATTATTATTTACCTTAACGCGTTGGTGACGGCGTGACAAAAAATCTTTAATGATGGTAAGAGCAGAAGTACTGAATTTAAAAATAGCAAACATTTTATGCAGAAGGATGTTATGATCAACACTATCAAATGCCTTAGTGAAATCTAGCAGTACTAATGTACTAAATTTGTTTTGATCCAGGGCCAATCTAATGTCAGTGGATACCTTCAACACAGCAGTCTCGCAGCTGTGAAAGCGTCTAAACCCTGATTGCCAACGTGTAAGCAGCTCATTATCCTCAAGGTAGTCAAGCATCTGGCGATACATTAACTTTTCCAACACCTTAGAAAAGAAACATAAGATGCTTATAGGGCGAAAGTCGGCAGGGTACTCGAGACATCTGTTCTTCGGTATTAGGAGTACTATCGCAGATATGCAGTCTGAAGGAAACGTTGATGTCGTTAAGCATGAATTGATCACATGAAGAATGTATTTACCACAAAATGGATACAATAGCCTGATAAATCGTGGAGACAAACCATCGGGTCCAATGTTATCAGATTTGATCGAGTTATGGAAATTGACAGTTCATTCAGGTCAACACAACGAAAGGAGAATGCATTATGATTGGCCAAAGGTGCGACCTCGCGCAATGAACCTTCATGAGGAGCTTCGAGCGTTCCAGCTTGATTTACCATTGAGCTTTGATTAATTGATATAAAACATGCATTAAGTTCATCGGGATTGTGAATCCACAATCGACTTCAGCTTTCCCATACACACCAGCCTGTCGTAGGTTGCGCCATAAAACTTTGGGTTGTAGATGGCAGTTCAATTTAGAACTAAAATACTGGCGCTTAGCGCGACGAATGGCCGCAGTTGCTTTATTGCATGCCGTTTGGTATAATACACGGGCACCAGAGGTGTTAGTTCATTTGTAATGACGATATAAGAACTCGTGTTCAGTAATTAGCGACAGAACTCGAGATGAAAACCACGGACAGCCATTAGCGGTCATACTATATTTATATCTAACGTGGACATATTTATCGTATAAGTGAGTGATTAACGATGATAATGTTTCAACTTGGCAGTTAACAGAATAAGAATTATTGATTGACTCCCATGGCAAGCGTACGCATTCCTAAAACAAAGCATTTACATCAATATTATTAAAATCACGATATGAATAAAAGGTGGGGAGACGTACTGTCTCAACAGACAGGAGGGCTCAATTGGTTGCGCGAGATCACTTTACTTGCATCTGTTGTAAGAAACAAATCCAATAATGAGGGATTAGCTGCATTAAAGTATGTTGGAAAATTATTGATTACATTTAGATGTAGGCTATGAAGGAAATGCAAGAACAAATTGGCTGTAAGATCCTGCCGAAGAAGGTTAACATTAAAATCACCTCCTACAATGACATTCGGATACTGCTGAGAAATACGTGATAACGTGCCTTCAAACTCCTGCACTATAGCGCAGTTGAAGCTATTTGGAGGACAGTACACTGCTGATAGAATACACTTGTCATAGCTAGAGGTAACTTCGACGCCTATAAATTCCATTGCATCTCCTTTAGAGGAAAATATATGCCTGGCCTTGAAGCAATCGCGGACATATATCGCAACACCGCCTCCTACACGATTTTTACGGTCATTACGAAAAATTTTGTAGCCAGGAATTGCGAGGAATGCAGAGGGGATACTGTCATTTAACCATGTTTCACTGATTATAATAGCGTGTAAGTCGGACTGGGAGAATATGTATCGAAATTCATCGATTTTGTTACGAATGCTTCTAGCATTTAACGCACAAACTTTTAATCCACGGGAATGATCACATAAGATTTTCAACAACATTCTTTCCTTGTCCAGATCACAATTATTCAAATTCATGAAAGATTACTGTCTCGCCACCCAAATCGCAGCAGTTGGGGGTAGTTGTCGGCAAACGAACCATTCGTTTAAAGAAGTATCGTTGTAGCCTTTCAACAGAGTCATATTGCTGAAAACCCCACACCTGTGCGCTCCGTAACAAAGAACTGACCTTGAGACAGCGTTGTACAGAACAAATTTGTCAGAATACTTCATTCCTCTTCTTTTCCCCAGAAAACTTTTCCAAGTTATATTAATAGCCGTTTTTTTTTTTGCAGACTGTAGACGGTTTTTAAGGTGGGCGTTAAATGATAACTTCAGTGTTAAGGTAACACCGAGGTATAGATGTATATTCCTTTACAACTTCTATTTGCACATTATTATATTGCCAATTTTCATTACTCTTCCTGGGTTCTGACCCACGCTGGAAAATCATAATTTTGTATTTCTCCAAGTTGACAACCAGGTTCCACAAGTGCCAGTTATCCTGAAAATTATTGATCATATGCTGGAGTTTGTGTGAATTGTCAAATAAAATAACGATATCATCAGCAGATATTTTAAGTCTTTTAAATTAATATCGTCAAGTGTCAGGCCTACCTCCATAGAATCCTCTAAGTCGTTAATAAAAATTACAAACAACAGCGGGCTCAAAATGCATCCTTGCTTTATACCAGAGATGTTGTCAGAAAACTATCTGAGAGATGTTCTCCATTCCAAACTTGAGCGCTACTTAGTAACTTCGTAAATTTTTATCAGCATGCCCACAAACTTACTAGACATTCCGATATTGTACAATTTATAAAAAACAGTGCTCCCCTTTCAATTGTATCAACAAATGCGCTGCTTTAAAATCTACAAAGATGGAATACACCTTTTTTTTATATTGAATGAATGGTAGACTTTGATAGCATTTATTAGGTTGAAAATGTTATCTATCGTGGGAGTAACCGCTACGATAGCCTGCCTGATTTTCATTCAAAATATTGTGGGCCTCCTCCCAACATACCGCTCTATTGTGTAACATATACCGGCAAAAAGCTTGTGACATGTGTTCATAAAGGAAAGACCACAGTAGTTTTCTACTCTATTTACATCACCTTTTTTTTTTATAAAGAGGGAAGATAATCGACCTCGTGAAAGATTCAGGGGCTTCACATCTATTGTAAAAATGTAATTAAAATAATTTAGAAATTCTTTTAAAAAGCTTACTGGAGCATTCCTATACAAAATTCATAAGTTATTCCATCTATACCTGACGCTTCGTTGTCTTTGGCTTTATTTAGGACAAAATCAAGTTTATTTAAGTTAAATTCGCTATCTAAAAAATATTAATAAATGGCGTGCCATAGGGATCAGTCCTTGCCCCAATTGTCTTCAGTTCAGTCTACATCTTTGATATTCCAATGAAAACGCGTCGTAAATTTATTTTTGCAGTTGTTTTCATCATATCAAAATACAGGACAGAAACATTTCGATAATTGAAGAAATCTTTAAATAGACGATTTGGAGCAGGTCCTTACAAAGAAACTTTCGAAATTAAGTCTCCTGCCTTATCAACCGATTTATGCATTCATATGTATTTACGTATATCTCCTTTGTCCGAACACTCCAAGTGGTCGACGAACTAATAGATGTCGTTCAAAAAATTATTCGGAATGAAAACAGAAAAACGCCGTTTAAGGACGATAGGCCAGGCAAGAAATGGTACTATAGTTTTTTAAAGCGACATGAAGAGCTAACTCTGCACAATCCTGAAGCAATAAATAAAGCCAGAGCGGTAGTTACAGAGGAAAATATTCGGAAATGGTTCCGTAATCTGGAAAAATATCTTATTGCTGAAAATTGTCCCGATATTTCATAAGACCCCACACGAATTTATAATGGTGATGAAACATCATTTAGCATTGCTCCGAAAACCGGCACAGTTATTGCTCCTATAAAGGCTACCGTAATCTTTATCAAGTTAAATTTGGACAAGAGAAAGATACTTTAACAGTTCTTCTGGTTTTTGCTGCAAGTGGGGAAACTTTACCACCGATAATTATCTGTCCCTACCTGCCTGCGCTCACCAGCAAAAGTAGTAAACAGTATGCCGGACGACTGGATTTTAGGACGATCTGAAACTGGTTGGATGAGAACGGAAACGTTCTATGAATACGTCGCGAACGATTACAATGATTAGCTAAATAAAAACAATGTTAAAAGGCTCCTATTATTTTTGGTTGATGGTCATAAATCGGATTTGTCGTTGCAGATCAGTGAGTTCTGTGCGAATAATCAAAAAATTTTGTATTCTTTTCTTCCAAACACAACTCATTTGCTGCAGCCGGCAGACGTAGGAGCATTCAAAGGACTGAAAAACTGATTACAAAAAGACAGTAAGGGAGTGGAATAATTTACCTGAAAATTTCGGTAAGGCTATAACTAAAACGAACTTTTGCAAACTTCTTAAAACAGTTTTGGATAAAAACCGATCGCTCCAGAATAGTCAAGAATTCTTTCAGGAAATGCGGTATATTTCCTTTTAGCGCAGATTCTGTAGATTACACTAACTAAATGTGTTGAAAATCATTTAGAGGAGCTAAGCAAATCTAAAGATGTTTCTTTGAACAACGAAAAGTATGAAGCAGCTAAAGAGGTAATATTATCACTTGAACCAGATCTTTACCAAAAGGACATACATAGATGCTCAAATAGTCTTGGAAACTATAAAAGCGGCACAGGAAAAAAACAGATTTTTGACATTGCCAGAATCGGATGTTCTGCAGGCAGAATCCGAAATTATCTCCTGTGCTGATATGAGGGATGTTACGTATGAGATACATAACGGTGATCTGGTGATCGTCGAACCTGTTACTAGTATGACAACAGCAATGTTTCACACTTCCGATATGGAGAATTGCACAGAAAATTTACAGATAGAACAAGCGATACTCTCAGATATTTTATGCAATGACTTTGTTCCAGGTAACGTAATCATACTTATAGAATATACGGCAAGTTTCTGCATTAACTTTTGGCATTATTTTAATTTTAGAAATTCCGGTGTCACCTTCGACCAGAACTTTAGTCAACTGTTCACCTACATATGTATATCCTCCTCTAGCTTTGACAGACATTTAAAATTTCCTGATCCTATAAAAACAAAAAAAAAAGGAAAAATAATTTCTGCTGAAAAAAGGCCGCCGATGTCTATTGTTTCAGGCTCGTTGGAAAGAGTTTCATCAGGGTATAAACCGTGCAAAGGAAAAGAAAACAGCTGACGTTAAAAAAAGGAAAGAAGAAAGATAAAAAAAAACTTATGGTTAAAAATAAAAGACCCAACACCAAGGTGAGCAAACGTAAAACCCCACAATGACTAAAGCTTAGATGTTTTGAATGCGAAATGATGATCTGAATACAGACACAGAAGAAGAGTCCCTAAAAAATATTGGTTGTGATCAGTGTGATAAATGGTATCATTTGAAATGTACTACACTTTCTAATATACGATTTATAGAGGCTGAAGCAAAAGAATTTATTTGCAATTTCTGCATGAGACTGATTGCCAAATAATTGGCAAAATAATATTAATATCCTATTTTTTATTTAATTTAAATTTGAAGAGGATAACATCTGATATTTTTTTTGTTTGTGCAATTATTTTGTTTTGTTTTATTTTTTTTTTTGATGATCGGAAGACTAATTGATTTATTTTTGTTAATTACTGAGTTTATTTTGTATACGGAAATCTAAGTAGAGCTACATACCTACTATATTTACAACATACTTTTAAGTTTTATTATTATTCCCAACCGAATGAGCTTTTAAAATCCAATGATCGAAAATAGGAAACTACATGTCCGACCTTAGGTTTTTCATTATCGACTACTGGCAAAAATTGGGAGTTTTTCCGCTTTTCTTCAAAAATTCCATTAATCGTCTTAATTCTCTGGAAAAATGCATTTGTTACCAGAGGCATAATAAAACAGACTAATGTAATACAATTTTTCAATCTCCTTTACAATTCTTTTAGAACGCAATGCAAATAAGAAATCCAGTAAAGTGTTCGACAATTGGAGATACCCTACATGTGCGTTGCGTTATTATACTCATCGGCTTGTAGGTAGGTAGTATAAGAAAATTTTTAATTCCGAAACCCCCAACAAAACATTTAAATCTGTTAAAAAGCAATATAACGGAATACACAAATGCCTAGGTCAGCAGGTGTATTGAATAACAAAAAAAAAAAAAAAACAATTTAGGTACAATGTCAAGGTAACCTATAATAACTCCTAAATAAACTATATTACCTGTCGTGATATAATATTCGTTGGATACGTGGGCTAGAGCAACCATAAACTATAGGCATACATAGGTAGGTATGTAAAAATAAAAATTTTATTCACAATATTTTTCAACCTTTCACTTTAGTATAATCGCGGCTGCCAAAACAAACTTAATGGCTACCACGAAGGACGTTTCTCTTCGATACGATGGCATCGGACTGAAATCACAATTTTTTTTTCCTTTCCAAAAAAAAAAAAAAGAAACTCATATGAGCCCCATCTAAAATAAATAAACAAAACAAAAAAAAATAAATTGAACTCACCACAAACATCCAGCCAACCCTCAACCCGGCTGGGATAATTAATAGCGCAGACTCGATTCAAAGGTCTTCGTCCCATTTCTAGAAAGTTTCGCTTTGATTTTATCCTTGCTTATATTTCGATAGGTGTAGGTTAGGTAGGTACCTACTACACCGCGCGCTGCTATATCTGGAACACTGTTTCTCAGTGGGTAACTGGGTTCTGATGTTGCTGTACAGGTTGCCACGGAATTGTGTACCTTTTGTTGCTGCTGTTAATTGATAAAACACTCACCCCATTCACCGGTACACACTATCACTAACTATAATTTAACAACTTATACCACGACAATAAAATTAGAAAAAAAAACAACAAAAACAAAAAACAAATCGAACGTCGATAAATTGGTGATTGATCACTTTATTATCAACAAAACTGCAATGTCGCGAAACATTGCAAGAAACCTCCCGACGACGTTATATACATATACTACTTTATCACATTCGCACAATTTTTAGCCTTGTTATAGACATGACATAATTATAATTAATTAATTAATTAATTAATTTAAACTGCACACATCTTTCTCTCACTTGGAATTGCAGCAACACTTTTATATCACCAGCTAAATAAATAGCTCACTCTATACAAACAGTTCTGATTCTGATAAGAAAAAGATTAATAAACTTTTTCGTTTGGGTTTTTTTTTTTGTTTTGACGTTTATTGCACACACGGAAATTATATTCGCGACTAGGTAATACTTTTGCAGAGATAATAAAAGACAAAAATTAAACAAACGACACCGACTTATTGCAGCTATTACAAATCCAGATAGAGAGAGACAGAAACAGACAGGTAAAGGTAGATAGATATCTTACCATGGACACAGATATTATATACCGTGGGAACTGAACAAAAACAAATCTTTTTTAGGGCTCTGTTACACCTTCTTTTTGCACCTTTCGACTGTATTTTATTTGATTTATTACTTTCTAATTGCACTTTTCTTGTCCACACACACATACAACTACAACTATATACTTGACTTTATTCGGTATTTCTTCCTCACGAAATCACTTAACTTGAGCAAACATTTTTAGATTTTAGTAGAAGAGAAAAAATCATTTTGTTTTTTTTTTGTTTTTTTGTTTATTTAACACACTTTCCACGCACGCAATCAACAAAACCTTCGCAACTTTTTAACTTTATCGCTGTCCGTCGCAGAGATGAATGATGAGATGACAAATCTCGAATTTCTTTTCTTGACAAAAAAAAAACAATCAAAACACAAAAAAAAAAAACGTCCGCCCGGGCTACAACACGACCAAGTTAATGAATTAAAATCGTTATTCGTTCGTTAAACCAAAACCAACAGAGAAAAACGTTTTGCTTAGGTACAAAAAGGCAGAAAAAAAAACTAACAAAAACCTCCTTACGACGTTGACAGCAGCAGCCACAGCAAAAAGACAGAAAACTCACGTGAAAAATAATAATTCTGCGAGCCCAGCGATAAATTTGAAATGCGATCGCTCATTTCGGGCAGTTGCATGATATCGTCGAAAACTATACGATGATAATCCAAATACACAACACGACTTTCCGCACGAACAGTTCGAATAAAACTGAAATGCCATGCCGAACCGAATCGACAAAAGGTAATTTAAAATGTTGTTGCTGGTTGGTTTGGTGTACTCACTCAGCCTCACTCACTCTGGCTCAGGCAGACTGAAGGAACTAACTGAACTGAACGGATAGATTAGATACATCACATCATACATATACAAGAAAAACGGCATTAAAGTCAACGTTAAAGCGAAGCAAACAACGCTTGATGATTGAGAATTTTGTCTTGTTCTTATGTCATCATTTCCATTTGTTTCCCCATATCCTACAAAATGCGTTAAGATTTTAGAAGTTCATAAGATAAAAATAAACAGCAGCGCGTAACGGCACGGCAAACATGACTGAATCACAGCGAAGTTGGAAGAATGGTATGACGACATAGAGAAGGCAGGCATGCAGCAAAGCAAGCAAAATTTAATAATGAAATCAAGATACAGCATCATACTCATACCATACGAAACCGAGCAGACGCAGTGAAGTGAAGCATGCACATAGCAAAGAAACTTCGAGTTCGAGAATCGAAACAGTTTAAATTAAAATTCAAGTGCAAGTCAAGCAAGAATGAGACAACGAAAAAAATATCGATAATTCGCTATATCGATACTAAATGAAAACAATGAGTGAGACTGAGATAAGAGTATTGCATTGCAACCGCACGACAGCAGGTGAGTTGAGTGAGTTCAGATGAGATTGAGTATGAGGTTGAATTTTAGTTCAGAATCGGTTTCAGACTGCAACTGCAACTGCAAATTTACCGTGTTGCCGTGTGTTTGGAGAATGAAGATTGGTGTAGTATGTATGGTGTTGTGCCATGTTCACGTCATGTCGTGTCACGACACGATAGAAGTGAATGTAGTGCGAACGAATATTCTTTTCGAATTTTCTGTTGGTTTGGTTTAATTTCGATTGAGATGAAATGTTAATTGTTATACCTTTCCTTCGTAGTATGAAGTGGTCTTTGTGTAGTAGATAGATGTTCGATACGTTTGACAGTTGGAATGCGTATGCCTACTACTAGCATAGATGACACAAGAAATAGATATCACATCCAACGCTGTCACTTGTACTACGATAGTAGTATTTGTATTACTATTTGGTACCACGTACTACTGTACTAGTCCTTTACGGTTTGTACCTAGTACCCATAAACAAATTCATCTAAAATGTTCGCTTTTTAGGACGTTTGCCAAACAGGCTAAATGCTGGCTAAATTCCAGTTTGCATTGGAAATTTAGCCAGCTAATTCCAGGGCTGTGCCAAACCAAAGTGGAACTTAGCCAATTGCTCAGCTGTCATTGTTTCATCGGTCGTCCCTGAAATAATTAAAATGACACTATTTCAATCAGGGTTGTAAATGAGCGGACTCATTTATCATATCAACTCATCGCTCAACTCAGGATTTGAGTCCGCTCAATCATTGAGTCCGCTCAACAGTTGAGCGGTGGTTCATCGCTCGAAATTTGAGCGGACTCACTGGTTGAGCGGACTCAATCGTGAGCGGACTCAGTCTTGAGCGGACTCATGCTACATTTTTTTTTTAGTATAAGATTGTTTAGAAAAAGGCACGCCCAGTTAATATGATCTTTTATATTTTTGTTGCACCGATTACTCCTATAGATTTCGAGATTTAAAGGTTTCTAAGAAATTGGTCAGCGATCATCAATTTTTTTTACCTATCTGATTTTCCGACATAAAATCAATAACAGGACAACTTACCTTGGTGGGAAGCTCGCAACAGAAGCATAAAAATTGACTTAATGAATTTTGAACTAGGGTTCTTCCAGTAGAACCCTAGTTCCATGCAATTATAGTAACACTGATTCAAGCCTGAGTTGTTCAAAATTTTTACGTTCGTAGAGAAGTATTGACTTTTTCTTAGAAATATACTTGCAAATTGTTCTTATGAATTTTAACGAAAAACTATTCGCCGACAACGGTCCAAATGAATTAGTGGATTGATTCTGGTGGTTCACTCTTTCGGACAATGGCACAAGCATTCAGTTTTCTTACAAATATTTGACATGTTTTCTTTAGATTTTTCATGCACTATTGGGGCCGGATTCTGCAACTCGGAGAGTTTGGGAGTTTGGGAGATGAGAATTTTCGTTTTCCTCGATTAAAACTCCCTAACTCTCCATTCGCAATTCTCTAACATCTTGGGTACACAGTAAAAAATAATTCCCTAAAGTGAGTGGCAACAATTTGTGCCACACATGTTAGGCATTTGTCGACAAGATTAGGGAAAGCTCCATCCTTGGAAAACTAAGATTAGGTTTTTCTTCCTCAAATGTAGGGAATTTACGTTTCCCCCTCGCCCGTAATTTTAGGGAATATTCCCTTAAATATAGGGAATTTTAAATTGCTATTTTATTTTTTCTCTAAAATGTAGGGACTAAAATTTAGAGGATATTCCCTAAAATGTAGGGAATAGGTGACAGTACCGCACCTTTCTCCACCATAGGTGAGGCCTGAAACACAATTGGAGCTTTTCAGCAAGCTTGAGATTTGTTGACAATGTAAATCAATGTAGAAGAACTCAATTGGAGCTTTAGCTTTTTTGCCAGCTTCTAGCTGGCTTGAGATTTGATCAAATTGCAAATTTCAAGCCCAATAACTGCCAACTTGAGGGAAAAATTTAATGTTGCCAACTGTGCGAATGTCGAATATTAGATGACAATGGCTTCTGTTGACGCATTTAAGAAGTAAACAGCTACCAAAAATGTTAAAATGGAGAAATACTTTTAGAGTTAGTAAAAGATAAGCAGTTTCTATGAGACATAAAAAAAGAACTCGGTATTATTTTTACATATAATCGGTACATCTCAAAACTATTCAAAAAAGTACGCATTTATCGTAATTTTGGAAAATCGGAAGCATTAACTGTCGTTCTTCCTTAATAAATATTCTCAACATAAACAAGTTAAAGTTGCAAATGTCAAAAACGCCAGTTGTGTTCAATTCGGCTTTTTCAGTCAGCTTTAGTAGAAAGCTGGGCATAAAGCTAGCTGAAAAGCTCCAATTGTGTTTCAGGCCTGAAAGTGATTGAAGACCACCCCTTTTAAAAAACATGAGAATGAGCTGAATAGCTCAATTTTTTATGGCCCGAACTACTAAGTAGAATGGAAGTTATGTTGGTGCACTGGGCACGCTTAAACAAAATATTGGAAAACAATATATAGCTTGTTTTCAAGAACAATGTGCTTAACATTTCGGGAATTTTACGCACTTTAGAGGTTTTTTTGGCGCCAGATACCTAAATTCATTGAATGTTCCAGTGATTTGGGGAAATTAAACTTATTTTCCCTTTTTATCAGAGAAAATTACATTTATTTTTAGGGAAAACCGTGTCTTAAGTTTAGGGAATAGTCCTAATATTTTTTTACAGTGTAGTTAGGGAAAACGTGGGAAGTATCGCAATATTGAAGGACAGCTAACTTTGTGTGGGAGGGTCGTAGAGCATTTGGGGTTTTTCCTTAAGATTTAGAGTATATAGTACAAAAATATAGATGACACATTTTTATGGGAGGGGCTTTTGAATAGGGAAGGGGGGTTGTCCAAAATACGTCATGTTTGGTATCAAATTAAAGATGGAGAAGCGAGTAATATAGTGGTGTAGTTTTTTTTTGATCATTTTAACTTCATATCTAACATTTTACCGTCGAAAGATTTTTTGCACTTGGGTCATATACACCCCAGTTCCTATATTTTGCATATATTTCTTCCGTTTTTTGTTTCACATCTATTAGTACTCTGTTGTAAACATTTTTTTCGTGGAAAGTGAATTTGATGAGTAGAAAATATCTCCATGTTTGTACCAAAAAGTGGCCATTTATTCCTCTTCAGAAGGACTGATTCACTTATTCAGTTATTTCCAAAACCATTTACCGGACTCAAAAACTAATTACCTACCGAATTAGGGGGTAAAATGTAGATGCGATTTAATCCTTACATACCTACAAACTTTAAGGTGCATATCTAAAATTTGTATAGCATCTGTTCTGTACTGGAAGACAACCAAATTAACCATTTTCCCGTGATTTAAAATTTTTAGCGGGTGCCTCAAGACAAAAATCCAAATTTCTCTGTAAACATTCCAAGGATTTCCATAATTTGCTTTTGTAAATATAGCTAGGATATGCCGAGAGTCCATAATTTAATTTAAAACTTCCTAGTTGCCTAGATACCTTTACAAAACACAACAAAAGCAGCCAATACTATCAGTAGAGAAATATGTTTCTTACTTCTTCACAACTAAAACAGCTGAGAGTTCTGTCGATTGGAATAGAGAGTTTGATACTTCTCAATACAAATTCCCCAAGTTACAGAATTCCGAGTGGAGAGTTAAGTGTCAAAAAAAAAACTCTCATCTCCACAACTCCACAACTCTCCGAGTTAATGAATCCGGCCCCTGGTGGCCGACCATTGTTCCAAATAGTTATATTGATTCAAGTGTCTTTGCTGGTCTTGGTCGCGAAAGTTATTTATGAGCGTGGGCTATTATACATTTTGTTGTTGGAAATTTACTTGAAAAATTTTCTTTCGAATTTTTATACAGAATTTTTACGGCAAAATTATAAAAATAAAATCCATTCGCTTTCGGCTGCGGTAGTTGGCGTTGCTTTACTTGTACTTTCGAATTAATTGAAATAGTGTTGTTCATGTTTACTTTTATTTTGTAGGAGAAGGATAAACTTGGTATATCAGTTAGCGATGGAAGTAGAAATAGTAGCGAAAGTGTAAAGCGGAAGACTGATAAGACCATTGGCAATTTTTTTCAGAAGAAACCAAGATCAGTTAAGCTCCCATCAGAAGAAATAGTCAGTAACATATCATGCATTCCTACTCTCATTCCTTTAAATGTAACTCAAGGTGCAAGCTCACTCGCAGTCAATTACTTCACCCGTGACAGAATCGCTTGCGTCAGCATCTATTTCTACAATCTCTGCACGAGAAGGTGTATCTGTTTATGAGTCCTTAATGTCCACCCTGAGATCGACATTGATATGCATAATAATTGATGAGACAACAGATGTTAGTAGTGCAAAATGTTTAACTTTGGTAGTTAGATATTTTGATTTTATAAGCTCCAAGGTTATAGATAGATTTCTTACTTTGATTTAATTTGAGAACGGAACGCACAACTCCATTTATGATTCTAACTGCAAATTATTTGAAGAACTTAAAGTGCCTTTTAAAAATATGATTGGATTTGCAAGCGATAACGCCTCTGTGATGTTTGGGAAGAAAAGTGGTACCAAGACATTATTTTTAGAAAATAATCCATATTTATACACATTCGGCTGAATTTGCCATTCTTTGCATCTGTGTTCTTCCGCGGCAGAAAAATGATATCAAAATGTGTCGAAATCTACGAGTAAGAAACTAAAGGAGAGGCCATTGCGTGTATATATATGCCATTTTTGCGTACCGAACCTGATGCTTTTTCTCACTTTCTAACATATGTTGTATCTCTGTCTACATGTACCTTAGGTGTCACTTTTGTTTATGTTCGGTGATTAATAAAAAATGATTTAATAATTTCATTTTGTTTTATGTGAATTCAGTGATATTATAAATCTGTGATAATTGTGGAAAATATATATAACAGGAACTATTACCTGCAGTTTACAAGGCGTCCCGGAATTTATTTTCACAGGTAAGTGAAAGAAAAAAGTTTATATGCACTAAAAATACTAAATTAAATAGAAAACTGATTTATTAAAATGAAAAACTTGCACTTATTACGCGAAGGTAGTTTTGTTTACATTTGCTTTGGCAGCCATATCTGTACTGTACCCTAAGACAAAAGGCGTAGGTAAGGTTAATTAAAATTTGAAGGGGGTTACAAATAAATGTTTATTATTTAAAAATATTTACATTCTTTTATGTGAAAATATAGTAATATTTTATTTGTTTCTTTTTTAATACTGAAAAGTGACATATTGGTAAATGCTAATAATTTTGATAAAATTACTTAATTTTTAATACCTATATTTTATTGAAATAGATTTCCCAAAAATGAAATATTAAGGCAGATATGGTTGCAAGTTATTGGGCAACCGAATTTGAAGCCAACATCAAACAATTTTATTTGTTCGGAACATTTTTTGGCAAAGGACATATTTATATGCGACAGGAGGAATAAATTGAGTATTGATGCTGTGCCTAATCTCAAATTAAACCTTAAAAGCAACGATGATTTTGTGGTGAGCATTGTAATTAATTACAAGTTTGTTACTATAAACTTGGTCTATTTGCAGCCACATACCCAAGAAAGTAACATTGCAGCTGTGGATGCTCCTAGCGAGGATGAAAGCTTTATAGAGCTGGTATGCAACTAATTTTCAAGATGTAAGATAATTATTTTTGCTAGCAGCATTTGAGCAATTGTGTTATTTTTTTAAAATAGTTTTTAGATTGCCAAACTCTTCAACAGCCCAAAGAAGGACTGCCAAATGCGAGAGATATAAGAGAAGAGAAGATATAAGATGGGACTATTTAGACAAACTTGTTGATCTTCAAGAAAAAGAAGGCCCTTCACTTAGGAAATAAAATAAGAAAAGCTCATATATATTTCCAAGATCAGAAAATGAAAGTGAGTTTGGCAGTGCAAACCCTAAGCAAATCAGTTGCAGATGCGTTTGATTTTTGTAGAGAGGTTTTGAATCTCGAGGCTTTTGTTGGCAGCAAACCAACTGTACTGGATGATGTCTTTGACATATTAAATAGTAGAAAGGTTTCAGAATACGAATATAAAAAAAAAGGCTCTTTGCAAAAATAACATTTCGCATATAAACGATTTTATTTGTTATGCTATTAAATATATCTCCCAGCTAACATTGCCGTCAAAGGTACGTATTGTAAAGACTGCTAAAAATACAGGATTTCTCGGATTAATACGCTGCCTGGAAAACGTTAAAATTATAAACGAAAGGTTTATTGAAAGTGGGATTCTATCATTTTTTCCATTATATAAAATAAGTCAAGATCATATTGAGCTATTCTTTTCTTCAATTCGAATGGGTCTTGGCAGTAATAACAATTCTTCCGTTAAACAGTTTATCTCCACTTATAAAAAACTGCTTTTCCGATGTCAGATAAGACAGGGTGGAATAGGAAATTGCTTGGCTTTAGAACAAATAAATATACTAAATGCTTCGCCTGCTGATCCATTGGAAGGTATAAATAAAAACCTTACAAAATCGAAGATTCTTCGAAGCAGTTTGGTTGAAGAAGAAAACGTACCAATGTCAGAAAACGACATGGATGTGCAAGAAAATGTACCAATAGCGGATGATGACCTAATATTTTTAGAAGAGCACAGCTATGCCCAAGATCCTTCTGCTATATCTACTTATGCACAGCATGTTATCGAGTACATTGCCGGGTACATTGTATTTGCAATAAATAAAAAATTACTTTGTTCAGAGTGTTTGACTGCTCTTCAAGGAGATTTTTCACCGTCTTCATTAATAACTTATAAAAGCAAAGGTTTTCTGAAAATACCATCGAAAAGTGTAAAAAAAAAATATGCGAGAAAATGGAAAAGGAAATACGGCGAACAGCAAAGTTAAGTGATGGTCTTCATGAATCTTTAAGTCCTAAGGAAAGCAAAAATTTATTAATAAGAGTCCAACAAGCATTCATTGGAAAACAATTATTTGCCGATCAAACTCAGCATATGATAGAAAGTGGCCATTATGTATTGCCTTTAAAGCTTATTACAGAGAAATATTTAAAAGTCCGCTATAATTTTATTGCTAAGTCTACTAATGATAAGATATCTATAAGGCAAAAGTACACTAAGTTAATACTATTTAATGGCATGTAAACTGAACGCACTTAAATTAAGTACATAGAATATGTAAGTTATTACATATTAAATATAAAAGTATTATGAATTTAAAAACGACTGAGGATTGCTGAAGTTATCTATTTTAAGAGGATGTAAATTTATTTTGGAGTATTTTTGAAAGTTGGTAATATGCCTACTGGGGAACCGACCATCTAAAATAAACGGTAACGCACCTAAATGTATTACCTCAAAAGGTTGTTTTATATTACCAGCACTCACTACGTTGCTTCTGATATACAACTTTGCCTCAAGGTGGTGTTGAAAAAGACGTTGTGTAAAACTTTGAATAAAACTTTATACTAATCTTCAATAAGAGAAAATTAGTTATAAAAATTCCATTCAAGGAAATTGAAAATTATCGGTTATTTTAATGTTTATGGCAATACTATTCCCCGCTATTATCGATTATATATATTATATTAATTATTATATTATTTTATATTATATATAATATTACATATATTTTATTTATTATTATTTTATATATTATTATATTATTTTATATATATAATATATTTTATTATATTATATTAATTTTGAAAACGTTCTTATCATGAAATATTTAATTTTCATAGTTTAAAAAATCGCGCCAAAGTCCCCCACATAAATGGTTTTTCCATCCGCCTGCAATGCGCATTTTTTGTAGTGTGCGTATAAACTTAAACAGCTTTAGGATTGGCACGAAAATTCTTGTTGATGGGCCTCTCCTTTAGTTTCTTACTCGTAGGTCGAAATCCCCTAGCACTCAATACTTATTTGTATTTCTCTCACAGCCCAAAGAGACAAGGGGAATGAAAAAAGTTTCAAGATAACTTTAATGTTGAAACTCACAAAATCTTAAAATCATCTGCAACAAGGAGAATGTCGTGGTGCGAATATTGGAACAGTGATTGCAAAACTATTTTCTTTATCTTTCATTTGATAGTGATTCAGTAAAAATAATTCAGATTTTATTCATATGACACGAATAAGTTATATCTTTTATTTCTAGCATATATTCTTTAATATTACTAATAAGATAAATCTTGAGTTCCAATCCGAATCTTCACGCATTCATATATATTATTAATTACTATTAATAATGACGTATTATAAACAATTTTGTTAAAGCAGATTACATAAATGAAGAAAACTTAAATGGAATTGATTTTGATAGCGAAAAGGTTTTTTTTTTTTAAATTATGAAAGATATTTACACAGGTAACCGACCGGAATTACTAATAAACAGCGGAATCTTTCCCGAAATAGAAGTCAATAAGATGAAAAAAAAACATGCAAACATTATTATTTACATCTTTGTAAACAAAAATCATCCCGGATCGACTTTAAAGACAACATTTTAAATGCTATAGAGAGGGTATAAACCAATTTTGATAAGCTCAAACATCTACAGCTTTACTTGCAGTAATGCCAATATAATGCACACAAATTCTGAAGAAATATGGTAGATTTAAATTCTATGAAACAAATGAATTTTTGCTGATATTGAAAAACATTTTTGGTTCGTATCCATGATATATTTAGCCGAGATCAGTGAATTATTGAGGTTTGCTATGAGCTCTTCCATACATCACTATCTTGGTACTACCGTCGATATCTGGGTATTTTTTGTCTGTGGTACTACTTTTAATTAAAAAATACTACTCGGTAACATTAAATTGTATTACCTCTGCAAAATTAAAACGACAGCGTTGATCACATTATATTCCAACCAGTGCTGCCGCAAGTCTAAAAATTTTCGGATCCAAATAGTATATCCACTAAAAATTCAATTGAACAAGTAAAAAAGCTAGAATTGGTTTAAGACCAATTCTTATGACACCAACCGTATGTATGTGTGTATGCATGTATGTACCATATGTAATTTCGTATAGTCATCCAGCTGTTCAAGTTTGATTCTTGAAGTTGTTTTTCGCATATACATATTTCTAGAACGGTTCATCGGACAGTAAAAATGATTATAACCAATTTCATAGGATTTCATATTCTAAAGAACTTTTCAGTAGAATAAAAACGTCTACGGCTGGTCATTTTCACAGACACATAAAAAACCAACATTTTTATATGGCAACACCAAGAAGGGATTGTCCGATTTAGTCGCAGTTTTGAAATTATATTTACTATTTCTATGAAAACGCAGTGTACAAAATTTCAGCTTTCCTTGGTGGCGCGTTCACCGCCAGTGTCCAAATATGTAATATAGTGGCAACCCTATGAAGGAGTTACCCGATTTGTCCTATTTTCTAGCTTCAGTAACTTTCTTGGGTGAAAAAGTGGACTTTTGTATTTCTCGTGATTTGGTGAGTCGTGGAAAATGACTTCCTATGAGAAAAATGGTCGAAACAGAGACTAATGTCCGCGAAAGAAAGAACTGCAAAAATATATGTGAAATATAGTAACTCGGGTGTATGTGACCCAAGTGCATGAAAATGGGTTTTCTGGCTGCAAAAACGTTCTGAATCGGGAAGAAAGTACACCACCCGATAGTACTCGGCGAAACCTTTAATTTGAAATACAACATGCCATACTGAAACCACCCCCCCCCCCCCCCCCCCCCCTTCTCTCCCCCCACCCCGGCAGCGGTCCTGCCCCTACCCTAAAAGAATGCAGAGAGACATTTTCTTCTACGAATTGAAGCTGGTAATAAGCTGAGGCGAACAATGAAACCCGCTTTCTGATCAGACATAACCCTACTGAGTTAGATCTGATCTAAAGTTCAAAGATGGAGAATAGAAAAGAACTTTAAGAATTCTTTTATTTGTGGCGGTTGTTTTTTCTTCTTGTATTTATGATTTGATTTAGAGTCGTTAAAAATAAAAATTCTTAAAATTCTTCTATTCTCCATTTTTGACCGATTCTAACAAGTGTGTGGTTTCGATTTACGTCCGGGAGAAATAAATACTATTTATTTGGCTATGCGGGTCTAAGTCCGGACGTTTCGAAATGTGAGGTACAGTTAAATATTTTTCTTGTTTCTTTTTATGAGTCTTCCTATTTCTTCTAAAAGATTCGCTCTGTTATAATTGTTTGAAAGGGTAATCCCCATTTTGGGCCCGATACCTCCAGATATGAGACGTCTTGGGGAGGGGATCAAAGTTTGATCTAGTACATTTTGGAAAATCTAGTACAGAATCGAATTTCTTAAGCCCTGGGAAGAAGCTTGAGTACCACCACTCCTATACTCAGAGGCTTAAATAGCTATTTATAGCCATTCCCATATTCATTTTTTTAGTATTTCCTTCTTTTTATTCGAACTGAGGTACTAGATTTTTCGCAATTTAGATCGGCTCCAACTCGGTAGGATTGTGTCCCACTGGAAAACGGGTTTCACTGTTCACCTAAGCTTATTACCAGTTTCAATTCGTAGAAGAAAATTTTTCTCTGCATACTTTTAGGGTGGGGATATGAATCCCTGGCGGTGGGGTTCCAATACCGTATGTTTTATATCAAATTGAAGATTTCGGCGAGTACTATCGGGTCACCACCGGATTTTTCCCGATTCGGAAAAATTTTTCGGGATGTTTTTGCTGCCGAAAAATCAATTTTCATGTACCCCGTAGTTACTACATTTCACATGTACTTTTCACTGCAATTAGTACTCTGTTGTGAACATTTTTCTTATAGGAAGTAATTTTCCACAACTCACCAATTCCGCACAATCACGAGAAGCAGAAAAGTCCACTTTTTCACCTAAGAGTGTCACTCAAGCTACATTCGATCGCCAAAGCTCTCCCCCGCTTAATTGAAATAAATGTTAATAACAAATTTTCAGAGTATCATAAAGCATCGTTTAAGTCATCTTCCATGGCTGGAGGTGTTGGGCCTAAGCTTGTATGAAAAGTGTGCGTTCCGCTTTAGGAGGTACATAATTTTTGGAGCTTTCTAAAGTCTCATAATATAATTTTCATTTTTCCTGTCATGCCGGCAATCTGGCTTTCGTCGTAGGTGAAATAGGTGAAATAGGTTTGCTGTGTCTGCTAGACTTTTCGAAAGCTTTTGGCACTGTGAATCATTCTAAATTACTTCAAAAGCTTTTTCTTTATATAACTTTTCTTCATCAGCCATTGCAAGTATGAAATTTATTTTTTTTTCTGATAGGTTCAAACAAGTGAAACTGAAAAATGTTTGTTCTAAGTTTTTACACAACTGGCCTATGGAGTCCCTCAAGGTTCGATACTGGAATCACTACTATTTAGCCTGTATATAAATAATCTCTCTAGCGTTGTTAGAAATTAAAGAAAAAAACATCTGGATGCCGATGACCAGTCAAATATATCTTAATAGACCGATTGGTTTGATCGAGGATGGGGTACAAGGCATGAATGACGATCTTAAGCGAACTTACTGATGGTCAATCGTAAGTAATCTGGCATTTAATGCCAGTAAATCTTGCTGTATGTTGCAATATTAAAATGACATTGATGTAAATGGTTTACCTCCTATAACTTTAAACAGTTCTCCTTTGCCGTACATGAGAAAAGTCTTGGAGTCATATGTTGAATATGACCTGTTGCGACTTTATAAAAGGTCTTATCAGCAAAATCTATGGCTGTCTTTGACAGTTGTGGTTAACTGCAGCAGTTTTATCCCTGGAAACTAGATTTAAGCTCATAAAAACCTTAAAACCTTCTAATTTAGCTTCTTCCCTAGATATTCAAGTGAATCCTAACCAACAATAAATCAATTTTCATCAATTATCATTGAGGCTAAGATGTTGTTAGCTGCTCAGTTAGTTTTGAAATCCTGTTTATAACGAAATATCCAGATTGCACGCACAGTAAATGAATATTTACCGATGATTCATGATGAGGCATAAATAACTTCCTCCCAATAAGGCAATGAGGAACAAGTGGGCGCCATTAGATACAAGATATCATCAAGATTGAGTAGTCTGATTCACAACGGCATGGCACGTACCTACCTTACCTACCCTACTGAACTCGTTTTCCTTGCTTTGAATCCAATCAAATTTGGGTCAGATCTGGTTATTCTGTGTGTGAAATTCAAGACCTTTTGAGTACTGGACACCAGCCTCTCTCTCTCTCTGCATCTGCAATAACTGGATCACAGAAATTGACATTTTGAGGAAACCAGCAGACGCGAAGATTACTTCCATCGCTTAGAGCGTTCGTTCGTTCGGGGCGCCGCCGGATGAGATTCTTACATTTTGTGGGTGGAGGAGTCAGTAAATGTAAAGTAGGTAGAGGTAGGTAGTATGTACACCGGCCCGACTTGCGCAGCATCTTGCAATTCGATACACGGATTTTTGCTCCAAAGTAGAATAGAAGAATTTTGTTTGAAAATATCTTTCTGTCGTCGACAATGTATCTCGTTACACGGGAAATCCGATCTCTCGTATTAATAGATTTTTTTTTGTTTTTATTTATAAAATTACCTGCATTCGTCGCAAGACTTGCGTATTTGTAGAAATTTTATTACGAGAGACTTGTGAATGACAAGAATTCACTTAGTGCACCCAGTGAACTGAAATGGTAACGTGGAACTCTGATTTCGTACACAGTTCTTATAGATCATCGGTTGATGGTTAGCTATCTATTTTGTCAAGAAGCTAATTAGGTACTTAAGTCTAATTACAGTCTGCAAAATGAATTTTAATTATACTGCACTGTGGTGTCGGTTATTTAGTTATGTCGTGGGAAATGCTCGACTCCCTGTGGGACATGTTTTAGGTATTAAGTAAGAAATATTAGTCGTAGTCATTCTATAATATACCGCAACAATTTTTTCATACCAGACTCTAGAAAATGTAGCTATTACAACATAAAAAAGTATCTAAAGAATTTTTTTTATTTTGCAAACTTAGCCATGCTGTCGTATGTCTTTTTAGACGTGTTGTATTTAAGACTGCTCTGTCAATGAGACGTTTGCAAAATTTTTTTTTTTTGTAATTTAAAGTAATTAGAATTTCCCAATTAGGAAAAGTGCCGATAATTCCTGGAAATACTTAAAAATACTCACCGGAAGTTCACAGAATTCAGTGATGGGGCAGATTACTTTAAAAAAAAAACTGTCCTTTTGGAATCACCAAAACGAACTCCAAGCTTTGATATCAGTCGAGAAGAACAACGCAATTAACGCGCATAACTTGTGTCTTCAAATGACTTCCAGATTTTTATTGGCTGAAGCGGGACCCCCGCTTAAGGAGAGTCTCCATGGGAGCACAACTGCAAGGATTCCGCTGATGAAACAGAACTTTATAGACTTTCACCCCGTGTTTAAGTATCTGCAGTCTAAAATTCTCGGTATAGGAACATTTCAAGTATCCTGCTCCATTTTTTACGTTTATTTGTATGTTTCCGATCCCGTAATGAAATCAAATTTTTCTGGGCTAGGTAAATTTGGCAAGGTCAGAAAAATTGGAAAAAGTTACTGGAAATTCAAATGGCTTGTCTCTGTATAGATTTCTGGAAGGAACCAGTGCTGATATTCAATTTTTTTTATCAACCGGTTCGCTTATCCAGTTACAATTCTTTATTAAACTGGGGTAAAATACTTTTTCGAATATTAAAAAAAAAAAAAAAAAAAAAACAATTCAATACAAGACCATTTATTGAACAAACCTCCACCTTAAAGCTACGTTATAACGTTGGATATTTGGAGTGTTATTAAGAAAGTGAACATTTAACGAAAATACATCCAAAGACTTAGCAAACTAACAAAATTCAATGAGTGAGCTTATTCGGGCATTTATATTTAAGACCAAGAATTTTAAGGATAAGAATTAGATTACTAGTATTACAAAACGCACCAGATAGCTTATTAGTTTTTAGAATAGTTTTCATCACATTTATTTTTTTGCTCTTCTATCTTCAGCTTTATGATGGTCACGTTGTAACTACGACTTTACCAATCGTGCTCCTCCATCCCAATTTGTTCAAGGTTTTCCAAGCAGATTTGTTGTCATAAAATGTGAAAAATTTTCAATCATCAAGGAATTTCGTTTTTCAGTTTCCATAATGTTCATCAAACTGAACGGTAGTCCAACTTCGGCCAAACTAACTGAAACAACTTTTGAAACATCCTGGCTCCTTAAAATATATCAGGAATATGTGGGTTTTTATAATCAACCAACTCTCGAAAATCATTTTTAGAAATAGAAAATTTCAATAGCGTGGACAAATTCTCTAATTGTTTCTCGTTTTCTAGCTCAGGCAAAAGTAAAAGATTTCCTCGCCATATACATATGTAGTAGGATTCAATACTTTAAAAATTGATACCAAATAATTACTTTCACAATTTCTTCATGTTGTCTATAACAGCTTGAATTAACATACCGCTTGGCAAACGAACATATTTATTCTCAACGAACAATAATAATGTTTATAAACGTCTGATTGGATTATGTTACAAACATTCATAAGTTTCCTTATTTACTTCCATTAGCTCCAGTACTCTTATGCATCTCTGAATTAGTCTATTTGCTTTGATTACTGTCACTATATGACCTTGTAAACCTAATGATAATAGTGTCAGTTCTTTTAGAAGACTTTTTTTCAATGACAACATTTTTTTAAATCTTACGAAAAGCCCACACTGTTTGTAACAAATTTGAATCCCAATAGATAAAAAAATAAAAAAAATAAAATAAACTAAAGGAAAAATTTGCAAACTTAAGAGACAATCCCATTCCAAGAAGGAGCAACTTTAGCTATTTTTAAATATAATAAGTGGGGTAAAAATTGCATTCAAATTCACAAAAATCGAACAATTAGAATCCATTTTTAACTTGACGTCATAACTTTAGTAATAAAGGCGCATTACCAGATCTGCGATCTTAGAAGCAATTATTTTATTTCACGCGGAAAGTAGAAATTTTATAAATTTTTAAGAATGACAGAGAAAACAGATGATAGGAGCTAATGCAACAGAAAATAAATAAATTTAGAAATATTTTTAGTATAGTCTCTGGTTAAAATAGAAATGGAAATCGTATAATTTTTGCGCAAATTCGCTGTAAGGACATTCTACTCGCTTTCATTCAATGTTTTTACGATTGATAATTATGCTTTACTTTACAAAGAGAGATATATACAGGGTAGGTATTAATTTGAGCAGTGCCCCAGCAGCCTTTTAGAGCAGTATTAAAGTATTTTTTCCACGACCTCTGAATAGTTTTTTAAGTGAAACTTGAAAAAAATGACCGCACACAAATCGATTAATGTGAGGACAGACAATTAATAGACATCATTCAACATACTGTTGCGAGCGTGGCCTTTAGTTCGTTATTTAAGACACAATATTAAATAATTAATATATAAGTTCTTTATTACACTTAAATCATATAAAGTTCACAAACATTTATTTAATCAACTCAACTCTAATTATCGCTAACACTGTACTTTCAATTATCGCAATCTAATTACACTCTTTCGCTTCTTCAATTACTTTCGCTTGCTAACACTGCAACATCTAAAACAAGACTCTTTTTCTGGCGATGACAACTGTTATATTTATACCCTAGAAACTCTCCGGATTATTCTGGAGTGTTCTATTCCAAAAGCTTCTTGACTATTCTATTTGTTCTATTCCTGAACTTTCCTGTAGATTTCATAATCGATTCTCCGAACCTGTAGTCATTTACTCTCCGAACCTGAAGTTGTTTATTGCCAGTAGATGTCACCAGTTGTCTCTTTCTATTGCACGTAACAATACGTAACACAACAATAAAATTTATAAGAAGAAAAAGAAGTTTTCGCAAGAATTATAGCCACCCTGTACGGACACATTTGCATACATATTAGGTCCGTTTAATTAATGAGCTTCTCTAGGTTAATCTAGAGTTGTAAAGAGCAGAAAGCCGTGTTTAATGAATTCAGAACAGAACACTGGTCTAAAGTACTCTAAAGTGAACTGAACTGTGTTTAATGAGTTTGCCCTAAAGTGATCTGGAGTGACATAGAGCAAGATTTTCTGCTCTACCTTTTTCGAAGGAGTAACTTAGAGCAGGCATTATAAATTGTATTGAAAGTTCTGATATAGTTCAAATAATTATATTTTCTTGTGTGAAAAGGTGTCATTGCATTAATTTAAACAAATTGTGTTTTTGGTGACAGAACTTAGAAAACTTAAGAAAACTGTTTTTAATGAGCTTTCTGCTTCTTTCTGCTCTTTTCTGCACTTTTCTGCACTGTTTTTAATTCGACAGTTATAGCCAAAGTTGGGCTGCCCTGCTCTGAACTTTTTTCGAGTTTATTAAACAGAGCTATTCACATCTAAAGTAATGCCGATCCCTAACCTCTATGCTTTCCTGGAGGGTAACTTAGCAAAAGTATATGCATGCGATAAGAAGATTTCTTCGTCCCACTTTCGATTTAGAGTAGCAACCTCTGTATTAAAAATTGACTCGTATATTAGTGAAAGCAGTTAAGAGACAAAATGTAATCACATTCACTGCCATATATAATACGAACTGCTTGATTTTCTATTTCATGTGAGGCTAATTAGATAGCTGAAATTTTGTACAAGCCGTTTTCACAAAAATAGTAAATATTATTTCAAAAATGGTGTTGCCATACAAAAATTGAGGTTTTTTACGTATACTGTTAAAACGACCATTCCTAGACGTTTTTATTGAACTGAACAGTTTTTCAGAATTAACTAAAATTGGTTGTAATCGTATTTACTGTCCGAGGAATCGTTCTAGAAATATATGCGAAAACCACTTTAACAATCAAACTTGCACAGAAACTGACGAAATTACATACATACGGGCATTCATCTTCTAGGGTATCGTAAGATTAGTTATAGGTTTTTTTCCTTATTTCAGAGCTTTATTTATTTACATAGCTCGATAAGCTTTTGTTTTGAAAACTTTAGCAATTCATCTGGCGAACGGAAATACACAAAAAAATTTTATTTTATTAATGTCTGTCACGCTCCTTTTTTATAAACTTCTTAGAAATGTATATTTCATAACATTCTAAAAATTTCATTTTAGTATTTTCAGTTACTTAAGAACTGGTTCGCAAAATTCTGATTTTTTTAACAACCGGTTCGCCCGAACCGGTGCGAAGGAACTATGTATGTAGATGTAGGCATTGTAGGTCAGTAAGGATTTGTACATAGACTGTTCAATCTATAGGAGCATTTGTGCGAATATTGAAGGATGTTTATCCTTACAGCTATATTTGGCACCATGGTATACAGTTCATATTGGATATGTGCCGCAAAATTAATAATTTTCTGACCTACATATTGCCGCAAAATGCAGTTTTTTTGTTAATATTATTAAGCCATGCTCAGGGCATACCCTACCCTATGATGCAAAGTACAACATGACAGGAAGGAGACACGGAAAGGATTAGAGGATATGAGGAAAGTGACGGTGGTGCAGTGGCGAATCCAGGTAAGCGGCACGGGGGACACGCGCCCCTCCCTGAAGACCCCAAAAAAATTGCAGTAGATCTTCTGAATTCTTCTACTGCACTTTTTGCAAAAGACATTACAATTTCTGGAAACGTTCAATTTGAAGCAGAACTTATTCGGGTAAAAGCGATGGGAGATTTGTTTTAATTGAAAACAGAACAGCAAACAAATCATTGTATATTGATGTAGTGAGTTATTACCTACATTTCAAGCAAGACATTTATTTTTGAAAAACAGTTTTATTATTTCGTAAAATGCAATAGCAGAATATTTAGCTAAAACCTTAAACAAAAAAAAAATTAAATTCTGATTGGGAAATTCTAAATCAGAACCTTAGAGAAGTCTTGGAATGTGTGAATACATTCCGTATTCTTACAGCAAAAGGTAAAAAAGTTTTCTAAATTATGCAGGATCAAGTTCCCTATCAACTGGCATCATTACTTTCTCTCCGACAATGGTGAAAACTTGCAGAAAAATCGAGGAAAATTCATGTAAAACGCTTTTCCGGAGTTTTTGCGACCAAAGAAGCGTTTGAGCGTTTTGCAACCTAAGACAAAGTTATAGAGCGAAATGAGCTGCATAAAGTTGCTTTTGTGGAAAATTCCATGGAAAACCCGGAAAAATCATCGCAAAAATTTTCATCGATATGATTAGCGATAAATCTGTTTCAGGAAAAGTGCCAAATTTTCCAATTTTTCTGGAATTTCCGACTTTTCCGACAAAAAGTTTTATAAGCTATGCGGAATCATTTTTTTTTTCCGTCCTACTGGCATCAATATATTCTACTCAACAATCATGAAATATAATAATAGGAAAAGTCTGTGGAAAACATGGAAAATCGGGAAAATTCAGTAAATCAGTGTCTTTTCAGCCGTCATAAAATTGTTTTAAAATATCTCCATGCAGGACGTAATAACAATTTAGTTAACGTGAAAAGGCAGAAAATAAAATAAGTAAAAAACGAGTTTTCAAACAAAACTGAGGCCAAGCCAAGCCGCATGAAAAAGTAGAAAATAAACTTTTCTTCACACACAGAGGTGGACTCAGATTTTTTGATTAGGACATTTCTCCTGAATATTCTTTCTCTTAGTGAATCACATCACTTATTTACCTCTGATTGATCATACTGAAATATATCGGTGATTGTCAGCGAATAAAGTCTGAGTCCACCTCTGTGTGTGAAGAAAAGTTTATTTTCTACTTTTTCATGCGGCTTGGCCTCAGTTTTGTTTGAAAACACGTTTTTTACTTATTTTATTCTATTTATTTTCTTCTAATTTTTACTTATTTTTTTTGAAGAAGTAATTTATATGCCCCAATCAGAAACAAATTGCTCAAGTGACAAGTTTCAAACTATCACCCCAAGAAATTTTTAGTGTAAGCTCGGGGTAGCCCTAGATATTATAAAAACAAAAACAAGATATGTACTCTAGCCCCGTGTAGCCCTGGCCTTACCAGGGGTTTTCAGCAAAAAGACCGAAATACTTATGGGTAGAATTGAATACTTAAAATACCTTGTACATAGAAGCATACTGGAGCTGTCGACTCTGACAAAGATTTTTATTGTTATAAGATGCTAAAATCTCAAAAAAGATGGAAAAACAAAATTCCCCACAATCTCTTGAGTCTTTCGTTTCATAAGAAAAACATAACAAAAACAGGTCAATCATAAATTCATAAGTTTACAACCAAGAGGAGTGCTGAAGATGAAAGAAAGCTCGCGATCGCGAATACAAATTGTTTACAGAACCAGAATTAATCACCTCAAGACGAGTTCATGAGTGTCTCATATAAGTGCATACAAAAGATGCATTGCAGTGCAGATAGCACCACGCTTCAAATGTTTTATATTCAATTAATGATTCCAGCCACGCCGATAAATATCAATTTTATTAGGTAGGTACTACTACTGGGCTGTAGCTGGAATGAGAATTTGAGACATGGGAAGTCAGGCCTAAGTCTCTTAAGTGATTCATGGTACGATGAGAAAATGTAATCACGACCTACAATAAAGAATTATGCATTTGGGGAGCCCAAGATATTCCTAAAGATAAAAAAAACCAAGATTCAAGAAATTGGGCGTAGCCTCACCACAATCACTTTTCTGTTGTTGACTAACTTTTCTCTCCGGTCTGTCTATGTTATGATGGGAAAAATATATCTGCGTGCAACTCTATTTAGGAAATCTTGGCAATTTACTGTTGAAAAAGAAAACAAATTGGATAAGCCACCGCGCGCACCAGATTTATTTACTTGTCTCGACAGGAAATCCATATATGTAGGTATGTATGTAGCAGAAGCAATCTTTAGCGGATGCTGTAAGTATATGCAACGGGGGCCTAGCGCCATAAAAAAACAACAAACAAGAATTCGATTTCAAGCGAGATTTACGTAGCGCTTATTCAGCAAATTTACACTCCCCCTATACTTTGGCATCAGGGAATATGTGGACTAATTTTGTTGAAATTCTTAGAAAAATCGCATCGACGTCAAAATTTTCCTATCCCGAACGTCGTCGGTCGTTGTCGGTTGTCGCATTATACTCCTCCTGTCCTGGGTCCTTCCTGAATCTGAATTATTTCTGGATGATGAAAGAAATTTATTGCAGGCGAAGTGAGAGTTTATTTTCAGTAAGTATAAAATAATCGCCATCGACACGGTTCTTTTTAATGAATGAAAATGAATGGATAAAAGAGAGGTTGACTCAATACGAAGGTCTTTGTTGAATGGTTTTGAAGGAGGGAATATTATGGAGATATGAAGTAGACAGCAGATGGAAATTAAAGTGGTATCTACTTATGATGGGAGAAGAAAATTCATTTCAGATTACAGGATGCGAGTATGAAATTATTTTTGATTTTCTATGTATACATCCCGAACTGGAAAATATATGTCAAGGCTTTTTGATGAGGTTTTCAAGGAAAAATAACTGAGTGCACCACTTCGATTAAGTCTTTCATTTTCTCATCTCATTTTTCATACGCTCTCTAATTTTAGCGAATAGATTAAGACTTCATGAGTTTGAGAGGTGTTGCCATTAATGTTTCTTTCATATATATGTACATACCTATAAGAAATTTTTACTGTTATTTGTTTCCTTAGCAAGAAGTTCACTTAGATTGAGAATGAAACTCTAAAGAAAAGAAACGATCATAAGCAACAAGCGAAAACATATTTTATTTTGGGAGCCATTTTCTATTACTTATAAAATCCTCTCCCCGCCTGCTCCGGTGTTTTCTTCGGATTTAGAGCCATCAGTGTATTATTAATGGTTGAAGCACAGAATATGATTCCCATTCTGCCTTGGATGGAATTCTAGATTCAAAATTGCTTTTCAGCATGGTCTCGAGGGAGCTGGTTACTGCCCCTATCGATTCCAGGTACGATAGACTGCACGACCTCATAAATGGATTTTTATGGGATTCTTGTTCCAAAGTAAATCCAGCCATGATTAAGATGCAGTCCTTAGCGCTGCACTTCATGTGCCCTGCTTAATATGCATTTGGCCCGGATGTATGTTGAGGATAACCTCAAGGGCCTGAGTGCTAGTTGACTTTAGAGCGCCGCTTAAGCTGAGGAGACACAGTCTTTGAATCTTCTCCAATATTTTACGATGATTTGCGAGTTCCATTGCTTTCAATCATACCATAGAACCGTAGGTTAACATGGGTCAGATGACGGTATATCCATAGAATCATCCGCGGTTTAAGTCCCAACATTTTCCCCCACGGTTCTGTGGCACATTGCGAAGACTCTAAGAGCTTTTTTCGCTCTGTCCTCGAGGTGTGATTTCCAGTTTAGCTTTTTATCTAATATAATACCTAGGTATTTTACCCTGTCCTTTAGCTCCAAACGTGAGGAACCAATCGAGGGCAGGATTAGACTGAGTATGTTCCCTTTTCCTAGTAAAGACGCATAAGTCGGTTTTCCGTGGATTAATGCGCAGCTCGAAATCCGTAGTTAATAGTGTTGACCACTAAACACGATTTCTCTTGAAGTCTCTTACCTTTACTATGCGCACACTAAATTTTAAAAGGAGCGTTAACCTTTTATTAGTAGGTACTTATAGTTTCAGACCTAATTTTCTATCCTGGGGTTTTGAAAATTTTAAACAAAAAAAGCTGCGATAAATCATGATCGTGGACTTTTGTGGAATATACCAAAAGATGTCTCGTGAAACTCGTTTCGATTCCTGCAAAGCTTTTGAAAACTTAACTTTTTATTAAAAAAAGCTAAAAAAACCAAGCTGGAAAGGCTTTTTATTTTTTCTGGCAAAAATATAAAGCCAGTTTGACTTTTTATTTTTTCGGGCTGGAAGTAACAGGTTTCGAAGCCGGCAGTATAAAAAGCCAAGCTGGTTTCTTATTTTCAGGGTCCGGACCAGTTATGAATTTTTTTTCTTATCCGGTATCCGGTACCTAATAAATGTTGTAGTTAATAACTAAAGAATGGTATGAATTTACGATGTGCTCTGCATCTGACTTATTTTAGGATGTCGTCATTAACTAACCGAAAAGCCGGAGTTCTTAAAACTTTAACAATTGCACGAGCGCGGCTTATCGTTGTCGGCTGCTTCATATCTGTTTTTTATGTTATTTTTGCCATTGCCGCGCTGCAGTGCCGACAAATTATTTGAAAATCGATTAAGGTTCCCATATCTGAATTATTTTTAATGGAAAGGAATTTTATTTTTTGTAGCCAAAAATGATACATACTCGGCTAGAGAAAGTAAGAAACCAGTTTGGCTTTTCATACTTCCTCAAAAAAATAACCAGCTTCAAAACCTGTTACTTCCAGCTCGAAAAAATAAAAACCCAAGCTGGCTTTATACTTTTGTCAGATAAAATAAAAAGCCTTTCCAGCTTGGTTTTTTGAGGCCAGCCCGTCCCTTTAACTCGTACACGAATTTGTCTTTTTTACTATTTTCGACACTCTCGTGGACCCACTTTTCGTCATCACAGCGAGCTCATGTCGCGTGACAATTGAATCTATCAAATTTGAACCGGAAGTTTCCATGGAAACCCCGGAAAATCGGGAAAAATCATTTCAAAATTTGGTACAAATTTGATTAGTGATAAATCCATTTCAGGAAAAATGCAGAGTTTTCCGATTTTCCCAAAAAAAATTCCGGAATTTTCCGACTTTTCCGGAAAATTTTCCGGTAAAAAAGTTTTCTAAATTATGCAGGATCAAATTCCCTATCAACTGGCATCATTACTTTCTCTCCTTGCAGAAAAAATCGAGGAAAATTCATGTAAAACGCATTTCCGGAGTTTTTCCGACCAGGGAAGCGTTTGAGCGTTTTTCAACCTAAGACAAAGTCGTAGAGCGAAATGAGTTGCATAAAGTTGCTTTTGTGGAAAATTCCACGGAAAACCCGGAAAAGCGGAAAAATCATCGGAAAAATTTTCATCGATATGATTAGTGATAAATCTGTTTCAGGAAAAGTGCAGAATTTTCCAATTTTTCTGGAATTTCCGGAATTTTCCGACTTTTCCGACAAAAAAGTTTTATAAGCTATGCGGAATCATTTTTTTCCGTCCTACTGGCATCAATACTTTCTCTTCAACAATCATGAAAACTTGCATGAAAAATCGAGGAAAATTCATGTAAATTTTTAAAAAAAATTCATAGTAAAGCCTAATACGCTGTTCAAGCGAAAATTTCGTTTCCTATACAAAATCTATGTAAAAAAATGTAGCCGAAAAGTGCCACGAAAATTTCGGTTTGAGATTTCGTAAAGTAGTACGCTGTTCGAAAAAAAAATCAATATTTAGGTCGTGGAATGCGGATGGCGTTAATATGCATTTTATTTTATTTATGAACACAGTTAACACACACAATATTTTATAATGAAGTGAGTAGATGTATCGCTGTCAGCTGTCGCATTGGGAGTTAATGTTTTTATCTTTTGATCGTGGACAGGAAGCGCACCTTGCTCTCTTTCCATGAGGAACTTCAAACTCTGTATTGACATGGCAAACATTTTTATACCCTAGATGAAATATATATATACTATACTATGTATACTAAGTTTGTCATTCCGTTTGTAACACCTCGAAATAATAATGGTAGAGCAAAATGAATTGGACACCCACGTATAATATTAAAAGTTATTTTGATTTTTGCATGTCCGTCTGTCCGTCCGTGCGCACGATAACTCGAGAACGCGTTAACCTAGAAAGCTGAGATTTTGTACACGGACATTAAAAAAAAAGTAAAATTAAGTTCGAAAATGAGACAAATCGGGCAAACCACTTCGTGGGCTTGCCATACAAAAATTTCGTTTTCCACTATATATTTGGACACTACCTGATAACACGTCGACATAGATAGCTGAAATTTGGTACATTGTGTTTTCATACTAATAGCAAATAAAATTTCAAAAATGGGCTAAATCGGGCGACCCCTTCTTGGTGTTGCCATATAATAATTTTGGTTTTTTACATATACTTTGAAAAAGATCAGTCCTAGACATTTTTATTGTACTAAAAACTTCTTCAGAATAAGAAATCCTATAAAATTGGTTATAATCATTTTTTCTGTCCGACGAGCCATTCTAGAAATATATGCGAGAAAGCAATGCAAAATATCAAAATTGCTCAAATGGGTGACCATACGAAATTTCATACGGGCATTCATCTAGGGCAGCGGTTCTCAAACTTTTTGAGCGGCGGAGCCCTCCAAAGGCATACAAATTTCCACGGAACCCCACTGATTCAATAAGCATATGTATGTGCATATATATATATATATATTTATTTATATGTATATAAATATATTTTATTTTTAGTATTTTAGTTTATATAAATAAATATAAACAAAAAGAAAGAATGAAATTATTTGTACTTCAATAAAATCATTTATTTATCAACAAATAATTGCAAATATTATAAAAACAAACTTCATTGTTAGTGGGACGCATGGACTTGTTTCCTATTTTTACATAGTTCTTTTATGTCTGGCTTTATAGAGGACAGTTGAATCCTCATATCAGCTTCTGCATCGAGTCTGTTGCGGTATTTGGTTTTTGTTGCAGCATATGATGAAAAGCCAGATTCGCACAGATAAGTCGTAGCGAAAGGAAGAAGTATTTTAACAGCTTTCATTGATAAATCTGCAAATTCTTCTCTCAAAGTGCACCAAAATTCTGGCAAAGATAGCTTTTCAAATATGGCTTGTAGTGAGGAATCTGTAATCATGTCAACAAACATTTCGTACTCCGTAGCTGTGAATGTGTCTGGCCTTTTCTGAACTATGAATGGGTTTCTAATCGATGTATAATTTTTAAGCTTTTCATTCTCATTTTTTTACTGCAAGTGCTTGGCAGTGAAGTATGCAGTGGCTATTTGTGCAGTTTGGTGCCATGTTCTTGATTTTTGCGACAGCGCCAGCAGTTTTTCCTACCATTGCCTTTGCACCATCAGTGCAGATATCAACACATTTTTTCCAATCTAAGCCATGAGCATTAAAAAAGTTATCCACGATATTAAATATTTCGGCACCAGTTGTATTGGTTGGCAATGGTTCACACAAAAGTAGATCCTCTTCAAGCAAATTTAGATGCTGATATCGGACAAATACAAGCAAGACTGCAAGTCCAGCTACGTCTGTGCTTTCGTCCATTTGTAGAGAAAAATTACAACATTGCAGACGAGATATCAATTCAGCCTTTACGTTGGCTGCTAAATCCTTAATTCGGCGAGCTACCGTGTCATTGCATAGTGGCACATTAGTTATTTCTTTTGCCAACCTTTCATCAAGCATACATTTAGCGATATCGACTGCACAAGGCTTGATCAATGTCTCAGCTATTGTATGAGCTTCGCCTGCCAATGCAATAGGATAACTGACAATGTATGATGCTTCAGTGGCCTTCTCATTGCCAGTTTTAAAAGTTGAAACAATTAGATTTTGTCGCTTTAAGAGTTCATCACGCCTAAGCATAAAATAATCAACTTTCTTATGTTTAAACTCTGGATGTACGGTTTCCAAATGGAGACGCATTTTAGCGGGTACCATAGAACTATTTGGAAAAAGCTTGCTGCATAAGACACATTGAGGCACATTATTAGCATCTACAAAACCAAGAGACAGGTAGCTCTCATCATATTTCCTTTTCTTAGTGGCGGGTTCACGTGGATTTATGCAAGTATCCACTGTTGTTTCAGTTTCAATGGTTTTGGATGTAGACGGTCCAGGTGATTGTTGAGATCCTGCAACTTTTGCTGTTCCTTTGATAAGCCAACGATCCATCCTTAATAACTTGCAGATTAAAAAAATAATTAAAAATTCGCTTTATAATGTATATACACGGTAACTTTCTTAAAGGCGAACGCAAGAACGAACGAAGACAATAGTGATGCAAACTTAACCTAAGAAAAACGGCCACGCGGCAGACCGCATTATTGTCTTCCAACCATTTACCCACATGTGCGGCATGCTCGCATTTAAGAAACTAACCGTGTATAAGTAATGTATAGAAATAAATAAAATAAAATACCTCAATATTCTTCCACTTCACTTTATAAAAATTTCA
Organism: Dioctria linearis; assembly: GCA_963930735.1. Lineage (NCBI taxonomy): Eukaryota > Metazoa > Arthropoda > Insecta > Diptera > Asilidae > Dioctria > Dioctria linearis. Next base: position 240,726,129 of record OZ005742.1, read on the forward strand.
CTTAATTTCAGTTTGTAAGACCACTCTTGGCGCAATCTGCGGACGGTGGAGACAATGGTCTGCACGGGCCGACTTTTGACTATTTGTACCCGGCCCGGCCCGATACGTCTCCAGCCCGAGTCGTCCAAGTCGTTTTTCGCTTTCGGGCGTACGAACAAAATTAGGGTGACTCAAGGCCACTCAAGTTAGCAACGCGCACACACTCACACACGCTTCACACTTTAGGACAGTGTTTCTCAACCGCTAAAAATCTAAAAAAATTCTATAATCTAAATTGTTTAGTTCATTTTTTATTAATATATATTAATTTTTAGCGGATTTCAATTTATAATTCACGGAGCCTTTGGGGTAGCTCGCGGAACCCCAGGGCTCCGCGGAGCACACTTTGAGAAACGCTGATCTAGGGTATCATAAGAATTGGTTTTACACCAATTCTAGCTTTTTCACTTGTTTCTTCTTTATTTTCTCTAGGAAACATGTCTGCCATATTCAAACCGAAGCGTATTGTTTTGTTGTTGTTCGGAATTTAATTGAACTGTTTTTGTAATTTTATTATTGCTTTCCATACAGCCTTTGGGATCTTTATATAACATCCCTTGTCTTCTATATATGTAATGTATATGCACAATGATTCAAACAAGTTGTATTAAATTGAAGGTATCGGAGGCACTGGAATTCGCAAATGGGCCGAACGGGCAACTCCTTGGTAATCACTTAATCACTATTCAAAATGGTGCACATACATATATCCATATAGAATGTACCCAATTGATAACTTTAATTATTTGCCGAATACACCTAGAGCGAAACAAACAGAGTATTTGCATTGATTACAAAACAAATTCCCAATCTCAAACAAATCTGCAATAAAAGAATGAAAAGAGAAAAAAAATTCTAAATAAATATCTTTCGTCTCTTTTTAACTAAACCATAAACGAAAAATATTAACAAATACTCTCCCTTTTCTCTCAGTGCATTCCTAATCCACTTCAACAACAAAGTTGCACACACAGCTAGCAGCAGACTGGCTGTGATTGTGCTATGACGCGTCGTTAATATACATTATGTACAAACGTGCAGGATAGATACACATTTTTAGACATAAGATAAATTTGTTGGCCTTTTTTTACTGGAGACTATCGCCATCTCGGGAAGCTTTTGAGAATTAAAATGAATTAAAACCAATTTTGTCGTTCAATTTTTATCACGATAGCGGTTTACAAAATGATTTTTATAAATTAAACTAATTTCGGCAGTAATCCAGTTTTTGGGCCACTGAATAGAATCACCTCAATCTTCATTATAGTGTTAAAATATTCGTGTAGCAACAAATTTTATTCAAGTTACAAGAGTCTCAATCTTAATGTTATGAAAGTAATTATAACATGAAAAATATTAACAAATTTGAAAAAAACAGCTCCGCTAGCATTTACAAATATGTTTGGAAAACCTATGTACGAAAAATAATAAAAATTGGTGTGTACATGAAAAAGTTATTCGGGGGGAGAGGAAAATAACACTGTTTCTTGATGTTTTTAATTTTTTTAAAAAAATACATCTTTTTCAAAAATCTAAGCCCGGTAGCATTTGAACTGAAGAGTTTCTAATAATTTGCCGAAGGTTTCAAAACAATATCATAAAAACTGTGGAAAATAAAACGGGGGAACAAAATGCTTACAAATTTATTCAGCCTTAAGCAGAGAATCAGAATATTAATAGTGGTATAAGAGAAAGGAAATTTCAGAATGACAGAAAATGCAAATGACACATTAAATTGACAAATTTACAGCCTATAAGATAAGCTATAATATAAATCTGTCAGCCTTTCGAATGACCCGAACCCATAACTAACTCAAATTCAGATTAAATCAACCAATTAAGTATATGTTAATTATTAAGGGACATGAGGAGTGCCTTAAATCTGACCGCCGCCGAACCAGTACGCTGGATATTTATTGGTAAGCGATTCCACGCGCGAATAGCACGGACGAAATAAGAATTATTAAATTATTATGACGCAGAGAATTTGAAAATCTAAGTTGGGTAAAAAGGTACGCCGGTTTATCAGAGTAAATAATTTTGTGAAAAGATATGAGTAATCGACGATGGGGGAGCTCAGTGATTGAATACCCTAGTAAATTGTTTCTGTACGAGGAAATGTGATCATATCGTCTATGTCCGTAGATAAATCTAACACAGTCATTGAACGCCATACTTAGCCTTCCTGAGCAAACAGAGTCCAAATTAGGGAACAACAATCTACCATTAATGAAATGAGGAAGAAGAAGTGATTGAACAGGAGATTAGCAGAAAGCCAAAGTAAGCTACCATATATTTTACCAATTATATATTCTATATGATCACAGCACTTCATCGTAGTATTCATATATACACCTAAGTTTTTCACAGACTCACAAGAAGAGATTGGTACACCAAGAAGTGTAATGGGAGGGAGATCCAGGCCCAGTAAGATCATTTCGATAAAAACGAATACACTGAGATTTGTAAGGATTCAAACTCGAAACAGTTCGAATTAGCTCATAATGAGACCCTCTCTAAGTCTGAACTCATACGATCGATGCAGTCTTCAAACAGGCCAATAGGTCGACTAAAATAGAGCTGTACATCATCAGCATATACATAGGTGTACATTACAGTTCTCAACAATATCGGGCAAATCATTGATGTACAAGCTGTGAATAGCAGTGGAGCAAGGATTGAGCCCTGGGGCACACCACAGTCAAATTACAAATTTGTAAAAATTGCAAAAAACATTGTAAACTTCTTTTCATTCACCTTACATATTGGGTTTTGGTTCATTTTCTTTGCAAAATATTCCGAAATTTTCCATTTATGCTATTCGTACCCGGGACCCAACCCCTTTATATTTCTCAGAAAAAAAGGGAGATTTTTTTTATATTGGCGCCGAATGAATTTCAGATATCCTTAGTACGCTTTTGAAGCAATGAGCAATGAAAATTTTCAATATTTGTTATAGAAACACATAAATGAATTATTTTTGGGGTCTTTTTCGACTCCGGGTTGTAACAAAGGGTTAAGTACACCCGTTTTTTACTAAGATATCTCTGTCTAGTCTCTGGCATTTATTACAGGACTAACCAAACAAAAGTAATATCACTGCATTTCAAAGCCTGGGAAGCGGTACAAACTACTCAGAAAAGCGGGACATGTACCTACTAACTAACTACTCTATCTATGCGTATAGTCAATGATATGGAATATTTCTGTCTGAGCTGATGAACGCTGATGACCGTCGCATTGTGTTTCCAGCTTAAAGCTAGAACGACTAATAAACTTAAGAATTTCTCTAACTTACGTTGTTGATAGCGAAAATCTGTCCCACATCTAAAATCAATATTAGTAGCTGTTGCCGAATGAAGCTTCAAGAGCATATTATCAGGATGTCGGTGGTGTGATGGATGGATAGCTATATTAATTCAGAGTTACTTCCTGGGTTCGAGTCCCAATGGTGGCCACCAAAGTTTGAAGTGTTTTGTTGATGCCATCGTAGATGCATTAAAGGAATTGTCTGTCTGGCTTGGGAAGATAATATAACAAAAAGGTATTATCTGGATGTTAGCCTTTTATTCCTTCTTAAATCGGTTTAAAGTTTTTGCTATAAGTCAGAATACAAAATTATTGCCGGCACTTAAGTACAGTACGTCCCGTACACCAAATAAATTCACATGTCTTATTTCTTCCATCTAAAATTGGAGACTGTAATAAAGCCTTCATCTCTCTGCACTTTCATTAATTCTGCACCACTTCTAGAAGGGTGTTCCGTTCCGAATGTTAGAATAGATAACATTATCCGAAAACATTAAGAAACAAACGCTCATTCATTTTCATCCCCAACACATAAGAAAAAAACTTGCTGAATATGTAGTATTCTCTGGTCTTCATCATCACATCCGAAACTATAATTTAGTTCTCCCCTCGATAATCAACCATCGCATCGCATCGTGCAGCAGAGGGATGATATGAAAGGCGAACGTGTCAATGAATTAATTTTGATGCCATTCATCGAGAAGCGAATAGATTGCTCCCATCCACCCTACTCCTACTCCATAAGGAATCACGAGAAAAAATATTCTTCAGTCTGCGAACAGAAATTCCAGATCTCTCTTGACATTGTATGACAAATATTCTACCAACACCTTCCTTTTTCACTTTCCTCCTCATGTGTTTGTTGCTGATATAGTCCCAACACTTTGGGACTATTCTAATGGCAAAAGTAGACTTCTTTTGTGATAAGGGAAAGTGCGTCATATGGAAATTCCCTTCCCGAATCCCCTTTTTTTATTTCAAAGGGATTAATAGCAATTATTTCTGCATGATCGAGAGATTAAGAAGGGTGCAATCATGTGCACTGTGGGGTGAGATGATTTTTATGGGTTTTTGGATTGATGTGTGCGTAGAGTGTGGTATTTTTAAAAATGAATTTCGATCGTTTTATGAATTCAAGGTTTTTGCTAAAAATATTCACATTTAAATCTTCCAGGTATGATGCGAAGAAGGCCGGTGTTAAAAGAAGGATTTTTTTTCATATAAAGTAATGAAGAAATGTTTTTTTTTCATGTCCCAGTCTTATGGTCAATAATCATAGATAACTTTGGTCTGCAAGATAAACAAAGACAGATTAGGCACAAAATCTAATGCATACCTATAGATCAAAAAAATCCCATGAAATAGCCTTATCGGAAAAGTGACAATGATTTTGTTGATATGAGAACTCCTTTTTGGCAAAACTTGCGATTTGAAACCAAAACAGATCTATTGTTACATTATCAGGCCCCTCCCTAATCACCTATGCGTCCTTGATATGTATAGTGACTTAAATCAAAGAAAAAAACAACTCAAAATTTAAAGCAATGGAGCTGAAGTAGAACCTTGTGGAACACCAACATAAATTTTTCCTTCAGCTGTGAATTTATATTTTCTTTTGTGTAGGTACACATAAAATGTTCATAACGGTGAGAAACTGGAAATAATGAAAAACTGAATTGATTTATCTTGAAAAATACACCTGCGGTCAATAATGATTTGAAAGTCTTTTCGAAATTCCAATTAAGCACGCAATTCGAAATATATTTTTATAAATTTCAAACAAAAACTATCATTTTGAGGTGATTTCTCGTGATCAGAATAATAAAAAAACTGCCTCTAAATTTTTAATCTAAGAAAATTCGTAAAATCATTTAGATCAATTTTATAGATTTTCCCATATAATTATCTTCTCAACCAAAAACGATCTTGTCGAACGATGTGATAATAAATTCCAAAGATTTAACTGCTATTTAAATTGCAATTAACTCCGTCTCAAAACCACCTTATCGTCTTAGAATAGTTCGTTATTCGAAAAGAGATCACCAAATAAGCCCTGTGAAGTATTAAGTTGATCCCGTAAGAATTTCATTTTGAAAATTCCTTTTGTAGTCGAAATGAATTTTTATAGACGAAACTAAGATCGTTTTTTTTTTTGTTATTGGTTCGATGTTTTCATTTCGTTTGAATATCTGCCGCCCAGAATTCCAAATTAATAGGAGCATTAAGTTTCTAAAGCCCTTTATACACTCTACAAATCATGAATAGCTAGCTATACACCCACAATAAGCCATCTCCCAAGTCTCCACAAATGAATCGGTTTTTTTTTTCTCCCAATAATCTGAGAACAGCTGGGACTGGGGCTGTCAAAACTTGTTTTTGTTCGGCCTATTATTTTTGTCACTTTGTTATATTTCTGGAAAACTAAACAGAACCTAACCCAGATTTGGATTATTTATGCGATTTCGGGAGCGCTTTGAGAATGAAACAACAACGTTTGAGTTGCGTGCAATAAAAGTTCACTTGCGTGAATTTATAGCTTCGACCAATGGATTTTCTCAAGACGAGAATGAGAAACACTTTTAAGATCTATATGTGAAATGTAGGCGGGATGGAATTGATATAAAACTTGCAGCAGCAGCATAGTATCACATTTTAAAGAAATTCTTTTTCGTAATGAATTTACGACGTTGATTTCGTATATCTTTTTTTTTTTTTTAGAGAAAGATTGATTAATAGTATTATTAGCAAGAATTGCTGGTGGATAAAGGTAGACTCTCAGCCTCCATTATTTTTTTTTTAGCAGATTCATGTGAACTGTGATTTTATTTTTATATTAGTCGATCATGGTCAAGACCATCCAGAGAGGGCTTATCAGTAAACCAAAATCCTTCTTTTTACTGAGGTCTATTTAAAATATTAGGAAATTTTATTAAATTTGTGGAGCCCTACCCTTAGTTTAAATTTTCACCAAAATTTGTTTTTCTATTTTATAATTGATAGAGCCGCCTACAGTCTACAAGGTACATTCAGCGGATGAGTCTTTCTACATTTAATAATAATAATAATAATAATTCTTTATTAACAAGCACAAGTGAGTTACATAATACTCTTTTATGTGTGCCTAATCAAATTCGTATTTTTACAGTGTAAAGAAAAAAAAATATTAGCGACAATTAAGAAATTATAAATGATATGAGAAAATGAAAGAAAATCTAAGCAAATAAAATGAAAGAAAACAGAGATGATAACAATAGTAAAATCAAAAAGATAAAGATTTGCATAATTATACAGGGTGTTTCCCCTTAGGAGGTCCATAGAGCGGGAGGTGATAGTACTCACCTAGACGAACCAAAAATTGTATGGCAGGGGGGGGGGGGGGGCATATCAACCGTTTAGGAGTTACAGGGTGATTCATAAAAAAAGCTAGGTTTTCACAAAACACCCTGTAAATTAAAAACTACAAGGCGTATGGTCACAGTTAAGGGCTCACTGTATGCATGGCCTTTCCAACGACAGCTCAACCAGCCCCGTACCCCTCTCCCCTCAGAAGTTATGAAGGTCTAAACTAAAAATTTCGGATTTTCTTTCCTTTTTTTTTTAACTTTGACCTCTATTATTTTTGCAAAATGATCATTAACATAACTTTTTTTTATAAAAACTATAAACTGCAGACTCTCCTCTTTAAGTTGACCTATTACACCCAATGTGCTATCTGAAGCCCTTTAAGAGTTATTAGCTCTAAACCTATTCTCAAACCTATTTTCAAACCTATTCTCAACGATAATTTGTTCCCTTAGCACGTCATTTTAAAAAATATCGTCTTTTTTCGGTGTGACCTGAATAGGTTATGAGTTAATAACTGTTTAACGGCTACAGTTAACACATAGGATGTAAAAGGTCAACTTAAAGAGGAGAGTCTGCAGTTTACAGTTTTTATAAAAAAAAGTTATGTTAACGACCATTTTGCAAAAATAATAGAGGTCAAAGTTAAAAAAAAAAGGAAAGAAAATCCGAAATTTTTAGTTTAGACCTTCATAACTTCTGAGGGGAGAGGGGCATGGGGCTAATTGAGCTGTCGTTGGAAAGGCCATGAAGTTCTGCATACAGTGAGCCCTTAACTGTGACCATACGCCTTGTAGTTTTTAATATACAGGGTGTTTTGTGAAAACCTAGCTTTTTTTATGAATCACCCTGTAACTCCTAAACGGTTGATATTGCCCCCCACTCGCCATACAATTTTTGGTTCGCCTAGGTGAGTACTATCACCTCCCGCTCTATGGACCTCCTAAGAGGTAACACCCTGTATATTATTCGATTGAAAAACATGTAGCACTTGGATTTGAAGTTGCGAGCATTCACAATGAGGCGAATAACGACAGGTAAAGCATTCCATACTCTAACACCAAGAACAGGGAAAGATCTTGAGCTAAGTAGTAACTTGTTGGTAGAAATCAATAGTTGTCTGGTTCTACTAGATCAGCGATTCTCAACCCGTGGTACGCGTACCCCTAGGGGTACGCGTTTGATGGCTTAGAGGTACGCGAAAAAAATTAGTAATGGCGGATGTTAAAAATATACTAATCTCCTCTCGTCGGAACACCTCGCTAGAATATAAAATCAACGATTCCTCGACGTATTGATGCCGTAACAAGCCAGCAATACTTCGCTGCAATATAAAATTCAACGATGCCTCGACCCAATGTAGGGAAAGCCGCAATTTTTATACCCTAGATGAAATCTATAAGGGTATACTATGTTTGTCATTCCGTTTGTAATACCTCGAAATAATGATAGTAGAGCAAAATGAATTGGACACCCATCCATAATATTAAAAGTTATTTTGATTTTTGCATGTCCGTCCGTCCGTCCGTCTGTCTGTGCGCACGATAACTCGAGAACGCGTTCACCTAGAAAGCTGAAATTTTCTACACGGACATTAAAAAAAAAAAGTAAAATTAAGTTCGAAAATGAGACAAATCGGGCAACTCCTTCGTGGGGTTGCCATACAAAAATTTCGTTTTCCACGATATATTTGGACACTACCTGAGAACGCGTCGACATAGAAAGCTGAAATTTGGTACACTGGGTTCTCATAGTAATAGCAAAAAAAAATTCAAAAATGGGCTAAATCGGGCAACCCCTTCTTGGTGTTGCCATATAATAATTTTGGTTTTTTACATATACTTTGAAAACGATCAGTCCTAGACATTTTTATTGTACTAAAAACTTCTTCAGAATAAGAAATCCTATAAAATTGGTTATAATCATTTTTTCTGTCCGACGAGCCGTTCTAGAAATATATGCGAGAAACCAATGCAAAAAATCAAAATTGCTCAAATGGGTGACCATACGAAATTTCATACGGGCATTCATCTAAGGGTATCATAAGAATTGGTCTTAGACGAATTCTAACTTTTTCACTTGTTTCTTAGAAATTTAATGGAAAATTTTTCCTTAGAATTGCTATGGATTATTGCAGGTGACAACGGGTGCCTTACAATTTTTATGAGCATAGGTAGATGAGCAATAAGCATTCATTTCTTCTTAGAAATTTACAGTAAATGTTACGGCAGAATCAGTACAGCACAGATGTTGCTAATTTTGCTGTTTTGCTTGTTATTGCGAGGTATTTGTGTCTTTGTGAAGATTTGAATAGTATTCATTCTACTCTGCTCTTTCATACAGAAGTAAGATGGCTATCTCGAGGCAAGGTCCTCACTCGATTGTTCGAACTTTGACATGAATTACAGGTTTTCTTCGAGGAATATCCTTGGTTGAATATCCAACTTGCTTCCATGTATTGGCTTCAGACGCTTGCATATTTATAAGATATTTTCCTACGAATAAACAATCTAAATTTAGCTCTTCAAAGTAACTCCATAATAATCTTCAATTTTTCAGATAAAATTGAATCAATGATTAAAAAAATTGATTTTTGGAGGACATGTATTGAAAATGGTATTTGAAACTTTGCATAATTTTCTATCAGAGAATAAATTTTTGCCTGTCTAGAGAATTGAGCAACAACATGTCTCAATACTTAAAAGAGCTAAAATCAAGTTTCGAGAAGTACTTTCACAAACCTGATGAAGGAAGCAATTGGATTTCAAATCCTTTCAATGAAGAATACTTTCGAGTAGCTAAATTGTCTATCAAAGAAAATAAGAGAACTTAATTGAACTATCAAATGACTCTACTTTGAAAGTCGAATTTAAAGGACTCTGTCTTATTAACTTTTGGTCACATATCAGCACCGAATATGAACAGCTTTCTACTAAAGCGCTTAACGTTTTGTTTACATTTACAGTGCTGGTGGAAAGAGCATTCTCTTCGTATCTCCTTATTAAAAACAAATACCGTAATAAGCTGAATGCAGCACCAGATTTAAGATTATACCTTACATCAATCGAACTTGATTTCAAAAAACTATCTGCCTCAAAGCAAGCTCAAGGATCTTACTGAATATGATAAGTTAAAATTAATGTAAAATTGCGAATATTTAACTTTATGTTTATAATAGTTTGTATTTATTAAGTATGTTGTTTTTTATTAAAAAGTTATGTATCTATAAAAAATCTTTTAGTTTTCATCAATAAACATTCTGGGCATACTCCTTGAAATGTTATTGCTATTTATTTAGTGTTAGAACAAGTTTAAAATAATAACAACTACAACTATTTAAATTATTAACATTTTTCTAATGTAAGGGGTACAATTTAGGATAATGAACTACATAGGGGTACGCAAACCAAAAAAGGTTGATAACCGCTGTACTAGATGATAAAGACTGAAAATAATTTAATAAGTAATCCGGGCATCGGCAATGGATCACTTTATGGATCATAAAACAAATACGATATTGTAAATATATATCCAAGGAACATCCTAAGATTTTCCGAACATACTGTGATATGTGATCATATCTTTTCAAAAGAAATATGTACCGAGCACATGAATTAAAAGCTACGTTAAGACGTCTACGGACTATGGCTGTCCAAACCACAATAAATATCATCACCATAAATAATCAGTGGGAGTATAAGCGTTTTAACGAGTCTAAGGGCCGGTTTCAAAGTTCAAGTTCAGTCCGGATTATGGGGGAGGCCGGGCCCACCCTGGCCCCCACCTAGTTACGCCAATGTCAGTAATTCGTATAGAGAACTGCGTCCGAAAAACCTCTTTTTTTTTAGCTTTTTCTTAAGACGAAATCAACGATCAATGACACAAAATAATCAAATAGTTACATATTCTGACAGCTGAAAACGATTTTTTTCTCTCTAACATTCGACTAAAATGCCATTAAAATTTTTACTTAAACATGCACAACAATGTTTGGTATTTCACTCCCTTCCATAGGTTGATCATCATTATAATTATATCCCATTAAAATCCCTCAAGGAAAATAGGGCAATTATAGACACGTCTATTTACTCCAAATATAATTTTTCAATTTTGATCTGTTGTCAGAATTTTTATCCACGATCGTTAATAAATGAATAAATAACGCTTTGTGTCTGACTGACGAGGTATAAATGCGCGATAAAGAAAAGTATGTCAGGTGCATGACATACACACTCTGCTTATTGAGTAGGATATTAAATTGCTTTCCTAACCCAACCTTCATAGTTTAACTTGTCAGTTCTTCAAATTCTCAAGAGAAATGACTAATTAAAAATCGATTTTCAAATGAATAAAAGTAAAATCATTTTGCCTTCCACCACGGGGCATGGACTGAGACTTGAGACTTGTTTACTTCATCCAGGTATATGCCCACTTTTATCCCATAAACCTAAATAATAAATTCATTCCACACGACACAATAGTCCCGTTGCATTACCTACTCCAGGAAAAAGAAGGTTTCCGTCTCTTCCATGCTTGTTACCAAAGTAAACACAAATATAAACCTGTCAATGACGGTGTAATTTACCAACTCATGATGATACGGTGCGACTGCTGTGAGTCAATAAATTCTTGGTAAACTAGTTAGAAATAATATCAGAGACTTGGATAGATCCCGTACTCGGTCGTCGTATCTCGAAACGTAATCTACACAACAGAAACAGAGTCTGGTGCTCCGTTGGAAAACCCTTCTCTTGTGGTCTTGTCTCCATTGTTACCTGTGAACTTGTAGTAGAGATATAGGTACTACAGAGATAGAGGACGAAATGAAGACAACAGATACAACACAGAAGAAAGCTCTTGGAAGACAAAAACCGGAAGGAAGTTGTTGCTTGTCATCAACCATAGCTAGTATAGGATGATGGCACACAATACTACCTTCATTTCTCGTATATATGGAACTTTGCGGTGCTTTGGTGGACTCGCTGCAGCTCTCTGGTGGACTGTGGACTGGTTGAAAGATTTTTGTTGTACATATACCGTTTAATTACTTTACATATTCACGGGTTCTCTGTACCTCTTAAAAAGTCTTTTGTGCCATAAACGACGTTAAATTGTCGACGTATGTAATTAAGAAGACCATTTAACGGTTTCATGAATGGTGGCATTTTATTTTTTTTTTCTTTCATTAGTAGGTACTGATACTAGCAGCCAAAAGAAACAGAGCGGAAGATGATTGCTTGCTTACTTTTGGCAATGTCTCGGGTAATGAGAGTGAAATATTTTTTTTAGTTCATCGAGGGAAGGGAATATGCCAACAGACCGTTTTACCTTTAAAATAACCCTTTTTTTCTACATTTCGCTCATTAAATTTTTCCTGGAGATTGAAAGTGCCGCATTGGATGTAAACAGGAATAAAAGTTTAGTGGGTTTCTTCTAATTAAGGCGTTTTAACTACGTACAGATTTTTAATATTTTATTTATAGATTTTTTTTTTTTTTTTGTTCCAGAAATCTAACTTCCATTCTTATTCTCGACTCTTTGGCAGCAGCAATCATTTGTCTTACAAGTATAAAATTTTTACTCAACAACGTTGACATGAATACTTTAATACCAACTTGACTTAAAATTCACTTGAAACTCAAGTAGGGTTTTTGGTTTGAATTAATTTCAATTACTTGACTTGAAATTATCTTGAAATTTACCAAAAATCACAACCTGAATTGTCAACAATAATTTTCTTTTTGTTCCTCTTTTCCTATTTTTAACTCAAAGACATGAAAAATGTTTCAAGTACTGCAGTTGCGTTTATATGAATAATTTCAAGTAAATTGAACAAAAATTTTATGATTTACTTGACTTGTCTGACTGGGCGGGCACTCTTTTCTCATGGGTCACCTACACAATATGAGCCTTGTTGATGATCATAAATCAGTGTTGGGCAAAATGTAATCTGATTAATGATTAATAATTACAATTAACCATGTAATGTGTAATCAGGTTACTTTGTAACATATTACTAATGTAATCCATTTCCATAATTACATAATGTAATCGATTAACGTGTAATGTGATTATAAGTTAATCTGATTACACATTAATCGATTACAAGTTAATCTCTCTACATGTTAATCTAATTAATGCGATTACATTTAAGGCATTTAAGATATTTAAGATATTTGTATTCTAATTCTTCATAAAACTCCCTAAAGCTAATTTCGTACGAGAACAATACTATTTTCTTTCAATTCATTTCATTATATTATTAATTACTTTTAAGTAATCTACAAAGTAATCTGTTACAATGTATAATTATATTACAAAATAATCTAATTATATTGTAACAGATTACACATTTGATAGATTACATATTCTCTCATAAGTAATCTGATTGATATGTAATCGAATACAATTTAATTAGATTACTTTGTAATTTGACTAAATTGTAATGGAATTATTAATTAAATTACACTGCAATCAGATTACGCCCAACACTGTCATAAATGCGGAGAGGAACCCGAAACTGCTTGAAGCATGCAGGGAGAGTTGGAGGCCAATTTTCACCCTTATTATAGTTGTCGACTCACCGAAATGACAAGCTCCGCATTCACTCTCCCTTGGGTGTGTTCAATGACACGATAGCGTCCTGTAGTGTTGTGATAGCGTTGTGCTGTGAACAATTGTTAATAGAATTATTTTGACAGTTAGTCACTACAATGGTGACTCTTGTATAAACGAATTGCAGTGAACGCAAAAGAGAATAATGTAGCAAATCAAATATTTTTGACGTTTGCAAAAAATAAGTAAATTAAAAGTAAACATAAACGTCAAATTGTAAATAGCGTTATAGTTGGGAGATGAACTTTTTTCGACATTACAAGGAAATAAGATAATGCATTGAAATTGATTTATAATAAAAAAGCTTTTTGGCCCATCACACAGGCCATATTGTTCTCATCAACCAAAATTGATATATTTTCTGTTTCCATTTCCATATCAATGTCACTTTGACAACACAAATTTATTATCGCACAACTTTACTATCCTAAATACGGGTAGTGAAATAATGCGCGCTACCTTTTACTCTTGACCGTATCAGTGAACGCGTGAGAAAGTAAAAGGAAGTGACTATCTGTCATTTTCTGTGTACAGTGAACGCACGATAGCGTTGCGTAGTAACTCTGTAGTGATATTATGTCACTATTTTTGTCACTATTTTTCTGTCGGTGAACGCACCCCTTCACTTCACTTTTCGTATTGTCGTTGTCGAATGGTGACATGACATTTTTCTTCGAAGCCGTATTATCGTTGTCACTTAATGTTACAGATAGCATTAGGGCATATGTCAGGGTATGAATTACATTTGTAGACAAAAGTTTGAGGTTTGTCTTATTTCTTGGTATTGTTGTTATTTTTGAAAATGTTTGAAAGAAAAAAAAATCATAAGAGCGATATATTTCAGTCCTTTAGCTATAAAAGGATGCTTCACCATAAAATCACACTAAAAATGCAAAAAAAAAATAATTTAATTTATAAAAAACTATGGAATTTTATGTTTTAATCAACAACTTAAAAATTCATCATAAAATTTATCGTTTTCCGCTTGCATTTTCCTTTTCCTTACACACACCTAACATCTGTCACTTACAAAAACCAAGTGAGTGAAATTGTCACTTAATTATCACTTACATGGATATTTGTTTATTTAATACGACAACAGTAATACGTCCAAAGTCGTATGTTTTCGACAAATGTCACTTTAAACGACAATCATAATACCATTTTTGTGTCGTCGTAACGCCATTTCTCACTTAAAGTGACAACGATAATAAGAGTGCTTGATTTTTTTTAAAGCGTCCGGCTGGGAACTATGAGCTATTGGTAATAAGTCTAGAGGGTGAGCAATAGGCCTTGTTGTGGCCTAGGTTCCAGTGCCCCCACCCCCGAGGACTCAACTTCAATCCATCCATACTTAAAGGCAATAGGCGATTACATGATATTTTGATTACTTGATCTCTACTTGAAATGTCCATGTAAACGTATACTGACTGTCATTTTGAGGCAACTTTCAGAGGAAATGGTCTCCCCATTACATTTAAAAAAATCTTCTGAATGTTTTGTTCAGCGTAGTTATAACCCCATGCAGGCTTTAACAAATAAAATAATAAATAAATAATAAGTTTTTTTGCGAAGTGGGCATTCCCAGCTATTGACCGACATTTTGTATCCATTGCTCTGCGCACTTAAAAGATAAACATGTTAATAAAGGGTGTTCAAAATTGAGGTACCATTTTAATTTTAATAAAAACAGACTTTTTTTTTAAATATTAAATATATTTTTATTTTAATTTATTACAAATAGGTTCCGGTTAATAATGAAAAATTATGTCGGTCAAGTGGCCCCCCCACTGGCTCGGCAGGCTCCCAATCTTTTACCAAAATTCTGAATCACGTTGTTCAATAAACTGTTGTCAATGGTTGAAATCTGCTCGATAATGTTGTTTTTAAGCTCTTGAATTGTTGTGGGATTATTGCTGTACACTTTCGATTTCAAAAAACCCCACAAAAAATAATCCATCGGTGTCAAATCGTACGATCTTGGTGGTCAATTCACTCCTCCTCTACGAGAAATAATGCGATTTTCGAACTTTTTCTTCAAAAGATCCATTGTTTCTCTTGTTGTGTGGCAAGTGGCACCGTCCTGTTGAAACCACATATTGTCTACGTCCAAATCATCAATTTCCAGCCACAAAGAGCTTCGGCATCTCCCTGTAGCGATTTCCATTGACCGTAATCGCATTTTCATTTGCGTTTTCAAAAAAATATGATCCGATGATTCCTCCTGACCACAAACCACACCAAACCGTAACTTTTTGTGGATGTAATGGTTGCTCTAAGATAACCCTTGGATTCTCTTCACCCCAAATTCGGCAATTCTGTTTATTGACGTAGCCATCGAGCTGGAAATGAGCTTCGTCGGTGAAGATTAATTATTTTATTAAAATTACATCTTGAAAACTTTTACCATTTTCAAAAAATGTTTTAATAACAAAAACGCGTTGTTCCTTCATGTAACGTTCCATATTAACTAACCGGAATGTATTTAGAATATGCCTGAAGAAACATCGTATAAAAATTCCTTAGAGAAAAAATGGCAGCAAAATCAAAATGATACCTCAATTTTGAACACCCGTTATAATACCTAGAGTCAATGTACGGAACCCGCAAGAAACATAACCTAAATTCTATAATATAATTTTCGATAAAGTAATTCTGCACACACTAAAACTTCATAAAATAATTCTCACTTTACAAGTCGCAGACATCGACTCGTCACTATGTTTTTATACCCTAGATGATAAAATTATAGGGTAAACTAAGTTTGTTATTCCGTTTGTAACACATAGAAATAATTATGATAAGGTAAAATGAATTGGGGGGGGGACTATTTATGTTCAAAATGGGACAAATCGGGTAACCCCTTCGTGGGGTTGCCATACAAAAATTTCGCTTTTCTCACTATATATATAAAAGCACTGCCTGAAAACGAGTCAACGTAGAGAGCTGAGATATTGTACATGATATTTTTATAAAAATAGTAAACATAATTTTAAAACTGTGCTAAATCGAGCGACCTTTCTTGGTGTTGCCATATAAAAATTTAGATTTTTTACATATACTGTGAAAACGACCAGTCCTAGACGTTTTTATTCTAGCTTTTTTACTTTTTACATTTTACTTTGTTGCTTTTAATCCACTGTAAATGGAGGTACGTGTGTACATTCGGGGCGATTTTAATAAGAAAAGCTCTTGGAATAGAGTAGTCTGGTCAACGTTCCGATGTTAGAGGCCAGAGAAATAACGAACAGTTTTCAATTGTTTCACATTCTTTATTATAATTCTCGTTGAATATTATTGAGCGCCCGGTACATAGTATGGTACATTGCTTATCAGTTAGTATAAGTAAGTCATCACCATTCAATAAATTTTTGTATAGCTCATTAGTCAACATTCGGCGATTGTGCGATAAGCAATAAAATCGAGAGTAACAGCGACGAGTATTTATGAAAATAGACTTGATTCCTTTTCTATTTGTTAATTTTAGTTTAGTATGACATTTAAATTATTGTGAAAATAAATTAGCACATAATATATTTGGTGAATTGAGTGAACCTGCGTGCATTCTTTTCTTTAACCCAAGCGACACTCATCTATTCCGTACAGTCCACTCCAAACATCCGAAGCGATTTAAATGTGATTGGAAAAAAAATTTAAAAATAAAACCGAATTTACACGATTTTAAAAGAAAAATAAAAGAAAGTAGGGCCGTTTAACAGAAACCTTTGTCTTCCACTTCCCCACTTTTCCTTCTCTCATGTATTAAGAAAAATAAATCAGAATCCCCAAGTTTTATACACGAAACTTATATGATAGTGACACCCTGCCTGATGCCCAGCATTTATACCATCTGCACGCGTTTCAAAAAATAAAGTTAGATACAAATTTTAGAACAATTATTTCCGTTGTTATTAAGACCTAATAAAGGGATAAGTACCTACGTATAGTTAAAGTCTATATAAGCTTTAGTTTACGGTTTTTTTCTGCAAACTTATTATTGAATTTTTTAACTCCGCACTAAAATTTCTTCTTTACAAAAATAATAATCAACCTTATTATTGAGTCCGTTGGGATTGGAGTCGAAAAAGCTTAAAAAAGCCTTTTTTTCCGAAAAAATAAACAAAGTCTTACGAAAATGTTAAAACTTCATTGATATCAAAGGTTATCAATTAAAATTTCCGCACAAACTGCCAAAATAGTTGGCATAATATTTCTTACGACATATTCACACACCTTTGCTAAAATTCAGTAGAATCAAAGAAGTCTCAGAACAGTTTTTAAACATTTAAAAAAATTTCAATCGATTTTCTTACAGAAAACAACTTTTTAAAGCCTTTTTTTAAGGACTATTATTGTACGAATTGACAAATGTTTTTTAGAAATTTTTCCTAGGATGGGCCATTCTGCATACTTGAGGGGGGGGGGGGATCTTAGCCCCTATCTAGGTACGCCAGTGGCCGCATTTTGACGGGTGTTCTTCCAATTTAGCTAATATTTTTCTGACGAACATTCCTCGAGTATTACTTGCATTTTTATTTCAAAACATTAAAAAAATTGACAACTTCATAAAATAAATTTACGAGCCCCTCGCACTTTTGAGACTTTGTTTTTATAAATTCAGTAAATTTTGTTTTCTTTTCTTTTTTTTCTGATGGATTGATAACTTAAGTTTTGCCTGTTTGTTTTTTTTTTAACTTTTGCATCATCATCATCAACTCCTATTGTTACTTGCCTTCATTAAAATTATGTTTATGCAAATTAATTTCGAACAAGAAAAAACAACCTTTTGGCCTGTGTTATATTGAATAGGTAACTCTATACATGAATACGAAGCGAAGGTGTAAACTTAACCTGTGTTGATCCGTTCGTACTTCAAAAGAATATCCGAAATCAAAAGTGAGATAATCGCCGTCGGGCGTATATTCATTAATTTTCCAAAGAAACTTATCTCAATCAATGAAAGCCAGAGACGAGTATGATTAAAATAATTTCGTTCCATTTATTCGTAATTGGGTGGCCAAAATATTTCAATGGAATTAATATGGGTACTTTCAGTCTGAGTAACATAATTGATTTGTTGGTTTCATTTTTAGAATGACAAATAGGTAAAATTTTAAGCTTTTTACCTTTATAGGGAAATGACGATGATTTATTGCTAATTTCAAATTAATTCGATTCGATAGTGTTTTGTGACAGATGACGATGAAAAATGGAAATTTGAATTTGAATACTAGCAATGAAATAATTGTTGTCAAAAAGTCGAACATGTTTCATTGGTTTTATACGTGACTTTTTATATTTTTATGGAAGTTCGTAAATGCTTAACTATATTTATTAGACTGTTGTGGTGGCTTATTTATAGTAAAATTGACATATAGGTTCTGGAAATTTGAGTTCAAAAGTAAATTGACACAATAAAAAAATAAAAACTTTCCTGAGTACCTATAAAACTTAATTGCATGTACCTAAAAAGTAAATTGACAAGTAAAAAACCTATAATTGATCTAAAGCCAATTCTTATGATACCCTAGACCCATGATTCCCAAAGTGGTCTATATCGACCCCCAGGGGTCAACGACGACCTGTAAGGGGTCCATGTCAGCGAAAAATAAAATTGGGGGTCCATGAGATGTAAATGGGGGCCAACGATAGTGGATCTCATTTAAGCAGGTCATAACTTTAATTTTGGCTGTTCATGAATGTAATAATCCACACTCAAATACCTGTTTGCTCACACAATACTTGCTTATAATATTATACATAAATTATAAAACTACTTATGAAGTAAAAATTTCTAAAATATAAATGTTCATTTTATTTTCTCTGCGTGTAAGCTTTTCTTTTGTAAAGCAAAAAGTATTTTTTTGCAATAAATTGTAACATTTGTCAACTTTTTAGCTAGATAGGCCTCGAACTTTATCTGTGCACAAATAACGAAAATTTGTTGCTTAGGTTTTAGGTGAAAATATAACAAATAGATCGATAATATACTACTACGGTTTTATAAAGTTACTTCTATCGCAATTATAATAGCAGTAGCTAAGTAGGGACTATGTAGTGCAGGTATTTTATTAAAAACTCTCTCGTTTATATATACATATATGTCATATATTATGCCTTTTGCATGAATGGGGGAAAGGAACTTGACTATGCATTATTGTATTGCAACTGAGACAACGAGCTAAAAACAAAAATTGAGAGAATTATTTGTCATTCTGTTGCGTTGAATGTAATCATTGTCGGACATACAATTGTCTACATATGTGCAATAAAGTTTTAAGCAATGACGCTATACAACCATCTAAGCTGGAGGATCATCTTTGAAGATGTCACACTGATAAAACAGGTAAGGATTTGAAATACTTTCAAACACACAAGGAATAAGTTCAGAAGAGACCCACGGTGGACAGAATGTTTGCTTCGATGTCACAAAAAAAACGATGATGGTTTGCGACTTATCAGAGATAACCACACTGATGAGACCTCTCTGATCGTTGGGTCGAAAAGTTCTATACTTTTTGTGCATCTCAATGCATTTTGTAAATTCATAGGGGAACAAAACATTTTTTTTCCAATGAATTTCAGTCTAATAAAGACGAAAAATGTCCAGCTTAAAGTTTTACTTGGGTTATCCGAGTGTCATACGGCAACAAGGGGAATAATCACCTAATTTGAAAAGTGCCCCCATATAATTTACACTTGCTTTTGTTAAAACGTATTTAGATGGGCAATTGTGTGACCTCTATCATCGAACTTCTGTGGTAGGCGATCAGAGATAACCAGACTGATGAGACCTCTCTTATCACTGGCTCGAAAACTTCCATATTTTTTCTGCATCTCAATACATTTTGTAAATTCATTGGGGAAAAAAACAATTTGAATGTCAGTCTAATAAAGGCGAAAAATTTCCAGCTTAAAGACTTTCAATATCTCACTTTATAGCAAAATCCGGAAAACCGCATACTATCGGAGAAAAGTTGATTTTGCCAGCCGTCCAAGAAAATTTTTAAACTGTTTTACACAAACCTGCATCTGATATCATTAAAGGAATTCCTTTCAGCAACAACACAGTCGAAAGACGTATTGATGAAATGAGTTATGATATTTAAAGCTTCTCGTGTAATTATTTGCAAACGACCCATTTCTCTATACAGCTGGACGACTCAACTTTACATGGCAATGAAACATTATTATTGGGATATGTCCATTATATTATGCATTAAGAAATCCACGGAGAACTGACCTTGGCGAGATCTTTCACAATCAACATTAACGGCAAATCAATATTTAATGTTTTGAAGGTTGGGCGTTATCGTGGATTTATAAACTATCTAAAACAACATATCGGGGGGGTGTTAGCAAAACACTGCGTCATCCATCGACAACCTTTAGTTGCTAAAAATCTGAATGGTAGATTGCATGAATCTTTTCAATTAGTCATTAATGCAGTAAACCGAATCTGAAGCAACTCATTGAATACGCGGTTATTTGCGCAGTTGTGTGAAGAAAATGATGAGAATTTTCATCAATTACTCCTTCACACTGAAATATGCTGGCTGTTGACAGGCTTATGTTTGACAAGATTTTTTGCACCTTTTGAGACAATTTTTAGAATTTCTAGATGTTAAAGATCCAATATAATCAAATGGAAACCAGACATTGCCGACTTAAAAGATTTGTTTACTAAACTGCCCGGAAGACGACGTTTCAACCTAGGTTCAACATTTAATGCCCTCTATTCAGATTTTGAAACTAGGTTTGATGATGTTTTGACTAAGGCAATACCGCAGTGGATAATCAAATCATATCGTGACATGGAATGAGCACTAACGAAGAATTTAAGGTACATTTTATCAGCAACTCTGGGTTCAAAAAGACATATATGTCACTTATCCCGAATTTTGAAATATCATGAGCAAGTTTTTAATTGTGTTTCAATCCTCATACCTAGTGGAAAGGGATTTCGGTGCGGTTGTCAATCTTCTAACCAGACCTGTAAAGTACTTAAGTATATTGGTACTTAAGTACTAGTAACAGTACCAGTACCTGGACTTGTACTTGAAATTTTTTTAAAGTACCAGTACCGGGACTTGTACATGAAATTTTTTTAAGTACCAGTACCGGGACTTGTACTTGTACTTAAAATATTTCAAGTCCAGGTACTGGTACTTGTACTTGGAATTCTACAGGTCTGCTTCTAACACACAAAAAAACAGACTGTACATCATTAACCGAGGAGATTTGAGATTAAACCTAACTAAATTGATGCCAAGTATTGAAAATTTATTATTAAAGCATCAGGCTCATCCCTTCCACTAGAAGCATTTATTTTTTGCTTAGTTACTTTTTGTAACAGACACTAGAGTTTAATTTGGTTCGTTTTAATTTGAATTTAATAAATAAATGTAAGAAACTTAACAAGCGTTTTTAAAGTTTTCACACTACACTTCACTACAGTTAGAAAATTAAATCTTTCAAAGTGTGTAGCACTATACCAGCTATGAAAAACACATTTGAAGTTGATGAATTTGCATAAACATCAATATCAGGAAAACAAGGGGTCTACCCAAAACTGAAAACCATGGCAAGTGGTCTACGAGACAAAAAAGTTTGGGGACCTCTGCCCTAGACCTAGATGAATGCCCGTATGAAATTTCGTATGGTCACCGATCAATGCAAGTTTGATTTTTGAAATAGTTTTTCGCATATATTTCTAGAACGGTTCGTCGAACAGAAAAAATGATTATAACCAATTTTATAGGATTTCGTATTCTGAAAATGGTTTTAGTATAATAAAAATGTCTAGGGCTGATCGTTTTCACAATATCCGAAAAAACCTAAATTTTTATATGTCAACACCAAGAAGAGGTTGCCCGATTTATTACATTTTTTAAATATTATTTGCTATTACTATGAAAACACCATGTACCAAATTTCAACTCTCAATATCACCGCACGGTACGGCAATGTCAAAATATATAGTGGAAAACGAAATTTTTGCATGGCAACCCCACGAAAGAGTTGCCCGATTTATAGCATTTTCGAACATAATTTTACTTTTTTTTTTGTAAGTCCGCGTACAAAATTTCAGCTGTCTAGGTACACGCGTTCTCGAGCGCACGGACCAGAATTATTTCTGTGTGTTACAAACGGAATGACAAACTTAGTATGTACCCTATAGATTTCATCTAGCGTATAAAAAGGATGAAATAAACTGAATTTAAGAAATAAGTTAAGGTTTAAGTATGTACATATTCGTACGTACATATGTATTCGCCGGCCAAGTTTGCCTAATCCATTCCTACTACAACACGACACGTGAAGTGTGGAATTTTTTAATTTCCTTTCTAGTGTTGCTTAGAATACGAAAAATAGGTAATAAAATATTTAACTTACAGATTTTAACAATTTACAACTTAGAAAGTGAAAAGTGATGTAAATTTACACAGACAATTTAAAATCAAATTTAAGTCGATTTGATCTTAAAGTTGATTTTATATTATTCATAAAGCACTTACAGTTGACTCTAGGTGTGAAAGTTGACTTAAGCTTTAAGGGGGGAAATAGGTGTGACGCTTAAAAAAATCAATTTGTTTTTTTCATAAATCACTTGTAAAACTACTCAAAAATAACTCCTAATATTTCAAAAATTCCAATGCGTTCAAAAGTTATAAGCGATTAAGTGAGCGTCCCTCGTTCAAGTGTCGGACCGCGTGGCATATAATACCTTTTCTGCCACTTTTTTCAAACGGGCTTTTCTCGAAACGACTTTTTTCGAATTTCCGTACACTCTAGCTTAAAAAGTTTTCAACCGATCATTTTGAAATTTGGTATATAGTTTCTTTATATAAATACGCTCTATCTGAACCTAAATCCTCAGTAATATCTTTGCAATTTTTTTTTTTTTTAAAAGGTACGAAAAAATGTTCCCACTCATCTAAAAAATACTAGTTTTTTTTTTGTTTTGAGAAAACTGAGGTTCACATAGAATAGACATATAAAAAAGTAAATTCTTTGTGCAGTTCATATCAGATAAAAATTGCTGCCTCCAAAATGTACGCAAACTGCTCAGTCGGATGAGGACCTTCAATGCGCAGCAGCTGGTATTTCCGTTACTTTTCGAGATTTTTTTTTTTTAATTTTCAGAAGTTATTCTCAAATATATGTGTAAAATAATCTCATGATATCAATAACTAATATAAACCCTATATCTGTTAAAATAAATTCATGAAAATCACTGTAAAAACACCATCCTACACCGTGATCCATTGTTGAGATAAAAATCGCAGCTAATGTTTCTCACGGTACAGATTTAGTAAGGGATCTACTATCCATTATATAATAAACTTCGTAAAAAACAATCTACCGAAAAGAATGAAAAACAGAGGATTTTACCTGTTGATGATTCTTGTTATCTTACATTTTTTGGAAAGAAATACTCATTAAAAGGATACAGGTAGAACATTAGAATTTAGATACACAAACTCACTTTATTACAATACGTGTTTCTTTTAATAGCATCTTTTCATGGAATATATCAAGCTACAGTTAGTAAGACCTAATGAAATGTGTAAGTTGAATACTGGCACTACTTTTACAACAATTCATAAAATTTTATGAAAGCATTGAGGAATTAGCAGAAGCCAAAAATAATTTTTATCATGTGGCTTCCTTCCCAAATTTTATTGGTGCAATCGAAGACTTCTTCAACATTAAAAACAAAATTAGAAAGAAGAAACATTGAGATTTTACATGAGAAATTTTTATTACCCCTATTTGTTACCATAATAAGTGTGTTTTAATTCAAATTAGTGAATAAGCATTGTCTTAATGTCGACTTTAAATATGAAGTTTACTTTTACTAAAGTCAGCCATTTTCGCTGGATATACTTAAGAAAACGATTATCTATCAAAGTTTAAATCATTATCATAGGGTGTAACGTTCAGAAGTTATAGGTTGATTTATAAAAACATATCCAAATATATTTAAGTCCCCTTATCCCGGAAACCGTTATGGATTACACCTCCCCTCACCCATACAATTTTTTGCTCATCTAAGCATGACCTATTCGTAGCCTTCGGATATTACACCACTTACGGGACACCATGTATAGTGAAAAAATTGATTTATATGGCAACCCTATGAAGGAGTTACCCGATTTGTCTCATTTTTATACCCTAGAAAAAATCTAAAGGGTATATTAAGTTTTTCATTCCGTTTGTAACATCTAGAAATAATGATTATAGAGCAAAATGGATTGGACACCCACGCATAATATTAAAAGTTGTTTTGATCCGGACGATATTTCGAGAGCACGTTCACTTAGAGGGCAAACATTTTGCACACAAGCTTTTAAAAAAAAAGGAAATTTAAGTTCGAAAATGGGTCGAATCAGTCAACTCTTTCGTAGGTTTGCCATACACAAATTTTGTTTTTCGCTATATATTTGGACACTGCTGCTGAGAACGCGTCGACGTAGAGAGCTGAAATTTTGTACATGGTGTTTTTATAGCAATAGTAAAAAAATTTAGAAAATGCGTTAAATCGGGAAACCCCTTCTTAGTGTTGCCATATAAAAATTTGGAATTTTTACATATACTGGGAAAACGACCAATTCTAGACAGTTTTAATGTACTGAAAAGTTATTCAAAATGTGAAATCCTATGAAATTGGTTATAACCATTTTTACTGTCCGACAAACCGTTCTAGAAATATGTACATATATGCGAAAAACAGCTTCAAAAATCATACTTACACAGAAAGATGACCATAAAAAATTACATACGGGCATTTATCTAGGGTATCATAAGAATTGGTCTTAGACCAAGTCTAGCTTTCTTACTTGTTTTATTTGTTTTTCAGTTTGTGTTTAGCTGTCCTGTGAGTTTCTGTGCTGTAAAATACGTGAGCGAAATTGATTTAGCCGCACTTCAAATTTTCTAACTTTTGCAGGGGAAATTAGGTTAAATATTCAGTAATATTGCACTGTTATCAGTTACCTCGTTCACATGAAGCGAACTGAACTGGACTGGAATAGTCCTAATTCGCATAGTACCTAGTGTTCACATGCGATGGACTGGATTAAATCGACAACAAGAGAGACATCTTTCTATTGACAGTTCTTAATCTAAAGTTACCTCTCATTTGAAGTTATTTTTTTTAGATATTGAAAGACGGATCATGAAAAGAAGTATAATTTTACAATTTCTAAAATATTGTATGAAAGCACGAAGGTGTTCGAAGCGAAAAATGAAAGTACACCGAAAAATATCCAAACGTAAATCCACTTCGATCCACTCAAGTGTTCACATGTGATTAAATCCACTCCACTACCGAATTAACGCAGGTGTAGGTAATTCCAGTCCGGATGGTGTTCTCATGGCGAATTATCTCACTCCGAAGTACGCTAATCCAATCCAGTCCGCTTCATGTGAACGGGGTAAGTGACGACTATGTGTTTATTTAGAGAGATCAGTATTCGTTACAGTTAGTTATAAGAACACTAGGTAGCAAAACCCGTTTTGACTTGCATTTTAATGCGAAATTGACTTAGTCGCACGTGCACTTTTTGAACTTTTTAGTGTTATGTTGTGGAATATAAAAAAAGTGAATACGAAGGAGTTGCCCGATTTGTCTCATTTTGGAACTTAATTTTACTTTTTTTTTAAGTCTAATCCATTTTCCTCTACCATCATTATTTCTGTGCGTTACAAACGGAATGACAAACTTAGTATACTCTATAGATTTCATCTAGGGTATAAAAATATCTGGTGTATGCTATATACTAATTAATTTTATTTGTACTTTTGTTTGAGATGCAAAATTCTCAAAACATTCCGAAGTTACCCCATTTTACAGTACTCTTTTGTTTGGAACACTCTATAAATCAACTGACTGGAATTTAAACAAGAAACTTCAGCTCTCAAGCCTACAGACAATCTTATCATGTGGTTGTTGACTTGTACTGGTCATATGGGGGGTAAATTGATACCAATCAGTAGACCATACATAGCCAACAATAATTTCACTTTTATAGAAATTTCAAAATTATTACAGTCGAAATAATATGGGATTATTTGCTCGTCTATGTGCAAATTATATTAGAATATACCAAATTTCAAATATATATCGTTTATCATAATAATACATAAATTATTATTATTATTCAAATGTTAATATTTTTTATTTTATTTTATTGTATTAAAATAATTAAGGGTTATTGTATATTTTATAATATGCACACCCATACCTGCTTGCGAAGACCAGTAGCAATTGATGGTGGAAAATGTGTGGTAACTAGTCATAAGAAATGTCGAAAATGAGACGAAGATGAGGCTGGTTTTGCTCCAATACTTATGTAAGTCATCAAAAACATAAAAAATAATTTAATTTTCAGTTTTTCCATCTGAATAAATCGTGAATAAACATAGAATTAGAAAGAAACGTAGTTTGAAATTAATTACCATATACATACCTACGGACATACAAAGCTTCTCATTTATTAATTGCTCTAGATAAGATAGTTGTTGATTTTGTTGCCAATCAAAGTCTTCTCTCGAGTTTTATAAAAACAAAAAGTTGATGTGAAACGCCCTGCTTCTTTTGTGGCTGCATCTTTACGAATTCGGAAATCAGCTACAGGAACGATGGCGTCTAGATCAACATTGTCACCCCCTTTGTCTATTCTGGCAGCTATTTTATACAAAGCAATTGGTAAATTCAAAAACGGTTTGCTCATCATATGGCATCACTGCATACCTGATGCCGATGCTTTCTCCTGGCATTTTAGAACGTCAATTATTATGTTAGCCGTTGAAAGCAATGATCAGCACCACAAAATATTACACAAATGGATAAAATTGCTTTTCCTTGTGTCAGCAATTTTAGAAAGAAATACGATTTTTAACGTGCAGGGAACTAATTCTAATAGTGTAACAGTTTGCACTTAACGACTTTTTACACTAAGTGGCTTGGAGACTAAAAATTTCAGCCACTTAGCATAAAAAGTCGTTAAGCGCAAACTATTCCACTATCTGTCTACACTTCATGAAGTGCTAAGTTACATCAAGTGTCTACAACAATTCTTCTGTCCACTAAAATCACAAATCACAATTATTATTTATTTAATAATTTACATTAATTACTATTATACCCCCATTCTATTGCTATTTATGCACTTAGACGCCGAAATGACAGCTGCATCACCCGCCTGCCATGATCCGTTAGTTTGTTGATTTTGACGCATCAGATGCGTTCGTGATGCAAAAGTGGACTTTTGATTCGTGGCTGGTGATATTACGATGCATTTTTAAACTCTTCATGATGTAGATGCGGCATCATCAGTAGTGTATTGGTGCGTTTTTGAATTTACCCATACTTATCTTTACAAAATGACAATTTTTTTACAACTAAAACAACACTATTAGCTGTATTCTTGTGGTTCCGTGCACTGCAGAACAAAGGAGATTGCGAATTGAATTGACTTGTACGTGCATAAAAGTAGAAAAGTATAGAGAAAATTATCAAATTGCATGGTTTGAATCCTTGCAAAATGTCAAAATAGAACTTGATAAGCTTCGAGGCAAAATTTGACAGGTTTAACTTGTAAGAATTAAAGTCATGTGGCACCTAAATTATTCTCTCGATGTTTTCAAAAAAATTTCTACTTCTATGCACCCTACAAGTCAATTCAATACGCAATCTCCTGTGTTCTGCAGTGCACTGCACTGCTATTATTTATTAACAATGAGCATGTTCAAATTTGCACCATTACTACATATATCCAATTCTGATAAATAAAAGTTGGTTGTATAAAATTTACTAATGCTGTTGTTATTTAATTATTTCGTCTTTATAATTTATGTATATTTTGCAAGAATGTAAACAGCAGCAATATTTTATTATTATATCAAAAAAAAAGATAAATTTAACTTATGAAAAATATTATATCACATTAAATTTTTCTATAAAAAAAAACGTATTTAAATTAGCCGTTTTCAGAAAAAATTGAGAAAAAAAAATTACTAGGTATTCAATTTAACTAAGCAATGTTGGTGGTGCGAATTTGCGAATTGAAGAAAAACAATGTCTTTTTTTTTCTTTTTTCTTTGGTATCGCAAATTTATTTAAATACATACATATACATAATGACTTTAAATTATTTAAATAAAATTAATAAACAACGTAAAATAAGTGAATCATTCTTTTTTAAACATAACATTGTAGAAAAACAAAGATTTATTTTCTCTTAAACAAACAACGTGCTATATAATATCAAGGAACCTTCTAATATTTAATGTGGTGTGCAGAAAAGTTGTTACTCGTTAGACTTTCAAGTTATTATTACATTTACAATTCTTTAGACTTTCTTCGCCCACATTGCTATGGATGAGGAGATCCTCTTCTTCACAAATTCCATATTTTTGCATAGAATTCAAACCTGAAATATATTTAAGAATATAAACATTTATGCAATTATACACTATACATATTTTAACTATAGTAATTCTTACTCCCTTACTCCTTTTAATTTTCTTTTCTAGTCAATTGGCTCTTCTTTCCTCAATATCTTTTTGTTGGAAGTGCGTTTGAATTATGTAAAAGTCTATTTTAAAATAGAAATATATTCTCATTGTCAGTGAACAAGAATAAATGCAGAGATTAAACTATATTTATCATATAATTTTTCAAATTTGGGGCAACTCATTTTGTTCGCAAATAAGAAAAAGTTCTCAATATTAACATCGAGTTAAGAAACCAAATAACTAGCCACATTTAAGGCATTATCAATGTAATAGAGTAAATTTTATAGAGCATCATTCAGATAATTTGTTTTACTTGATCTCAATAATAAATTCGTAAAGGCAAATGGAATTTCATAGCACTAAGCTATTTAGTGGTAGAGTGATTTCAATTTAATTTCATTAAATTTTTCTTGAACTATCATTGAGCCCAAAATTTGTTATCTGTTCTTAAAGCTATAAGTAATATTTCAAACTTATTGGCGAAATGGCATCAGAAAAATTATAATCCTTCCTTAAAGGGATGATTACACCGAACGCGATGCGATGCGATGCGATGCAGTGCAACCCGCAAAATACTAGTCACATCGGTTGCGGCGCATTGTTACTATGTAAAATACTGATACTTTATATATCAGAAATAAAGATTTTGTATTTAGTTCATTTTGAAGACTTGGTAGTGATCGATTGTTACATGATCAATTATTCTCCGTAAAATGTATTCCAATTCCGATGAAAAAATTCTGTTATTAGTAGCTCTGGTTGAAACAAAGAATCAAAAAACATTGGGAACATACAATAAAAAAAAAACAAGAATTTTCCGGACTTGTTGTAGGTTTCATTCTTCTACTTTAAAACTCAAAACACTAGGTGACTAGATTTATTTGTACTGGAGCAATCACACTACGTCGTGCCGCATTTGTTGGTTTGACACTCTCATAACTGCGATCATATTTTTCAACTGGTATATTTTGCTCTATATTTTTCACTACAATTCAAACTAAAATTTAATGTAAGCACATAATTCAATAGGAGATCTCGAATAAAAGGATTACACACAAAGAAATCAAGAATTTGGATGACAGTAAAATTTAAGACATAACACCTGATATTTATTTAAAAAATTATTTAGCATTATGGGATAGTTAAAAAAAAAAAAAATAATAAATAAATAAACTTTAGAAAAAACAATTTAGTCTTTCATTGAAAACAAAAACTTTTTGTTTTTGGACAGAACTTAAAATATTCAAATATTATACAAAACAATGAATCTACCAAGGGCATAGGAATAGAAGTATATTCATTTTACATAAATATAATGTAGGATAAACCCAGGATATATCATCAAGGTTTCAAAGGTTAAATAAAAATTGGAAAAATTCATATTTAAATCGAATTAATCCAATAAATTATTCTCCCCCATATACATACTATATGGTTTTTTTAATAATAATATTAAACAGATTTTTTTTGTTTTATTTTCTTGTATTTTTCTATATTTTGTTACCACCTTAATACACATTTTGATTAAAAAAAAAAAAGGAGTTACAACAAAATAAAGCTAACATTAAGAAGAGAACAAATAAAACTAAAATAGAAAAAAAATTCTCTTTGTAAGTTTTTGTTGTTGTTGTTGTTGTTTTAATTATTTATTATATTTATATTTTATATATATGTATAACTTACTTTTTAGTTTACTATAATAGTGTGTTCCTTTTTATTTTTCTTATTTTGAAAAACAAAAGAAAAAATATCAATAAATAAAAAAATTACTTCGTTTTATGTTTTATAATAATTATAATTAATTAAAATTTATAATTAAATTTATTTTTTTTAATCAATCAGCGTAAGAGGACAGAAAACGTTTTGTTTTGTTTTTTTTTTACTTTTTTTTTTTACATCATAATAGTTCGCTTGAAAATTCATGTTTGAATGCATTTTGACGTGTGTTTTTAGCATTAGTTCATTTCATTTTTATATTATGAATTTCATTTAAAGATGTCATTTTGTTTTTAAAATGTATTTTTTTGTTTGTTTGTTTTGTTTTAATAGTTATTTATATTTTGTATATATATTTTTATATATATATATATATACGTATAGTAAAATTTACTTTTTTATGTAGCATCAATATTCAAAAGTTTGTTTAAACAAAAGCTTTTTTTTTT
Source organism: Dioctria linearis (assembly GCA_963930735.1). Lineage (NCBI taxonomy): Eukaryota > Metazoa > Arthropoda > Insecta > Diptera > Asilidae > Dioctria > Dioctria linearis. Next base: position 240,757,124 of record OZ005742.1, read on the forward strand.
CTTTTTTATATAGTATAATTTCAAATTTTTTTCTTTGCGTTCGCGCTTCAATCAATGTCTCTGCACTTTATTTTTATTTTTACTTTAAAGTCGTTGAGTTTACATTTTCAAATTTTTCATTTATATTTATGTAGATATAGACATCATTTTTAATAAATACATATTATTATACCCAAAATATGCCCATATAATTCTTTCTTTCTTTTTTTCTTTATATACCCCCACATATATTATTTTCTTTGTATATATCTTCACTTTCGCGTTTGGTATATAAATAAAATTTCCAAATTCCTTTCCCCTTTTTTTTCATTTACAAAATTATTATATAAAATAAAAGTTCTTTTTTATCCTGTCGTTTTGACTTTGAGTTGTTGTTGTTGTGTTTGTTTGGAGATTTTCTAAGTAAATAATTCTTCGAAAAAAATTATCTTTTATTCTCGTTTTTGTTTATTTAAATCAATTAAAATTAAACACACACGTGAGAAAAGTGTTATTTTCTCAATATATAAATTTATAATTATTGTAGTTTAGTTTAATTCTAATTCGTTTTTAATTTTGTAGGAATTACATTTTACTTTCCTGAGAAAGTGAAATCCTATTCATTTATTTTTTTCATAAATAAAAACGAAACCAAATTTGTATATAATTAATTAATTGCATATACAAAATAAGGTATTTTAGTTATAGTATAATTACTATTATCAATTTGCAGATTATTATTATTATCTGCTGAGAAATTGCAATATTAGATGGTATGATAAATATTGCAACGTTCATTTATATTTTGTCACAATTTGAGTTTAGTTTCTCCTTTAAAGAATGCTTTCATTTTTATAAATTAACACATTCATAATGTACACCACAGCATTGAAGATTTAGTCACAGTGGTAGTCTAAGTAATTTTTTTTTTCTAATGAAATTGACAATGTGTTTAGTAGACATATTTTTCTATGCATTAATATTATTTAAAGGATTGCATCTTTTTAATGTAAGTATTAATAAAATAATAAAAGTTTTAACTCCATGGATGGTATTATGACAATATTTTTTCTTCTGCTTGTATTAATAAAAAAATCCAATAAAAAAATTCCTAGTTGTTAAAAAAGCCGTGTGAAATTCGTCGCTACAAAATTATGTAAATGAGTGGCAAAGTTCACTTGTGAGATGAGAATAGAGAAAAGTACTGAATATTAAAATGAAATCAAAGTGTACGAAAGTATTCGCGCTCGTGCGTATCAATGAGATTCTCCCATGTGAACAAAATTTTCTTGAGAAAGTCACTTGTTGAAGTGTTCTCTCACATTGTGAGCTTTAGGGAATAAGCACATGTTTTTAACATTCAATACAAATTTTTGAATGATTCAAAGAGAAATCAAACTAAGCTCCAACGCGAGTGATTATGAAGAAACAAATCCAAGGAAGCCTAAGGTATCATGGGCTCATTGAATTGAAAAGAATAAGAGACATTATCACCCGGTTTAGTACTGTTGGTTAAAATCGTTGCGGAAAATTTCTTTAAGCATTGTGTTTCTCGCTTTAAGGTTAGTAAGCTGATGAAATGGAATTCCATTTGGGATTTTTGCAATTTAACTTGTTACGGAAAAATTTACTGTATAGGTGAGTGTGGGCGAATAATAAAGTCTTAAGCGTAATGGTCATCAGCGTTCATCAGCTCAGATTTCATTCTATTCTATTATCATTTATAAGAATAAATTTAAATCTGAGCTGATGACCGTATCATTATGTTTCCAGCTTTACAGAAGTGATAATATAAGTTCGCAATAAACTTTTGTTCATTTTCAAGAGTTTTTTGTATACATAATGCATCTAGGTAAATAGTGTTGGAAATTGTAAAGAAAAATGAATAATGACAGTCGACAATTATAATAATGAAACGAGATTCATTATTAATTTTATAGTTTCAAATTAATTATCAAAGTAACGCTGAGAAGTGATAATAACCAAACGCTTCTATTTATATATAGGTATGTACTACCAGAGACAACTTGCAATTAGATGTGCAAAGCTCCATATAAACCCGGAACACTTTTTGAAAGCTCTTTAACTTTTTATTCAACCAAAGAAAGCTATCGTTGCGAAGAATTTATGTGACATAAGGCAACAAGAGAGACAGAGAGAATAAGTAGAGCTTTCTATTAGAGGGCCATTAGCTCGTTCTGGTTGGACCGCGTTTTTGTGAGGTTTTGCACATCTAAATGTAAGTTGTCTGAGGTACTACAATGCAACCAAATTTAATGAGAAATATCAAATTTCTAAAAGAAATAAATGGCCAAAATATTCTGTTTGGGGAGAAAAAATTCTGTGGTGTCTTCTACCATAGATGGCACAAGAACTAGATGTCGCATGGCATACTAGAGCAGAATATACAAATTGTGAAATGGGTAGTGCATTCTGGAATGGGCCACAACACGGTTTAGAATATGCCGAGAGCAAAGAGCAGTTTTGTATTCGTTTGATCGACCTCCTCAACACTTCAGATACGAAAAAGTATGAATCACTCGACGTACACAGCAGTTCAAATATTGTGGTCCATTCCGGAATGGACCACCCACCCATATAAACTTTGTATACTTTTTTGGTATTGCATGCGACATCTAGTTCTTGTGCTATCTATGCTTCTACATACATGAAAGCACAGTTTTATTAAACGGAATTCCGTTTTATTAGCGTACTAGCCTTTATTCGTAGATAGAAAAATAATAAAAGAGAAAATATCGTTAAGTACGTGAGCATGACGAAAAAATATTTTATTTCTTCCGGTATTAAAAGCAAAATTTATATGGAAATAGAAATGTCTGCCTCGAGTTTTGACATCCATTTGTTGTTGTGTAGTAAGTTGGGAAAATAGTTGAAAAATAAGAAAACATTTTAAAATATATTCAGTGCTAGTAGTTAATCAAGTGCAAAATATTGTCAAAATATTTTATCAAAACACTTTTTATTTAGTACTCACTTCTTATAACATACAATCCAAAGTTGAAAATCCAACAGAATTTTAGAATAAATAACAAACATGGAAGGGCAAAATACACGATTTTAGCGTGCCAACATCCAAATTGTGTTAAGAACTTGGTGCTACTATATGTGATAGTATAATAGACAGCGTAATTTTTTTCAGACACGATCATGAAACAAAGATTTCTCACGCTGCCAGTATAATATCAAGTCATAAGAGACTAGAATGCTCTTTTCCATAAAATATTTTCCCGTTTTTCCATGTGTAATTTATTTTAAGTGTATAGAATTGCACTAAGGCAGTCATAGCAGAAAATTAAGGCATTAAGGACAATTAATTTATGAGCTTTTTCGGAAGAATCCCTGGTAGCCAACGTTCATCAGTTTACAAAATTTTAGTATCAATGCGGGCGCCCTGGTAGCCAACGCTCAACAGTTTACAAAATTTTAATGCCGGTGCGGGCAGGGGCTTTTATATTAACTAACATAACGTTTTAGTCGAGTTTTACTGAGCGGCTCGATGAGTTTCTTCGCAAACTCATCTATCAGCTAATCAATAAATTGGTATGGATACTGATCTGTATGTCTAGTGCATCTAATGTACGAGTGAAAGGGAGATAAATGGTGTACTTTCATCCAACCAATCATCATGAGCTCGTCAGTGCGCTCATGACTTTTGGGCTACCAGGGATGAACTGCTTCTACTTATACCTCAAAAGTTACTATATTTTTATCATGTACATGTTCACATAATGTAGAACTACATATATACTGATTTAGTTGATTGAGGTGTTTCTGAAGACATACCAACTCATACGGTTTCTTACAAAAATAACAGAAGCACTATTTCACAAAATGAAAGATATCAGTACATTTCTTACGAATACAAAAAAAAATCGTTTTGAACCAAAAGGACCTTTGAAAAGGTTCATACCTAACCTAAATTTGACCTTAATCTCTTTGCCTTATAATTCATTATTATTTTCTGTGCCTTAAATCCTTATCAGTGGTACTTAGAGGCTGCGTACTTTCCGACTGAATCATGTTTAGTTTTGGAATACTATGTACATAGATCGGTTACTTTTCTCTAAAAAGATAGTGGGTTAATTAATCACTTTCGTGCAACCCCACTGTACGTATTTCATCACATGTTTTGATTTTTTTAATTTTTTCTCCACTATTACAACGGACAGACATGTCTACCACCGAATTATTAATTGAATTTTTGCATTCTTACATCCTTTAAGGTATATCGTTTCTTTTCATTTGTATATTCATTAGCCGAGAAAAATTAGCATGAGAATTTTTAAATAAATTTGTGTAGTATATAAAGCGTTATATAAAAGGCTTTATGAATTTGAAATTTCAATCATTTCAAAAGAAATGGCATACTTTTCTCAGCATAGCACATTGAAATATACTTTAATCAATCAATAGCTTCGTCGTCTCAGCAGGAATATATTTTAATTACAAGTTTTTCTCGAATTTGTATCGAACGTACTTCCAAAAAGGTCTTTGAGAAATAAGACTATATGCTCGTCAATTAATAGGTATCATATAATAATAAAAAAAAAATAAACATTACGCTTTATACGTACAAAAACAAAAAGTTGGAATTAAGCGTAAATATAGTATTGCACAATAAGAAATAATAAAGCAGACAAATTCCAAATGAATTTCTTTTTAAATCTACACAGGAGCAGTCACGTTTTAAAAGTACAAAAACAAAGTATTTCCTTTACCAACCATCAAAAAGAGATTAATATAAGAGAGAGAGATAGGAAGAAAATCCATGTTGTATTCTCATCTTGTTAGTAATAATTATAATAAATAATACAGAAAATATGTTTGTTTAACTAACGAAATTATCCTCATTTCTCCTTTTAACTTGGCTTATTATTTTTTTTTAATTTATTAGACCTTAAGGAATTCACTTTTTCTCTTTTTTTTTTAATATTATTACAGTGCTGTTACGATTTTATATAGATATATATTTTTTTAAATACTTTTTATACTTCAGAAGAGTTTTATGCGATTAGCTACTATACTAAGTACTATAAAACTTTGAGAGAAAAATATCTCAAGAGACGATTGATTTTATCTGAACTTTTTAAAGGAGCACCACTTTTTAAAGTAACAAATAATACCCTCCACTTTACTGTTTAATAGAGAATCGAATGTTTTAATATTCCTTTCTATTTTTTTTTTTAACTATTTTTTAAAATGTATCTTCTATAATTAGCGTGAAAATTTATATTTAGTCTCACATGCGTATTTCAATCATTTGAATTATCTTCCTTTACTGAAATATCCTGTTGTGTTGTAGTAGCATCGATATTTTTATCAATGACCTGCTGTTTACTTTGATCCACCACCACCACCACAGAATTTGATGAATGTCCACCTATTGAAATATAAATGACAAATTTAGAGATTAGTTCAACTTTAAATTTAGATTTTTTTAGTACTTTATATCCTACCTCTGCCGCCTCCACCGCCACTGTTGCCATAATAATGTTTATTTATGGGTCCACCAGGACCGGAATGAGGCTGTCGAACAGGTCTTTGAGATTGTGGCTGTTGTGTGGGGGGTTGGTGTGAGGGATAATTTGTAGGCCGTTGTATTGGTGTGGGATAACGTTGTGGTCCTTGACCGGGTCGGCCAGTATTTAAATTGTTTGGGCCGTTACCACTGCGATTTTGAGGATTTTGAGATTGCTGTTGTTGCTGTTGTTGTTGCATTACTTGATTTTGGAGATCCCACTGATATATATAGAGAAAGAGATATTTTATGGAATATTTCACCAACTCAAGAGTGGGATTTAATTAAACCTTATTAGCGCTAATCATAATATGAATTAGAAGTTCAGTTTAAAGAATTCAGAGTTTTTTATGTTTCGTAAGAAGGAAGAAGGATCTTTTCACTTATAAGATCACATCCAAATCCTCACACGAAAAGTTATATAATTTTAATAATGTGTGCTATGACAGATTGATCTCGCTATATGTACACTGAATAACGTTCAAGATCTATCATGTATATGGAAAAGGGAAGCGAAACTTGTGTATTTGTCATTCTTGTGCAACACAATATTCTCTTGTAGTTCGATTTGTCTTGGGACGTTTAGTACGAATGTTTCAAGTAAATACTTTTCAAGACCACAATTCCTGACTGTTTTTTATTTATTTTGTTCTCCCCAAGCATTGCGACCAAATAGATATATATTATTATCATTGTATGCGTAAATTAATATCACAAGGAGATTGTGAGAAAACAATTTAAGTGTCGCAATGATTGCATTCATGGCACACATCCCCCAGAAAGAACGATTATCGAAATCTATGCTCCATTTAATAAATAATCATTGAACTTGGCTGGACTCTACGTCGTTCGCGTTGACAAGGGTGCTTCCAAGCGAGCATTAATTATGCTGGGGATGGTAATGGTTGAATTCTTGATCATGTCTCTGAAAAATCAAGAGTTAGACAAAGCAGATATGAACATTTAAGTGCAGAGGGAGCATACCAGTACTTTGAGTTCCTAAAATCTAAATTTAAGGGCCTAAACTTGCCTATAGGTGCAAGATTAAAATATTGTAAATAAAACTCTTCTTAACCCAACAGAAGCATCGCTTTTGAAATCGATGTCTAAGCGTACATCAATTTATAGTTGAAACGTCACACGGAAAGTGCTACGGGAAAAATTTTTGTCTTGGATTGATTGTGTTACATACTTTGATGACAGTGTCGATGCAAATTCAACTTAAGACATTTTAAATCGTATAAACAGCCGCCATTATGTTTGGATTATAAGGAAGACTTACCTGATTTACACAAAAATAAATGCATTAAATGCGTGAAACAAAAGATACGAATGTTTGTTCTAGATAAATTATCATTTAATATTTGAAATCAAGAGGTAATGCAAGTTATTTTGTCCGATTGCAAATCTAGCTCATTGCCGTTTATACAATCCAGACACTTTCTACGAATTCCTTTAACAAGAAATATATAACAACACAAAACTACACTCTTTCTGTTCTGCTTTCCAAAACTTAAAGAAAATTAATTTTCTATTATGATTTCTTGTTTCATTGTTAAATCAGGGTGGCTCATTGAGAGCAAAAAGAAGTCAGAGCGGGGTCGATAAAATATCTAAATTGTATGAAAATATATTTCCATCTCCACTCGACGTTTAATTAAATAAATTAAAAAAAAAAAAAAAAAAAAAACGTAGCTATATTTTTAGATTTAAACTGTTTTTGTATTTAGATTGTCAGGCCAATAAAAAAATAAATAATTCGAATATTAAAAAACTTGTTTCATTTTTTCCCGTTTTCCAGAAGATAATCAGAAATGTCAAACTCCTGCAGCGCGTTGGTGAAAATAGCTAGTCCCTTGGAATCGTTCATTTTTTACTTACCTCGACATCAGTTACCAGGATCTTGTAAAAAAATTTTATGCTAAATTTAACATGTAAATAATCTGTGATGGTTTGGGACTTTTCCGAACAGAGAAATTTTAAAAAGATTCTTCTCCATTTAATTGGATAATTGAATACCATAAATCTAATAAATCACAAAACAAATGTTTACTTACACTTGGAGCGTAATTCTTATGATGCGGTGGGCTCTGCTGTGACTGAACTTGCTTAGCTAAATTTAAACTAACATCCGTACCAAGAGGGCTCTTGAGCTGTCGTCCCATCTAAATAAAACTTTTTTAATTATAAAATAAAATAGAGAATTGATCATATTCAATCTTACTGAGTCTTGCATATGATTTTGGCCTTGACTCGATTTCATGTAGGCGGTAGCCGTCTGTTGTGGTGTAGGACCACCGCGAAATTGATTTATCGCGGCTGCAGTTAACAACGGTGAATTTATAAATTGTGAACTAAAGTTAGCAATTTGTTGTTGAGGTGGAGCTGAAGAAGGTGCTGGTCCACCATGTCCACCAAAAATGCCTGCTGCTGCTTGTAGCCCATAACTTTGAGTAGCGCCAGCCGCTGTAGGTCCACCAAAAAATGCCCCTTGACCACCAGCCGAATTTGAGTAATAACTATTAGACTGTAAAGGTGGCGGAGCTTGTTGGGGTGGATAAAGATTCATATACTGCTGACCATATGGTTGACCCACTGAAGCCGCCGCAGCAACTGCAGCTGCATTACTTTTCGATCCAATCGCTCCAATTTGTTGTGACGATGGCTTTACAGAAGCAGACATTAGTGAATTTGAGCTTGACGATATGAGTACAGTACTCGGATTATTCAGTTGTTGAGATTGATTAAAAGGTGTCTGTACTGCACCACCCATTCGAAATTGTGATGTCAAACTCGGATACATATCTGGAGCTGGTGCAGCTTGCATATTTGGTGGTGTTTGCATATACGCGCTATATGGACCACTGCCAGCTGTACCGTAATGCCCAGGGAATTGTGAAAATTGAGATCGACCAGCTTCAATTTGAAATGGACCATATAAACCTCCCTGCGATGGCATTGGGGATGAATTGAATAGAACAGTTGGTGGACTTGGTATTGTTGGCATAGCTCCGAATTGAGATGGTTGGTAAAATGGTTGCGGAGCCTGATGAAGCTGCGTGGCCCCTTGTTGCATAGCTGGAGGAGGTGAAAGACCCAAACTAGATTGATGCATTTGTTGCTGAGTTGGTTTAACTTTACAAACATTACCATTAGTTGCTGATAGTGCTTCCGCAGCATGTTTTAAAGCCAAGTTAGATTGAGCGTTATTTTGATGTTGACCTTGTGAGCCAACTACATGCTGAGGACTTGGACTATAGCCTCCAGTATCATTATCGGCTGGATTTCCAGATGCATTTCCTACCACGACCCCATCTTTATTACCAAAGTGTGGATCCAAACTGGGATCAAATGTATTAGCATAGGATGGAGGACCAGGTGATGAGAGCGCATGCTGCATATGAATGTTACCACCATGAGCTACATGAGCAGCAGCAGCTGCTGCGAAATGCTGCAAATGTTGCTGATGTTGAGACGTTACGAAATTCGAAGTTAAATGGGATTCAGCATCAGATGATGCCACGCCAGCGTGCTCTAATACGGTTGGCATTGGGGGAACATTTTCCCACACTTTCTTAACACTAGCTATCTTCATATTAAGATCAGCAGCAGATGGAGAAATAGTATTTTGAGAAGCTGCAGAAGAATGGATCACAGATGATGAACGTGGAAGACATAAGCCAGGCTTGTTCGGTGCTGTCGTGCTCTTGTCCTCAGTTAAATGACTAAACTCGGTGTCAAATGGAAATCCTAATTTCATTTCCTTGTCGTAGTCGTTTTCTGACTTAGCGAATGTCATCTGTGAAAGGGCTGTTGTTATAGCTTCTTGTTGTTGTTGTTGCTGATGCTGTTGTTGTTGCTGATGCTGTTGTTGTTGCTGATGTTGTTGCTGTTGTTGCTGCTGCTGCTGCTGTTGTTGCTGCTGCTGCTGTTGTTGTTGCTGCTGTTGTTGTTGTTGTTGTTGTTGCTGCTGTTGTTGTTGTTGATGTTGGTGCTGCTGTTGCTGAGAATGCACTTGTTGCTGATGTTGCTGAGTTTGATGAACAACAGCTTGTTGTTGCTGTATTTGCTGTTCTCTTTGAGGTTGCGTCGTCTGTTGTTGCTGCGTCGAAGCAACTTGCTGCATGTCTTGTATTGCGCTAGTGCTCTGAGATTTATAAATGTCATCTTGTTTCTTCTGAACACTTTGCGTTGATTCGCTTTGGTTTGAAATTTGCCTCTTCAAAGGCGCCTGTACAGTTTTATAGTTTGTATTCTCAAAAATTATTGTATTAACGGGAGCAGAGGTTGCATCCAAAACAGATTTAGAATCACTCTTTTGTCCAATGTTCGATTTTTGATCTGATCCACTATTACTTTGACTATTTGTTTGCTGATGTGGCATATGCTGCTGACCAAACTCTTTGTCAATGTCTTGAATTTGGTTTTTATTTTCATTTCCTTGTGGTTGTTGCAATGGCTTTTCCCAAGCATTATTACTTGAAGTTTGCTGATGTTGATTACCTCCTGAGCTGTCACTTTGATTCCCATCTCGTTTTGATCTAGTCTCCCATTGCTTCGCTAAACGAGGAGGCAAATTCGTCTTCGAATTACTCCGACTATCTCTATCTCCGCGAGTATCTCCTGAAGACTTACTCTTTGTTAGGGGTTGTTCCTTATGTTGTTGGTTTGACAATTGTTGACCACCTTGACCAAGGTTAGAGCTCTGTTTAAATCCTAGACCCGGAGGGGGCTTAGTTATCGGCTTCGATTGCCGATCATCCTTCTTTATATGAGTCAAGGATCGAGAGCTAGAAATGTGTCCAGAACTATTGCTTCGCTGTTGTTTGGGGGTATCATGGACAATATCTTTTTCTTTGGACAGAGACTTTTTTCTTTCCAATTCCGTAGTACTGTCCCGTTTGCTGCTATCCTCATCCTTTTTACCAATATGTCCTGAGCTTGGATTTTGCGCATCATTTTTGGAACTTGACGTACTGTCCTTACGAGATCCTTGAGATTGATACTGTGGGCCTCCAAACTGCTTTGGGGGAAATTTCTTTTCCTCTCTTTGAGATTTTTGCTGTGATATTTTATCTCTATTTTTCGCAGAATCATCAATGCATTCTGAAGATTTTCTAGTATTCAAACCAGCACTTAAAGCTATTTGATTCAATTTAGTTTTGTCATCGGTAATTGTCTCAGGTTTGCGATCCGTCGTGGATTTATCAGTTTTCTCTTCACTTAAACTATTAGCAGCATTAGAGCTACTAACGTTACCTTTTGAACTTTGCGAACCACTATATGAATCCATTCGTTTTGGACCTTGTACAGACATTGCACCCCTTCGAAAGGACGATACTCCGCCACCGCCCCCACCACGCCCTCTTCTAGAAGGTTCCCCTCTAGGAGCAAAACCTTCTTTGGAAGAAATCGCATGATTTCCTCTTGAGTCTCCTTTTCCATCCCGTTCCTTCCTCGGTACCTTGGAGCTTCTTTCAGAACGCCGTCCTCCATATTCTTCGTCCATATCTTCCGAATTTTCAGATTCACTCCAATGGTCATTATAGCGTCCACTCATTCGCATACCACCACCACCACCACGTCGACCCCAGCTGCTTCCTCCACGATACATTCCATAGCCCCGAGATGGTGGTCCCCTCATATCTTGCCTTCCACCCCTTGGACTCGGCCTCTTTTGACTATGGTGAGATTTGTTTATTTCCGGTTCTGGCTTATCGTCTCCAGATTCTTTCTTAATACATAGAGGCGATGCATTTTCTTTTTTGGGCTCTTCTGTCACATTCTTTTCACCTTCACTTTTATTAGATTCTGATTGTGATGATTCAATTTTCATGCTAGAACCTTCAGTCAATACAGCATTCTCTTCAGAAATAAAATCGGTAGATTCGGTTGGTTTTACCAACTGAGCTTCTTTCTCTTGTTCCTCTGCTACACACTCAGACCATGCTTTCGGAGTTGGACTCTCTGATCTTCTTAATATTTGTGTGGGAGTAATTGGAGATTGTTGTTTAGGAGGTAGTGGTATACTACTAGAGCTGGAAGTGGTTATTTCATCCTTTTTACTTTCACTATCTGATTTACCATCGTCTTTCTTTGAACTGCTCTCTGAAACGCTCTTGGTTTGCGGTCTCTGCAAAATTTGCTTGGGTTGTGGCTGTTCTTCGACTGAATTGTCGTGTTTTGGTATACTGTGCTCACTCGAAAAGCTCTCTCTTCTTCTTTTCATCTCACATTCAGTTTCTTCTGCCCAAGATCCAAATACACGTGGAGTTTCAATGTTTTGCTGCGATTGAATACTGTCATTTTGTCTTTGCTCATCTGTAGACGATATGCTTGTTTTTCGTTGGGACGAGTCTGAAACACTACGAGCAAGTTGGGGAGTAACATTTCCAGGACGTGATGATTGCTCTCCAAGTGAATTTCGACTAATTGATTCTCGTCCACTATTACTAAAGCGATCATCATCTTCAGAATCTCCACGACGTCTTGTTGAACCTGCCACATTTAGGTTGAAATTGTCCGTTGAGCGCTCATTACGACGTGATTGAATCATCTCATCAGAGGGATTTCTTCGAAGTTGCTGTTGTTGCTTGTAATTCTGGGAATGAATATACCTAGGATCATATTGTTGTGCAAATGGCACTGATTTCTGATTTGAATCAGAGCCGCCCTGATGATAATGTGAGGATGGTTGGTGATTGGCAGTGATTGATCTACCACTCGAGCTGCTTCCAGAATCTCTACCGGAAATTGATCCACCAGTACCAATTTGATGGCCTTGACCGCTTCCAGAAGATGAAGTTCTATCTTGTTGCTGTTGTTGCCGTGCAAAGCGGGGAGGTAAATTATTCTGAAAGTGTGCCGAAAATAAACTTTTGTTGCCTCCGCTAGTGCCACCTCGGTTTCCAAGAGGACCACTACTGTAATTATCTTTGTATGATGAATCACGTTCTCGTTGATTCATATCTCTTTCATATTTATCGTAACGACCATATTCCCTACTTTCTCTTGAGTCTCTATTATCTCTAGAATCCCTGCTATCTCTTATATCTCTGTCTCTAAAATCTTTACTTTCTCGGTTATCTCTTATTTCTCTTTCTCTATTATCTCTTGGATCTCTCATATCTTTACTATCCCTATACGATTTACCTTTAGATGAATAATCATCTTCGCTTGTATTATGCTTTGCATCATCAATTTCTTCTTCAGTTTTCTTTGTGTTCATCTTCATTTCTAATTCTTGAAGTTTTTTCGCAGCTGCCTGTTTTCGTTCAAACTCACGTTTCTCTTCCTCTTCTTTTCGCTGCTTAGCCCTTTCAAAGACGCCAGCGTCTAGTCCTCTATGTCCATTTTGCTGTGACCTTTGTAAACCTGACTGATTAGAGGTTTCTGTACAATCTTCTCGCGTTCTATCTCTATTATCCCGATCTCTGTCCGACTTAGACCCACTGTCTGATATAGCTGGCCTACTATGATCTCTTTCTCGTTCGCGATCATTTCTTTCATTTCGTTCCCTTTCAAGATGTTCTCTTTCGACTCGTTCTTTATTTTCACGTTCCCTTTCTCTTTCCCGATTCCATGCTGCAAAAAAAGTATTTTAATCCATTTAAAAATAAAAAATCTTTACATATATATATATTTATATATATGTATGTATATGGCGATGGCAAAAACGTTCCGACGGTGGAATGTGAATACTAGAGAGATTAGATGGAAAAAAATTGGTTCAGTAAAGAACGTTTCTACGAAATCACATCAACACCTTGAATTTTATAGTAAGAGTGATTAGAAACTCTAACCACGAAAGAAGTAAAAATGTTGGATGGAATATAACATTACCATTCCTTTTTCGAAGCAAATAGGGAATTAACATAAAATGTCAGAAAGAACGAAGCAGCGACTGTTCAAATCAACGGAAATTGCAAGCATCGTACACCAAGACAGCCGCTTGGATGATAACCGATCTAATGAACTTAAGGCTTTAATAGAAGACAGAATTCTATGAACGGTTAATCTATAACGGTTAATTAATAAATAAGAACTTACCTGCACGGTTATCTTCGTCTTGATGTCTAGAGTTTTTCTTATTATCAATAGTCTTTTCATTTCGGCTATAAACAGGGGGACCCCTTTCTGTTCCAGGCGAATCAGGAGATTCGTCATCAGAAAAAATAAGTTTTTGATTATAATCAATCTCGTCTTGGCGTATCCATCCGTCATCTTTTGCTATCGAATCCATACGTTCTAAATCCTCCTCTTTTATGATTGGCCTTTGTAAGAGAGCAACTTCAGGTTCTATATATGGAATAGAATTTGTTTCCTGCTCAGATCTTCCTCTTCCAGAAGGTTGTTGCGGCTGAGGACGTTTTTGGATTGTGACTGGAGCATTTGAATTATGATGCTGGTATCCTGTTGTGTTTGGCGAATTAGTTCGATAATCCTTTTGCCCACTAACTTGTCCGGATGGTTGTGTTTGCCTTTGCCTACCCTGGGTCATTATGTAATTGCCATTCTGTTGCGTTTGGTTCTGGCCCTGCCCAGTTCCACCACCTGAATATTGTTGTTGTTGTTGGTGTTGCTGTTGTTGTTGATGATGATGTTGTTGCAGCAACTGTTGTTGATGGTGTTGTTGTTGTTGCTGTTGTTGTTGGTTTTGTTGCTGCTGTTGTTGTTGCTGTTGTTGCTGTTGCTGTTGTTGCTGTTGATGGTGTTGTTGTTGTGTAGGTGGTGATATAGATCGTGCTCCGCCTGTCGTTTGATCTGGTCCAGGGCCAGAACCTCGATACATAAACGAAGGCATTAGAGCACGAAACTGTGGGGGAACTGATTGTAGGAGGGCCTGGCCCTGCTGTATTCCATGTGCATCTCCACCTTTTCCACCGCCACTTTGCTGTTGTTGTTGAATCCAGCTTGCAGCATCTGTTTGTGGTCTGAGACTTACTTGTTGCATATCGCCAGAGTCTCTTTGTTGACCAGAATTTCCGCTTCCTCCGTTTCCATCTCGCCCACCGTAATGTTGTTGATGAGTATCTTTGTGGTGTGACTTGTGTGATCCCGAACCGGGTGTACTTCCGTCCAGAGATGGAAATTCGTGGTGAAATTGTGGACTTTGATATAATGGAGGTAATGAGGATGAACCTCCGTCGTGACCTGTTGTCACTGAAGACCATGTTACTGCTGATGAACCAATATTGGGTGAAGTATATGAAGACGTTGATTGGGTTGTTGGGGATAAAGTTTGTATTTGAGTGTGGCTAGTGGAATTACTGTTAATATTTGAACTTAAAGTTGCTTGTGCAATCGGTCCACTATTATTTCCACCTACTGTTGTTGTGTGTGTTCCACCTGTTGAATTATAGTCTCTATTAAAACTATTCTTCAAACTTTCACAATTTATTTTATTATAAATTTACCTTGTTGATCTTGTCCAGGCGTTGTGCTGCTGCTTCCGGGTGTTTTCGTTTCCGCTTTTAAGGATGGAAGATTAGCTGGTGGCCGTCTTGCAGACGGTACTTTTCCCAAACTTTGCATTCCATGTTTACGGGGAACTTGGCTTTTTTGTGTTGAAGGTTCAAGGGATTCGCCCTGTATGTATATAAATTAAATGAATCAGCAAAAAAATTACATTTATAAAAATGAAAATTATATCTTCTACATACACGACTGCTCTTATACAAGCGATTTATGTCCAACGCTGTAAACTTGGGCTTTGCATGGCGCTCCCCCCTACTTCCCCCCAGTGTACTCATGCTGCCAGAGAATCCTCATCAGCGTAAGCACCCCCTTACTGTCGCTCACGACGGTCAACAAATATTTTGGAGAACTCTTAGTGAGTACTTTTATTTTTATTTTAGAAGAGTCTTTTAATGTAACCAATTTACACTATTCCCTAACTTTTTTGCGAACCGATTGCACTAATTAATACCGATTTAATTTTATCACGAAGAAACAAATGTATTAGAACGCTTTAAAGGCAGTATATACAATATGTATGTAATGCAAACAATGAACTTTAGCTTATATCAAGGAATGAAAATGATTAAGAGATCTTAAAAATTCTCTCATTCCCGACGAAGAAGATGAAATTTTGTAGTTTCACCGTCTTCGCCGTTTATATTAATTCTTAACAAGTATTTGAAACAATGTAAAGAGAATGGGAGAAAATACTTAAAAATTTAACGCTTTGAAAAATGAAAACTCCTTAAATGTTTAGTGTAAATTATAGCTACGAAAGGAACCTTTAATGTGGCAGGCTGTTTTAGTTTAAACGAAATTTATATTAACCGTCAGTCTTCTTTTGTAACCTGAAAATAATAAATAGAATTGCATTTAGAACTTTCATGCAAAAAAATGATGTAATTTAAAAACTAAATATGTTATCGTTACATTATAGATTAGCAATAGAATATTTAATTCTTTAAAAAAACGGTTTACCTTTCAATTTATTTGAACCTTACGACTTTCAACTCGAATGAGTCCTATCAAGATTTGGTTTAAACGCATTACGCAACCAGTAAAAAAGCTAGAGTTGGATCAATTCTTACGATACCCTTGATGAATGCCCAAAATTAATTACGTATGGACATCCATCTGTGCAAGTTGGATTGTTGAAGTGGTTTTTCATATATTTCTAAAACGATTCGTCGTGACATCGGATTTCATATTGAAGAACTTTTTAGTACAATAAAAACGTCGTTTTCACAGTATACGAAAAAGCTCCATTTTTATATGGCAACACCAAGAAGGGTGGTTACCCGATTGAGCTCATTTTTGAAGTCATATTTACTACTCTATGAAAACGACGTATACAACGTGTTGACGCGTTCGCAGGCAGTGGCCAAATATATAGTGAAAACGAAATTTTTGTATGACAACCCCACGAAGGAGTTACCCAATTTTTCCTATTCCCGAACTTAAATTTACTTTTTTTTTTTAAAAGCCCGTGTGCAAAATTTCAGCTCTCTAGAAAATTATTCATTTGGTTAAATGAAAGCAGAAATGTAGTAGATAGTCTTATGTATATCTTATCTAGAAAATTTACAGACAAATGTGTGTCATTTATAAACAACTTGCATTCAAAATTGTCATTTTTTTCTTCGTAGTTGTGCTCGTAGGTAAATTATCATAGCGCGCTGATTTCCAAAGCAACTGACGAACAGGTGACCGTTGACCGTTCTATAAATTAAATGGATACAGAGCAGAGCAGAGCAGCGCAGCGCAACTCAACTTAGGTTTGGTGTCAAATTAAAAGTAGAGCAGAAAGGAGCAGAGCTCATTAAACACAAATTTTCTGAGATCTGTCACCAAAAAGCACAATTGCTTAAATGAATGCATGATTAAGGTAAAGAAATTTTTTTTTTCACACAAAAACACAATTATTATTTAAATTATTCCACTAGAATAGCCAAGATATTAATTTTTTCCACAAAAAACGCAATTATTTGAATTGTTATTAGAACTGTCTTCACAATTAACAGTTGTCAAATGCCTCCTCTAAGTTATCCTTCGAAAAAGGTAGAGCAGAAAATCTTGCACTAGGTTAATCCAGTTCTCTTTAGAGCAAGACTCATTAAACACAGTTCAGTTCACTTTAGAGCAGTGCTCTGAGTTCATTAAACACGGTCTTCTGCTCACTTTTGCTGTTTGCTTTTGTGTTTAAGCAATTCAATGACAGTAGGTCTGTTCACGTACTCGAATCTGTGTGAATGCATGCATTATAACATTTTCACTTAAAAGCACCCAAACTCTGTTCACGTACTCAAAAAATGGGGGAAAATATGTATGAAGAAGTGCAAAACATTGACTTTATATATGCTGTAGAGCCTAAACTCACTGACTTATAACACTGATCTGAGCGTATTGCCATTTCCTATAGGAAAGAATGGCACAAGTTTTATAGTTCTCTTTCGCCCTATGGCAGAGTTGGAGCTACCAACACAAACTATTGCTTACTGAACGTTTTCTTATGCCATTTGATGTTTTTATGTTGGCTACAGATGCAATCACCGCATATAGTGTTTACCATGCTCCGTCTCTCTTGCCCATACGCAGGATTCAGGTAAGAAGAACTTTTGAAAATGAAAGTCGGAATGAGTTTAATTCCTTATAAGCGATTAAAATATCACTTGGGCACAAGAAAATATATTTTTTTAATTTAATTCGATTTACGGGTGTAATATTTCATCTGATTGGTTGAGTTTTATATGTTTTTTATGTTTTAAAGGGTGCTCTAACGGTGATATACAGAAACGCAATAATTGTGCCACATGAAATAGCAAATTGCTCAGTCCATTGTTATAAGTCAGTAGCCTAAACTGCTATCCATAGGGGAAAATAGTCTTCTAGTAATTTACGGCTTGGTTTCTTACCTTCCCAAAGGCTACACTTACTATATACCTTACTTAACAAAATAATAAAATAGTTTTGATTACAAAGTAACCTTACCATTTTACACTCTCTACTCTCAGCTGAGTAATAATTGCTTGTGTGTATGTGCAGCCGGATCCCGAATCTGTAGGCAGCTACATTCGATATAATCAGCCCACGGCATGCCATGACGGCATAGCGACATATCTTATGATTACTCAGCTGAGAGTTTGTGTTTGAGGAATCGTAGTCATTTGGTTCAGTTAAATTTTTTTAAATAATTTTGTTAGGAAATGTATAAAAATTTTATTTCGGTTCGGAAGATAAGAAAGCAAGCTTAAGATTATCAGAACACCATTTTTCTCTATGAACAGTAGCTTAGGGCGGAGGAGCTATTCAAATCAAACTTTTGTCAGTTTTACATAAGAACACTGCAAATATTTTAGAATGTTAGGGCTCCATGGGAGCTCTCATGTGGTAGTAAGGGAATCTGTTTCATGGCTTGTGAAGTATTCTCGAGGGTTTTGATCCGATGTATCGTCTGTATTATTCATCCGGACGATGTGATGTTTCCCTACACTTGAGACATAATTGTCGTGTGGACGCATTTCTGTAGAAATGCGAGCTGTCAGCCACACGACGTAAGATTTGACTAAAATTTCGAAAGTTCTGTATACATATTTCCTTTTTGCTTTCGTAGACAGTCAAAAATACTTAATTACTTATATTTGGTGTTTCGATTAAAATTCGGTTTCCAAACGACTATTGGGGTAATTCAGCTTCTGAACTTATACAATTAATATTATATATATATTTTGATAACACAACTGCTCCGATGTTCGCTATCCTACTAAGGATTTTTATATGGCAGCCTTTGTGTTAGTTATAATCATATATCGTTGCCTTCATGTCATAATAACGAATCTGCTTTTTTGTCTATTTTGAACTGTCGTACTCGATGAAATTCAAATCTACAATATATTCTGTAAAAATGTTATACATATTGTTATACTAATACACATGGCATGAAGGCGACGATACTAAATTCTATATTTATGTAAACCTTGTTTACTTGACAGTTTTGACAGCGCTGATTTCTATATACATACAATCAGTGCTTTTCTTAATTTTTTCTGTGGGAAGGTATAGAAATTGCTGATCACGTGGTACAAGAATATTCGGAACAGAAATTATTAAGTAAACAGAAATGATTAAAAATTTGACAGTTGCGCAGAATTCAAACAATACTTTCGTTTTCAGGTATTATGTGTATAAATGGAACTCACACGAAATTGCAGTGCACTTATACATGACTGTAAATGATTAATAAAAACTAAAAATTGTATTTTGAATTTTCAAATATATTTTAATAACAAAAGCATTTAATATCTCCTGGAAACCATCTAATACAACTCTCAAGTCCTGACAATAAAACAATCTGTTTTAATTACAAAATTAAATCAATTGTTTTCGTACCTCTGCTGTTACTTACTGACTGTCAATTTCTTAAATTGATGCTTGCTATTTGACGTTTGTAAGAATATATTCCATTTATTTCATCTAAGGAGGTAGATTAAAAAGAATACATTCGGAATACTGAGAATAAAAAAGCACAGAATGGAATAAACGGAATTATCAGAATAAAAGCGGATAATAAGTACTTTTGGTGCATTCTGAACGTTCGGAAGGAATAAAGAAAAGCACTAAGTGTCGTGCAAAACAATAGTTTCAAGAAAAAGAATTTATGTTTTCCTTAATTTTAATTGAGTTTTAACAAAAATAATATTGTGTAATTGTGCATCCATTCATAAATCGCTATTAAATTGGTATCCTTCACAAAAACAAGATTTCATAACTGTTAAATACATTAAAAAATACCAAGCTTCCTAATTTTAAAGTGTGCAAAACTAAAGCCAACTATCTTCAGCTAACAGGATTTTTTCTATGCAATTCTTGCTCATTTATGCAAGACAATTCTTAAAATCACTAAAAAATATAATGTTAATAAATCCATAATTTCGCGACTTATACTATTAACACTTAATAGCTGTGTTTTTTTTTATCTCTCTGATCTGATCCGGATCAATTTTACGTAACATAAAATTGAACCGGATCAGTTAAGAGAGATAAAAAACGTAGCTAATGCACGGGTCACGTAAATTTACGTTTTTCTATTCTGACTTCCTAGGACGGGCCACGTAGATCTAAGTTTTATTTTTAGTGGTACCATAAGTTGTCGTACTATCTACCCACTGCACAGTTTTGCTTTTTAGGTAGTATTTTTAAGTAATTTCGTAACCATGAAAATGACAAGCGCTAGAGTTTTTTGTGGAACATAATGAAATTTGTGCAGGTAGCTAATTCGAGGAAGTGATAATGGATCAAAGAACTATGATGAAGAAAGTGAAGTCTCAAGTGATAACAGTGAAATTGTTGAGAGAAGAAAAAAATAGCTCTAAAGGCTTGCAAGGTCTGCAGCTCAAAGAAAAAAGATGCGAAAAAAGATATGTCCATTATGTCACACTCTTAAAAAATTCTAGTCGGGTAAATACATAATTTTGTAAAAATTTACCTATTGTTGATTTAATAAAACTGCAACGCTTTAAAACCATACTTTATTCTCTTAAAAATGCCCTGAAACCCGGCCGTAAGTATTAAGAGGTATAAAATGACCGGAAGTGTTAACTCGCTGAGTTCAGGATGCGAAAACCTGCAATGCACACTGACAGAAGAACTAGTGATATAATAAAGAAAAAGAACCATTTGTGACGAAAAACTGAACAACACGATCTACGATACTGCCAGGTCACATCCAGGCATGGAGGTGGTAGTCATTTCTACGAAATAAAAGGAATAATGGATCGTTTGAAATATAAGGAAATTTTAGAATGTAAATGTAATGTAAACAATAAATGTAATGTAATGTAATGTAAACAATAAAAAAATAATGGGGAAATTATACCTGAGAGCATAATTAGTAATTAAATAGCATCTATACAACGATGATGTTCTGAAGTAATCAATTTGAAGGCCATTATACGAAGTACTGAGGCAGCGTCACTATTTATAAAAAGTTGCTTTAGTTTTGCACGCTTCAAAGTAATAAAGCCTACTATTTTTATACCCTAGATGAAATTTAAATGGTATACTAAGTTCGTCATTCCGTTTGTAACACCTCGAAATAATAATGGTAGAGCAAAATGGATTGGACACCCACGCATAATATTAAAAGTTATTTTGATTTTTGCATGTCCGTCAGTCCGTCCGTCTGTGCGCATAACTCGAGAACGCGTTCACTTAGAAAGCTGAAATTTTGTACACAGCCTTTAAAAAAAAAAGTAAAATTAAGTTCGAAAATGAGACAAATCGGGCAACTCCTTCGTGGGGTTGCTATACATAAATTTCGTTCTCTGGCAGTGTCGACATAGAGAGCTGAAATTTGGTACATGGTGTTTTTATAGTAATAACAAATAAAACCTCAAAAATGGAGTAAAGCGGGCAACCCCTTCTTGGTGTTGCCATATAAAAATTTAGGCTTTTACATATACTGTGAAAACATCAGTCCTAGACATTTTTATTGTACTAAAAACTTCTTCAGAATCCTATAAAATTGGTTATAATCATTTTTTCTGTCCGACGACTCGTTCTAGAAATATATGCGAAAAACCACTTCAGAAATCAAACTTGCATAGATCAATGACCATACCATCTAGGGTATCATAAGTCTTAGACCAATTCTAGCTTTTTTAATTGATTCATTTATTTTACATTTATGAAGTCTTTTGTGAAGTATGCCAATTAATTTGTTATTGATTAGTGGATAAATATAAATATAATGAAAATTAATGAAATATAAATATATAAAATATATATAAAATAAAAAAAAAAAAAAACAAAAAATTTTCAAACGGTTGCTATTGTTTTGCACAACACTGTATATCTACTGTGCTAAGATAGAAATCGATAACATCATATATTGGAGAAAGATGACATTATTTTTAAGAAAAAATGACACTTTTTACCAGTGAACTCCATACTAGACTAGTAAAGACTCAGTAAAATTATTTTTGCTTGGGATTTTACCAGCGCCAGCGGTACAATTTGTATGGAAATATCACTTTTTACCTGAACTCCGTACTGTTTTACTTGAACTCCGTACTAGGCTTAATGACATGGAGTTTCATGTTCGGCAAATTAAAGGATCTCAAGTTGTTTTTTTTTCGTCAAATTGTAATTTACAATCATCATTATTTTCTATCGCATAATACAGTTATTTAATATTATTAAAAGAATATACATATATATTTTTTTGTGAATTTTAATGTGTAGCTACTATTTAAATGTGCTTAGCCGAATTTCTTTATTTAAGATCCATACTCAGAGTATATGATTAAATTGAGCAGTTCAATTAGTTCAATTTTTAACTGTGACAATTAAATTTCCTATGAGGGTGAAAAGTACTTTAATATTAACATTTCAAAATTGTCCGTACGAATTTCTTTTTGCATGCTGTTTTTTAAAACGTTCATCTACAGAAAGTATTGAAAAGTTAAAATTCTTTTATGCAACTGATGCTATTAGACATAGAACGATGAACAAAAAAAAAAATAAGCAACTTGACTGTCGACTGGGTTTTTTTTTATGGAAATCTAATTCTATAATTGCATCATAATGCAGTAACTTCGGTGTAATATTCATTGATAAAATATTTCAAAATATATTAGAAGTACGTAATTACAGCAGTGGTGTGATAAATTACCAAATTAAACAAAATTTTAACCTGTTGCTTACAATTATTTTTAGTCCCTTAAATATTTGAATAAATCTAGTAGCCAAGTACGTAAGGCATTTTTATTTTTGAAAATTATCACCAATTGTACGTTTCTCATTGTGCAGTTTTGTATAAAAGAAAGAAAAAAATATATGCTTCGTTGTATCTATAATACCTAATTTATTTCCAATTCAAATGATCCAAAATTTCCTTTAAAAATAATAACAAGTGCAAAATACAAAGGTCAAGCTGGCTAACACATCCTTAACAATTTAATAATTATACTAAAAAGAAGACATCTTATATAAAATCTCTTAAATTAACAGTCATATCCAAATTTCGAATAATCACCGCCACTTTTCTCAAAAAATCAGGAGATACCACCCGAGAAATAGGAATCAACTCATACAAATCAGACATATATTTCTGAATATTTTCCACAGTAGCGCCAGTAGGTTCACTGGGAATGGATAATTTAGAAAACGCTTTCGCAAGTTTTTTTTCTATTTGCTCTGAAAATATGGCAAGCAAATTTATCTCCTGATCTAATTCTATAATTGTTTCTTCAATTTTTTCTACATGTTGTTTTAAATTTTCTAGTTGTTTTTCAATTAGAATATTTTTTTGTTCATAGGCAATATTTGATTGCCTTACTAGTTCCAAAAATTGCTCAGATTTTTTAAAAATTGGCTGTAGATTTTCTTCTGGAATACTTGAATGTTTCTCTCGATTTTCTACATCTGTATTAATTGCATTGACAATTTTAACTGCCTTTTGTGAAATTTTTTTCCGTCCACCCGGCACTAATTTTGTGACAAACAGTGAATTTTTGCCTGATAAAACAGTTTTCCTGCGATTAGGTGCGATACGTATATAACCTGAATGAACATTTAATTTTTAACTTAATGTTACTTTTCAACATTTAACTTTTAATCCTTACCGTTATTATTAAAAATTTTCAAAGGTTTTTTCACTGAATTCGATTTCTTCTTTTTTGCAATAGATCTCAATTTGTTGTTTCGTTTATTTTTAACAGCAGCAGGCATCCGTTTTAAAATATTCTGCTTTCCGGAAATATCTCTCAACTGAGTACAATTTTCACTAATTGAAAGTTTTTCAATTTCCATAATTTTTTATGAGATAAACTAAGTAACCTTATTAATTGCGAATTGAGAGGCACGTTGTTCTCGTCTAAATTATCTGAAATAATATTGAAATACAGAATAAAATTCAAACGGAATCAACAACAACACGCTCCTCCCACCGCCTGAAGCGCGCTTGATAATATAAGTATGTACTTATGTATATGGCCGTGATTGGCAACGCGAAATGATCGTCATCTGAAAAAATTATGTGCGTAGTTAATAGATTTCTCAACAAAGGGATGCGTTATCTTTATAAAATAATATACAAGGAAGTAACAGTAAAACTATCGTTTAAAATTATGTAGGAAGTATTTTAACTACACACCTAATTTTTGCAAATGACAAGAGTGTAGGTAGCTTGATGTTGACGATCAAAAAGTACGATAGCTAACTATTATACAATAGATACATTTAGTTGAAAACTCTCCTTTTCCTGCTTGAATATATTTACGAGCTGAGATTTTATCGCTATCGAACGCAGTATTAAGGGCCTGTCCGGATCCAAGTCTTCGTCTTCGTCTTCGTCTTGTTATTAAAGCTAGTGACGTAACATCGAGGCAACCTCTATACGAATCCATGTCTATGCCACCGAGCTTTGCTACTTTGTATAACAGTTTTGACATCTGGTTAGCTTGATCAACCAGTCAAGGTTCGAGTTGACTTATTTAAATAGACAACGTATTGTGAGATTATGTTTATTCGCTGAAGTTCAGTTTGTTTGCTGTCTGTGAAATCAAGCTGAGCAAACGAACGATTTCGGACAGGTTAATTTCGTGCTCGTCTAACTATTATAATAGCTGAGCTTGTTGTGCTACGACTAGCAAGACGAAGACAAAGACGAAGATTTGGAATCGGACAGGCCCTAAAATGGTATAGCTAAATTCTGTTGAGTTCTATTGACAAAATTTTTATTGTTGAAGAAAAATTTGGTGATTCTATTTAAATGCTCTTAGAATGTAAAATATACAAATTTATTTACCCCAAGCCTAACATATATATACATATAACTTTTTTAACTGTATGCCGATAGATACATATGTATATCCCCATAGTCCCTGAAAACATAGGACGTAAAAATGCGATATTATTGTAAAAGAGAAAACTAAAGGATTAAAAATATAGTATGATGAGAGGCTAGGTCAGAAAGCCCTGAGAACATATTGAAATACACAATAGGTTTCATTCAGTAATATGTACTTGGTCTTGTAGATAATTCACATCAAATACATTTTTCCTGTCAGGTTTTTTGACAAATTTGGTGTGGGGCACTGACATATATATAAATGGACTGACTGATCTCATGTTTCATGTGGCACCAGCTTTGATTTCAGAAAGTATGCTCTCACTGTCAATGCTACCAACTATCCTAAACTGGCGCTATATTTAAATTATTTGAGAAATTACTTATATATGCATGTCAGTGGTTTACCGAATCTACCACAAAAGTATTTGGTTTTATTTGTATCGCTAAATTTTAATTATGAGTCGAAAGAAATATTTTTTACAAGGATGTTTTGGTAGGAAAGTTTTAAATTACCAAGTTTCCAGTTCTGGAAATACCGCTGAACTTCAAGCAATTTCTCGTTCCCAATCGTTACAGTTCAGTGGAAAAGTATATTCTCACGGAAAGAGACAGGAATATTAAAGTGGTGCCATTTGTGTTCATACATTTTTGGTTCAACGACCAGTCCATTTAGATGCATGTCAGTGGTGTGGGGTTATAAAACCAAATTTGTAACAGTAGATACAAAAAAATTTCATAGCATCCTTTGATGAAGAGTCGAGTATTGTGGGATTCACTAGAAAATCAGTTATTCAGTCAGATACATGACACACTTATGATGGGAGGAGAACTAGCCAAGACTGTTCATAAATCTAATGCCTGTCCCTAACTTCAATAACTTCGGATAAATGTCTGTCTTATACATCAACGCTCTTTCTACTACAGGAGCATGCGTAAAGTTTTTATTAATTTCTTACAAACCCCAGAAATAATTATAACTTTTAAAGACTAATACCTATATAAAAAAAAAAGCTTAATGGAGCATAAAAATCTCTTCGCCAATAAAAGCTACATTATTATGTTTATTTACATTTTTTTAATTATTAATATATTTATATTAGTCTAGAAATTTTTATTATTATAACTGATATCAACTGATCGCAACAAAAAATATGTTAATAGCTTAACCCATTCGAGACAGCTTATATTTTTGGAGACCATCCTGTCCTGACGGCTGCTTTTTCCATACTGACTGATAATTGCAGTTCAATATCATTGCACACACGGTTTGCTTTGCTACCTGTCTTTTTGACTCGGAAATGCATTGCACATACTGTATGCAGTCGGTCTCGAATGGGTTAAGAACACAAAGTTCTAGATGCTATTGGTAAGTTATAAGACCACATTTCACATTTTTGTACAGACACTAAAAATTCCTGATGAAAACAATAATTTTAAATATATAATATTTATTGACATCGTATCTTACTAATCATACTCAGTGAGTTAAAATGGATTGCTTTAGGTCGAGAATTTTCCATGTTTTGTCTGGTGTTCCGCAGGGAAGCCACTTGGGTCAGTTGTTGTTTGTTATATTTATATGCTGACGATCTTAAGATTATATTATCCATTAAAAATTCATCTAACACTTGCCTTCTTCAGTCTGATCTTGATCGTTTACACAACAATGGTGCTTTTCAAATGGACTGCCTCTAAATCCCAGAAAGTGTAAATGTTTATCTTTCACTGTTTGCTAAATCCCCTTCATACTGAATATTTTATCGGTAATTTTTCCATTGAACGGCCGATTGCAATTTTGGACCTTGGTGTCATTTTTGACGCGAAACTAGGAGTTAATTACATTTATTCTAGGGCTTAAGATGCTTGATTTTATAAAACGAAATAATTAGATCTTCACACCTTAAAAGCTTTATAAATTGCTCTAGTTAGCTCTGTAGTGGAGTATGCCTCAGTGGTGTGGTGTCCTTACACCAAACAACTTAGTGACAGAATTGAGAAAATTCAAAAAAAACTTTACTCGGTATGCTTTAAGAAGATTGCATTGGTTGCATGAATTACCCAATTATAAATCAAGATGTATATGCTTTTGGGGTTACAACTCTTATGTACTAGGAGAAGTATTTCATCTTTGTTTGTAAGAAATCCTCTTTGCTATAAAATTTGCTCACTAGATTTGCTAATCTTATTTAATATTTATGTGCCTAGTTTTGCTCTTAGAACAAGATCTTTGATACACGTGCCTTATCACCAAACCTCTTATGGTCAACATTAACCCATTTCCTACTGCTCTCTGGACTTTTTAATGAAATTTATGACAATGACGTGGATTTAGCTCTTCAACATACCAAGTTTAAAGATATTCTAATTTCTAAGTGCTTGTAGTCTTGCTTATTTAATTTATTTTAGCAATATTTCTATAAGTATTACTTCTTCTTTAGTTGCATTTTATTTTCAATTTGACTGAATACTATTTGTATTCTTGTTATGTAAATATTAATTGGTATTAGTTAAGTTATATTTGGCATAGTCTGTAGGAGGTATACTCTATAGAATGAATTACATAAATAAATATAAAACTAAATTATTAATAATGTTACATAATAATTCCCGAAAACCATGAAATACAAACTAAAGGAAGAATTTATGAGAGTGGTAAAATTGGTTGACAAGATCCTGATATAATTAATAATGACGGTACATATATACTTAATCGCTAACAATTATTTATGTAGTAATAAAACAGTAAATTGATACTTGGCAACTTTTAAAGGAATTATTTAGCAGAGTTTAACGAATTTACCTCAGAGAATAATTCGTTTAAGAAATTTTGTGAATTGACCATTTTCGCACAGAAAGCAAAGGGAGAATCCTAGAATATACATAATAGGTATAACAGGAATGCTCGCGGATATCACTCTATAAAATTCGTGTATACATAGGTGACTCCAAAAGAAAATCCTATATGTTTATAAATTTTCTGACATGCTAAAGAATAGTTTTGTTTTTGCTTGTCAAATGTAACACCAGATTGATCTCTATTGCCGATAGATTTGTTCGATGAAAATACCAGGTAAACCTAGGGCACCCTAGTGCTACACCATGATACAAAGATAACAAGGTATGGCCGATTCGAGAGGAATGTGTTGCTACGTCATGAGGTGACTAATGTCATTTCCAGCGAATTTGTTTTGAGTTTTTCGTATTTTATTGACTGAAATACATTTTGAATATATTAAAATATTTAACAAAACATTAGTTTCTTCTTTTAAATAACTTCGGGAAAAGGGAAAAGTAATTATGTGTTAATAGGAAAGCAAAGAAATTTCCAAATAGGAATTTTGTTAGTTTGATAAGGACGATTCTTGAAATTGAGACGAGCAAATTTGTGACAAAAGTCGGCAAATGAGGCAAGCAACCAATTGACAGATAATTCGGACATACCTTGCTAATCTTTGTATCATGGTGCTACACTATCTTGTTTTTTGAAAAAAACCTATGGCTACCACGAACTTACACTGGAAATTTCTGGGGTAAGAGTTTCGACATTTGTCACTTGAGAACTTTCATTTATTTCGATTTCGATGGGCTTCAGTTCAACAGAAGTGTTGCACTTCTTCTGGCAGTGCAGCACTGAAAATGTTCGATGGGACAACTTTTATAGCAGAAGTGCAACACTAGATTTGTACCGACTTTTTGAGATAAATGAATTAAAAAAATATTTTATTTGGGTTATTTACACAAAGTTTAAAAAGCAATTTGTTTCTATATATCAATAAAGAGCATTCATTACGTGTGACAGTTCCGTATAGATAATACGTATGTACACAAATAAAATGAATATGCAATATGTTCGATGGGCGTCAGTGCTCCACTATCAGAAAAAGTGCACTGATTTGAAATCGACACTGCTGCTAAAGAAGGAGTTTCGTGCTTTATTTACTATTTAACAGAAACAATAAACGTAAAAATTCAGCATAGATCAGATTTCCCATTTCAAATGCCCAATTTTGTTACAATGTTTATTACAGGTTGCTAGATGCTCACAGAGGCCTACCAACATTTTCAGGAATAAGTACCTACCTAAACTTCCTGAAATATCGGTTTTGTGAGCAACGCGCTGCTTTTGTTGTGACTATTTCCTTTATTGACCACTGACTGACTTAGTGCGTAAGAGAATGAGTCAAATTACAAATCTGGTTATCATTTTCAACCAATAAAAACAATTACCATTTTATTTCCCTATAAACAATAAAATTTATTTTGTCTGTACATACAGATTTTGTTTACTCATTCCTTATAACGAAAACTTTCTATAACGTAAGAAATTGCTCGGTTTCTTGAATTTTGTTATGGAGTTTTCACTGAATATAAAAATGACTTTAATTTATGTACAAGGGAACTACTCTAATAATACACTTTTAACCAAAATATATATAATACATATATTTTCTTTCGTACTGCTTTACTTTACAAATGACAAAATTTGCTTTAAACATAAATATATGTACTTGTAGCAACGAGATAAAATCAATAGTGCAGTTAGAGCCCAATTTACAGTACATGTCCGTAGTAAGGCTTCATTTGTGCTCAATTTTTCACAACCGTACCGTACTTATTAATTTATTATTAGTGGAAATGATAAGTTTAGTGTACCTACTATGCGAATTTCTTTACCTCGGTCAATGACATGTACCTCTGCCACTCTGCCACTCTGAAATTGCTTACATTAACATGGGATCACTTTTCTCTAGTTCTCTTTTCTCAGTTTAAGCACATTATTCCGCTAAACTTGAAATAATAAATTCTGTAGGAAATCCACCATAGTTCAATGGATTTTCCAAAAATGTTATGGAGGCATTCGAGAACTCTCGGGACCAAGGTTTTATAAAGCCCAGCATAGAACTACTCTTTGATACCATATAGTTTATGTGAGATAAAATTCAATTGATTGTCATATTTGACACCCAAGTCACAGACAACACCCACACGGCAATTCGAGTAATCCGAGAGCACATAATAATAAGTGATTGGTTTCTGATCCCTGTGAATGTTCATAACCTCACATTTGTCGATATTGAGATCCAAATTATTGTTTATGTACCAAACGTAAAATTTGTGAAGGCTACCTTGTACCTGTTCACAATCGCTGAACGATTTAATCTGAGCGAAAAGTTTAATGTCGTCAGCATAAATCAAAACTTTGTAGTGCCTCGCAACAAAGACAACGTTGTCAATAAATAAAATAAAAAACAGCTGGCGCAATTGACTCCCTTAAGGTACGCCGGATGAAACCTTCAAGACTCTAAAGATGGAATGTCGAAATAATATTTGATATGTTCTGTTATCTAAATAAGACTCGGTCCATTTAATAAATGTTGGGGAAACCCATACTTTTCAATTTTAAAGAGTATGATGGGGTGCGTTCTCCGACACGATAGTAATCATATGTCAAAAGAGTTGCTTCGACAGTTAATTACTACGCTACACACTTTGCCACGGTGAACCAAAGTGAAGCGTAGCGCAGTGTAGTAAAAAATTTGAATATTTAGAATTCGAGTTCTTTAACATAAAATAAGAAAAATATGCTCACAAATGTGTGAACAAGAATTTAAAACGAATAAATACAACACAATGATCCTGGAAGATTTAATTTTGCTATTTTCTTATAATTTCCCAGCAAAGATTTAATTTAGCGAATCCATTCCTTTATACTTAAAGGCTTTGAATACAGTGTAAATTCCTTGCGGATTACATAAATCTTAAATACAAAAATGTGTGAAATTTATTAAAGAAAAAATAACAGAACTAACTGATTTGAAATACAGCACCAGTCCATACTAAAGATTTACCACCTTACGATCTCATAACAATACTTGTTATGCATAACTTAGTAAAGCTTGTCAAACCCACTAGACATGTCCAGCTAATTATTATAAGCACCTGTCCCCAAAGTGAATACCAATACTGGATTTGGCGTAAGTACTGCAGTTACTGCGTCTCCATCCACTATTCTGAAGACTAATATAAGCAAAATTGTTCGCATCGACGTACATATATATGTATGTGGCAAAGGTAAGGCAAGGAAACAAGCGCACAGATTAGCCATGGCGCTAAGAGAGGCATCATCTTTTGTTCGAATCGTACACGTAATTATTCCCGTGAGCAATTGTTTTTAGGTTTCATAAACGAAAAGGCAAAAAAAAAAAAAAAAGATAACGTTATGGAAAAGACGAAAACATAAAATCTGGTGAAGGGAAATCGGGTTAATATTGTGGTCCATCGGTTGTACTAACTAGAATGCAGTCTGCTGAATTGTCTCCAGCACCTTGTATTAAAGTCACAGCACTTGGTAAAAATCTTACTAATCCCTCGCCTATTAATAACATGTATAATAAGTACGTTTCCCTGAATCGTCCTATGTATGGCATGAATAGAACAGAAGTAGTGCATCCTACTAGTACTAGGCAAAACATAAAACAAAAACTGCGATTCTTTATGGTTGACCTCCTATTAATACCGTTTTATCATGAGGGCAGCCAATTGATTTGTTAATTCCAACAATCTTAACTAAGAAGATTTTTTAATTTAAAATAAAATGAGATAGCCTTTATCAGAATATTGCTTTTATCCGGATATTGCCTTTATTTACATAACTTAGTAACAATTATTCAGGAAAATATAATAAATAAAATAAATAAATAATAATAAAGGCTCGAACTCTATCCAAAATACGATAGTGAAAGGTAGCACGATACAAGTCACTCTCAGTCGACTCAGTGGGTGAGTTCACCGACACGATAGCGTCTTGTAGCGTACTGTTAGCATAGCGCAGTAAAAATGTGTCAAAAGAATTACTTTGACAGTTAATTACTACGGTGGTGACTTTGGTACGGTGAACGAAAGCTAGCGTAGTGTAGTGTAGTGAAAAGTCAGAATTCGAGTTTTTCAACATAAAGTAGTAAAATAGGATCAGCATTTTTGAATGAAGTTACTTGATTTGCCTTCCGCTATGTAATTTCAGCTATTGATGTCTGAAATGCAACATTTATTTTACCCTATAATTAACTGTTAACTTTTATATGTATTTTTCTCGCTGGAGGCTAGTTTAGGAGTGGTCCAAAGCTTTCTTCCATCCGTATATATTTTACATTAATTTGATCATTTCTTTTCGTATCTGTTACAACTATCAAACAATCTTGCCGTTAA
This sequence comes from Dioctria linearis, assembly GCA_963930735.1. Lineage (NCBI taxonomy): Eukaryota > Metazoa > Arthropoda > Insecta > Diptera > Asilidae > Dioctria > Dioctria linearis. Next base: position 240,789,157 of record OZ005742.1, read on the forward strand.
AAGTGTGCCTACTGATTCTCAGTCTATTTAGCCGATTGGTCGACAGTCTTCAACTTTCTGTTCTGCTATAATACAAGTCTTATTAACTTTACCATGCATCTCACTATCCAAAATACGATAGTGAAAGGTAGCGCGCTACAAGTCACTATCAGTCGACTCAGTGAACGCAGTGTAGGAAGTGTTTCAGTAGCGTTTATCTGTCATTTTTCGTTCTCAGCGTTTGGTAGTGACAAAGTCACTTTTTGCACGCTTTTTTTTTTGTCGGTGAACGCACCCAAGGAGTGACATAGCTTGTCGAACGCTTTACTATAGTCTGTATAAATATAATTCGTCTGGTAGCCTTTTACAAACCCACCAATGGAACCCGAGACAAATTCTAACAATTTAATAGTTCGTTAGTGCTTTTAGATCTGTCCGAAATATACACTCGTTGGTTTAAATACTACAGCGAGCTTAAGATAATTTAACATCCCAACCAAGAAACTGGTCCATGTTATACGTACATATCACTGACCGTAGTCAACATTCTGTATTTTCTTTAGTTTATAATACATCCTAGGTAGTGCATTTATAGACACTTTAAACTTATTTTACATGCCGGATTGACTTAGTGACTAGTAATTTCCCAATTCTAAGGATTAAATTGATATCGTTCTAATCCCAACCCAATCCAAACCTTCTCCAATACGACATGTAAGCGTACTATTTGAAACTAAAAAAAAAAACATTTCCAGTCTTGATTTATGGCTTGCAATAAATTCCCATGTTTTCTAATTTAGCTATGGATTGGACTAACCCTGCCGAAAGATAATAATTCACTTCTTACTTTGGTTTCTTGTTTCCTACCAAACAAGTTTTATATGACTATTTGCAGATTTGAGGAATGTTTTCCAAACACCATATTTAGGGACAATTCAACAAGTAAAGAAGACTCTTTCGAAAACTTATCGTTCCAATTTGTATCACATCCCATCCATGATAAAGTCTAAAAACTGTGGTATATACAAATATGTAGCTATTTTAAAGAACTTTCAAGTATGTACCTACTTTAATGTATACGGAGAGATAGTATGCATGAAATTTTTCAGGGCTGCTGTTTAAAATCAAAACCATGTTTCTTCTCGCTAGGTAAACGTGGGGCATACCTAGTTGTAGAAATTCATGTGTTATCTGTTTATTGACAAATAGAACTACAAATTCTTATGGACTCAACAACTCCAACATTACTACATTCCAATGGCCTAATTTTTATAGGGAATGAGCAGAGTAATACATCAAACATTGGAGAGCGTTTAAGAGGATCGAACCGAAATTCATACAATACTAATCCAATATCTTATTCATTATAACGCGTTTAAAAGATTATGATCTTTTTATTTCGTCTGTATGCACGTATCAAGTTTTAATCACAAAATAAATCGGCTATACAAATTTTACTAAATTTTAGCACAAAAGCTATATGTAGGTATAGTATAACTATTTTTTTATGGTAGCTAGATTTTTTTTTATTCTACAGATAGGTAGGTATATACATAAGTTAATAATATTTATATTAAAAATTATCCCCCAGCATAGAAAACTATGCCTATCCTTTACTTTTATATCACACTATTTTGCATATTTACATTTTCATTCAAAAATATTTATCAATAAAACTGCAGCTTAAAACTAAACAAAATTAAGAAAATTTAAAGATTATTTCGTGGAATTTTCATCTAAACTAATTAAACAAATTAAAAAACAATAACTTTATAAAATATGTAATATTGCATTATGCCTTTTCATAAAAAATTCGCCATTCCATATTTTTTTTACTTTGATTTTCCAGGCAAACTTTACACACACTACAAGATGAGATGCACATGTTTTCAATACAAAAAAAAAATAAAAATGGGAATGCGCTTTTACATTTACGGTAAACTCACATATCCGTATAGGAATACTTAGTAAACGGAGAATATGAAGGATGGACATGGAACAAATTGAAAGAGAGGAAAAATGAAGAAACAAAAAATGTGGTGGCGGCGTCTTATAAATGGCGATTTTTCCAAATCAACAAAAAATATTAATGTCAAAATATCTCAGGTGTGAAACTATAAGACTGCAAGTCATTAACACGTTACATAGAACCGTTTGATTAAATTAATTCCACTCACCTTTCGACTAACTTTTGCCTTTTTGCAAAGAAAAAAAAAGGAGTTCCAAGTGGACAAGATTTACACTTCTGCCAAAATTATCGTCCGGCCTTAAATTTCTTTATCCAAATTTTATTACGATATTAAGAATTCTTCTTTCTTTTCAAACACACAAATCTTATTTTCCTTTAGATTTATTTCGCCACAAAATCACCTTTCGTTTGAGACGATGATCGGCGGCAGCAGCTTATGTGTCAAGTGCGCCCCCAAGTTTTCTTTCGCAAATTCTTGTTTTGTCTTTCTTTAAGCAAATATCGAATAAACGTGAAATAATATTATACCGATATTATTTACTTATATTTCAGTAATTTATGAACTTTTCTCCCGTGTGTGTTTAATTCAATTTGATTTTATTCTCCGATACGCTTTACGTCTTTTTTGGTTCTTCTTCGCTTTGATTTGATCCGTTCCGTTCTTTTGCAGCCTTTCTTTTTACGAATTACAAATTGATAAACCTTCCGTATTTTAACTTATGTTTGTTTAATACGATTTAACTTATTACTTTATTACACGATTTTTTAATAATTATATTTATTTAATATTAATTAAAACACAATTATTGCGAATTAAACTTATTTTTCTCCGTCGCCACGAACAGGATAGAACTTTTTTTAATGTAATTTCAAAATGGCGATTGCCACAGTTTCGTTTCTTTCGATCAATATTGTGACGTCGAAATTTTATGGGTTCTTGTATACGATATCTTCGTTAAATATAACTCAACTTCGACACTACCGCCAATAGTTTCAATATCTCGTTGTGGCCGCCGCTGCTTTTAAGCCTATTGGTTTGGAGTTCTGGTAGAACGCGTCACTTCCGCCAGTTTCGCGTTTCGGCAGCCGCCCTCCTACAGCTCGCCACGCCAAGTGTAGCCAATAGATTTTTCACCGCCTGGCGCCTAGTTTCGATATTCGGTAAGTTGTCGTTTTTTTCCAGTTCAAAATCATTTAAGAATTTTTGAACACGGAGTAAGCATTTTGAAAGCAACAATTTATTTAGCAATAAATAGTCTTTGTGAAGTGTAAGAAGGTGGTATAAGTTTTCTTATTCGAAATTTGAGAGTTTTCGTGAATTTCCTGTAATTTTGCTTGGTTTTTCTTTGCGAATATCCTTAATTATATTTGGTGTGAAGTGCAAGAAGTGTTTTTTCGAGAGTTTTCTTGAATTTCCTATAATTTTGTTTGGGTTTTCTTTGCGAAATTAAGAAGTAGTTTTTCGACAGTTTTCTTGAATTTCCTGTAATTTTGTTTGGTTTTTCTTTACGAATATCCTTCTTTGCGAAATTAGAAGTGGTTTTTCGACAGTTTTCTTGAATTTCCTGTAACTTTGTTTGGGTTTTCTTTGCGAATATCCTTAATTATATTTGGTGTGAAGTGCATTTAGTGTTTTTTCGACAGTTGGTAGCATTGACAGTGAGAGCATACTTTCTGAAATCAAAATTGGTGCCACATGAAACAGGAGATCAAGCAGATCATTTATAGATATGTCAGTGATCCCAACTGAACAAACTATGGCCAATCTTGGGCTAGTTATGTTTCAATATGCACTTACATATTTATATGCAAAATGTTCTTCTAAATATATTTATTAAATCGTTTATTACATCACGGGTATATTACGTATCTAAACTTCAATATAAATTGATTGCAATAAATATAACTAGAAAAAATTAAATAGCCAAATTTATAAGAAAGTTCACATGTGTTCCATCATCTAAGAAACACAACGTTATTCAATTTATTGGCACTAGAATTTATCACTACTTGGAGACCTCATTTCTTAATATACTTCATTCCATCCTTTCCTATAAATCTGGCTATAACTTTAATATAAAATTTCTATGCATACATACATACACACATACATATGTGTATGTGTTGTAATTGAGTAAATTTCTGTTAAATAATATTTTAATTTTATTTGCACACATCTGTTTAATATTTCGTTTTAAACGTAACTTTATTTTTTATTTAGGTATCACTTTACGGTTTCACCCAATCGAATTGTTTTTCTTTGCTTTTAGTAATTTAACCTTTCAATAGGTCTCGATGTTTACTTTTGTGTAAAAATGTCTGAGTAAAATTCAAGTAAAAACTTTCTTTCGGTAGAGGGGATAATACTAGATGATAATGAAAAAAGTTAACAGACAATTTGGAAACGCATTCAACTGTCAAGTTTTTCTAGTCCGAAAAGTTACATACACATTATGGGTAAAAAACTTTTGAGTCTGTGTAAAAACTTTGAAGGCTGGGTAAAAACTTTCGAGTAAACATCCAGACTTAATATATTTCATCAGAAATTTTTACTTTATATAATGAGGAAAAACAATAAGTAAAATCTTCTAAAAATCTTAAGTTATTTCAATAAAATATAAAATACTTCTGCATATCCTTAACATGTAATTTGTTTCGAGTTGGCTCGATATTAGTGAAGTTTTTATAGATGAAAATACAGTTAAACAAATTATTATTAGAAATTTAATGCATTTCAGCTATAAGAAGTCGTTTCGAGTTAACTACGGAAAAACGAACTACATGGTAGACATCTGGCTCCATTAAATTTACATTTCTACAATTCAATTGACTTTATTTAATATTAAAAATACAATTTGTATAAGTGGGGAGTATAAAGAAATTATAAATCAGGAGAACAAGTACAAAATGCCAATGCCGTGTAATAAATTCATAAAACCTTCAAGGCACAAGGAAAAAAAATTTGGTTTACAGTAAGAGCAAAATTTTAAATTTTAAAAATACAAATATTAACTTAATTTATGACATGTTTTGAGCAGTCTTTTATGAATCGATTACTACACAACCAATGTATCTCTGTTTATTAAAATTTTAATGTAAGAAACTGATGGTTAAAAACAAAATATATATTAATTTGAACACCCTTAATTATTAATCATATTCTTTTGATTTTTTTTCTTTTGTGGCATTAAGAGAAACCTACTGACATGACCCTGCTATATTTTAACAATTAATATTAACTTTTTCCTTCGCAATATATTATGTATGAAGAAGTTCGTAAATATTTCAGTTAATTTCCTTAGGCTAAATCTTGGATAAAACTAGCAGCATTATTTATACTTTCATATTCCATTTTATATTCATGAAAGGCTTTTATCTCTCAGATACTTGATTTGGTACTTGATTACAATTTTTTTTTTAACTTTTTGTTAGTAATATTAGGGAAACAAATGAAAAGCTAAATTACATACACATGTAAATATGTATGTAAGTAAATAAAAAAAAACTACTTAAAAAATGGATTTGTAAGATTTCCTCCTGTCGACGATTTTATCGTGCACAAAATTTGGCGTTCTAGTTGAAAGTCATAATCTAAGTCAGAAGAAGACGGTAGCGTATGTAATGTTGGCATCTGAAATAAAGAAAATATATATCAATCTTTCTGTTCTATTGTGATGCGTAATTCGCTCAAAATAGAGCTGTTATGATATTCTTACTGTTTGATTTGATACTTTTGGAGTGAAAATATGTAACTTTAACACCTTAGGCTGCGGTTGCGCACCTCGCCAGTAATACTAACGTCAGATGTGGTCAGCAATTAGAATATTTTTATAGTAAATGGTGTGGTTACGAGATAAAAATCTTACAAGCTCAAGGGCTCAAAGCACGTTTGCTGACGGCTGCTGGCGCCAGAGCTGTTTTAAAGCTGGAACAAAATGTGGTGCTGGCGCTGGCGCATACTCTGCGGCTAATCTTGTGGCTGAATATAAGTACAATGCTGCAGCTCAAGGTATATAGAATATAGGTAGTGACTGCAGCTTAGTTCTGTCAAAACTAATTTGATATTTTAGTCCATACTTCTGTTTTTCTTTTTAGATTTTTGCATAGGGGATGCCATAGATGCCACAATATGTCTTTTCTTTTAATTACTTCAAACCACTTTGAATTTACAAATGTCAATCTTGGCGCGCACTGGCGCCAGCTACGGATTGTGTCGCTTTTATCATACTATCTATCAGTCGAACACGTGCTATTATACTTTGACCACTGACATAATAATTAACTAATTGAATATCAGAACCAGCTTAACACAAGCTCGCTGCATGGACACGTTTAATAAATAAACGGTCAACAATACATGCGTTTCATCACTTAGTCGGTGTTAGTATTAGTATGTTAAACTAAACATAGACCAAACAACGAATGAGATGTGTAAAGCCATGACCACGGTCAACAAAAGTGAACAGAAATCAGAACGAAAAAGAAATTGAAAACAAACAAAGTTTGCTCGACCTCAAGAAGAATTTGCAACGCAAGCAATTTCCGCTATGCAAGCATAAATCTTCATTGATAAAATATTCATACCTGAAGTCATTTCTTTATAATCTCGATACATTTTTGACTCATTCGGAAATTGTGTGATCAGAAATGCTGACACTACAATTTCTGATTATTAATTTTGTATATTGCAATTCTGCAATAATCCCTCCTTCAGAATTGTAAAGAAATACTGATTCCTTTGTAATCGATTTATATAAATAAGCAGTTATTGTTCAATAAAAATTAGACTTAATCTGACTATCGAAAGGTGTCTTTTTATTTCTCAAATTCAACATCGGCATACTCTGCCATCCCTCTATAATAGCGGTATACTCTGTCTTCGTACAGATATAACAGCGGCATAATGTGCCTTTAAATACAAAATAGCGGCATACTCTGCCACACATGTTACATTGGCATACTCTGCCTTAAATAATATAACAAGAGAGGCACTTTCTGCCATATTCTGCCATTTAATATCATAATTACAGCGGCTTCTTAGCCATCCATTAATAAGTACGGCAGCGCTCTGCCTCTTCAACATAACTCCGATACGAGTCATGACGAATAAATAAACATGGACAAATCATGGATAGATGCTTGCGTGACATCAGAACAATTATAATATTACAGATGACATGCAATGCGACATGGAAACAGAAAATTAAGTATTATATAGACGTTTTTTAAAACATGATTGGACATGTCAACGACAAAATGCTCAGCCTTAATTTTAACAACAATGCAATAAAGTTTGATCTTCCGGAGTTAACATGCCACAGAGGTAACCTTCTCAAATTGTGCGCACTATTACGGAAAGAGATTTTGCTAAGTAGAAGGAAAGAATCAATATTCGCGTTTAAAAGTTGATGCACAAAAGTTACATCGGCGACCATGCGACGTTTTTCAAGGGAGTGCATATTCAAAAGCTTCAAGCGATCCTCATAAGGTGGAGGAATTAATGAATTATTCCAGGGTAGGTGTCTGAGAGCAAATCGTAAAAAGTTTCTCTGGGGAAATCCATACTTTTCCATTTTAAATAGTATCACGCAGTGAGATAACTTGTCGAAGGCTTTACTAAAGTGTGTATAAATACAATCCGTCTGGTAGCCTTTTGCAAACCCGCGAATGGTATCCGAGACAAATTCCAACAAGTTAGTGGTTGTAGATCTGCTCGAAATAAATCCATATTGGTTTGAAGACTGCAAATTCTTACATGAACCCGATAGCTGAGAGTAAATGATAGATTCGAATAATTTGGGCATACAAGATAATTTTGCAATAGGCCTATAGTTAGAAATTTCACTTTTACTACCTTTTTTGTGAATAGGTATGATGAAAGAGTTTTTCCATAGCTGAGGGAAACAACCACTATCGACCGATTTTCGAAATAATATTTTAAGCGGCGCTGCCAGGGCTTAAAGAAGGCTGGATGGATTCCATCAGGACCCGTTGTAAAGTCATTGTGTCTTGTGTAATTGTAGGAATAGTGAATAAAACGTTATGAGAATCGTTCATATGACTAAAATTGTTATGTCGAGGATGGAAATTTGACGATGAAAAAGCATTGTCGAAAAAAGAAGCAAACATATTGCAAATTTCAGACGAATCATCACTAGCACAATCCTTATACCTCATGGTATTGGGATAGTTCAGTTTTTTTCTTCATATTAATAAACTTGAATAAGATACGTGTGTCACTAAATAATTTCGCACGCATGCTTTGGATATACTCATCATCATGAAAAGAATTATGTAAAATTTAGAAATGTCGTCGTCAACATTATTGCTAGACAGTAATGTGTTGAAATCAATAGAGGTCAGGCTACTGGAGAGATCCGAAAAGTTAGCCTTGAAGAAGTATTGTGTTTCATAGCAATATGTAATTAGTAGAGGGGGTGATATTTGTCAATATTAGACAGTAAAACTGGGCTAGGTTCGACTAACAAGTTACCCCTATCAGTAGAGAAAACCAGGTCCAACTGCCTACCCATGTCATTCTTTACATTACTGATTTGGCTGAGACCAAAAGTTGAGATAATATCTAGGAATAGTGATTCCCATGTTGATAAGTTATTAAGAGGAAGATAGTCGTCGTCATCTTCATTTATATGTATATTGGGTAAGTTAAAATCACCAATAAGTAGAAATTCGTCATGTCATGAATAAAATTAGATGTTGAAATTAGTAGGTCGTAAATATTTTGACTTTGTCATCAACAATGTTTATGGAGTCTGGAGGAATATAGTAACATAGGATGTATATGCTTTCGGATAACAGAAGCTCTTCACTCAAAGATAGTTCCATAGGTCGGTACGTTGTTATAATTCTAAAGCTACGGAAGTGAAAACTACTCGCGGTCTAAACATAACTAAAATTTGAAAATAGTACGTCAAGCCACTTCGAATGTACAGCGTGAGGCCAGCTGGTGCTTGTGTTGTTGATGAGGTGCATAACCGCCACCAAAAACTATCTCAAGCCAACTTACGGGGGTTCGTAACCGCAGCCTTAAACGACTCTAGCTACGTTATTAGGCAGGTATATATTGTAAAATTGAAATAATATATAAATTCAAGGACAAAACATTGTCTACACTCTTACCTCATAATTCTTTCCAAGATTAGGATTTAATACAAATGGAATTCCATCAACTTCTGAATAAGCTCCAAGTGTACCAGCTGCTGATATTGGTGGTTTCGGTGCAGGTCGTTTAGGAGAAAGCTGATAGGATGCCTGAATTTCTTCATAATCATGTTCAACAACAGGGACTGGTGGAAGCTATAAAAATTTTTAATAATATTTAAGAGAGTTTTTATAAGGTTACTAAGAAGTACACAAAATTACCGGTTGATTTGTTTTCTTGCATATATTAATTCTATTAAGAGCCTTTTCCACTTCCGTTGTATTACTAATACATTTTGTAATTGGTGATGGTATAGGAGGAGGTATACGAAGTGGTAATGATCCACTTTTGTAACATACTAAAATTCCATTTATTTCCCTGTAAAAAGAGTTCATTATAGAATAATAAATATTATTAACCTCTTTTCGGTTTACTAATCTTACCCTGCTAAAACAAATCCTTCAGGTGCTATTTTTAATTTGGAACATAAAATTATGTCTGTAACGGCAAAAGTGACAGTTCCACGTTTCGATAATTTATAAGCAATTTGCTTTTTTCTCCAAGCTTTCTGTTCTGTATCGGCAGTTCTTGATAGCAATGAAAATTCTTTTGGTGGATGTTCCTTTTCAGCAATTATTCTAAAAAAAAAAATTATTATATATAGAATTTATTTTCAAGCCATCTTTGAGAATAATAGACTTACTTTAGTGTTTCTACAACATAATCTGGAAGACCTTCAGTTTTTGATAAACACAAATATCTGGCAGTTTGTTTACCAAAAAGGATATTCGTTTCTCGCCATAAATCAGCATCAGAATCTTGATCATATGTCCGATGGATTGGCGTAAAGTTTTTTGGACATCTGTAAATAATATTAAAATAATTTGAGTAAAGTTTTAAGGCTTATATAAAGACTTTCTTTTCTGCCTTCATTATCTTCCTTTTATAAAAGATTTTTAAAATAATAGATATATCATAAATTAACGAGGATATTTGTAAATATAATATCCTTACCTAGCTTCAGTTACAAACAATTATATCCAGGTAAGGTCCCTTGTGTAAATATGAGACATGTTTGAGATTTTTGCTGGAAGGATCATGGACTGACAAACTGTTTTATTAGTGGACTACCGAATATTGCTAATAGCATTGATAGACTGATACTGATAGACTTATACTTTACTCTTAGTTAGATGCATCCGCATTGAAAAAGTGAAAGAATTGAAAGATTGAAAATATTTTAAGTTATAAATGAATTTCTAGTGAACCAAAGCGCTAAAGCAAAAGTAAAAGGAAAATTTCTTAATTTTGTATGTACTCTGAATCTGGTAATGCCCAATAGTATTCTTAATTATTATTATTTCCTCTGATACTGTCACGGTATAGAGCCTGGGCTCTTGTTAAAATAGGTGGTGTCGAGAAGACAGTGCGAAATAAATATACCTACACCGGGAGCAAGTGTATGAATACTCGAACGTTTAATCAAAGCTCTAACAATAATCAAATGTGATAAACTTAAGGTGTGTATTGTGACATTAATCATACAATTGAAAAGCGAGTGGCCAAACAAATCTGTGAGCCAGGCAGCAATAAAATTTGAAAATAGAGACGCGAAATTATGTGAATTGATTAAATAAATTACTTTGACTTTGAATACATATGAGACAGTTAAAATATATCCCTAGCAAAGATTGGGGATACGATAAATACCTCACGGCTCAATTTCAATATCTCAAGCTGGTGCCGCATACCAACTCAAGGCAGTAGTTATTTAATTGATACGACAAATTAGTTTTAAAAGACACGATAAAGGTGCTAAGTAAAACAAAGTTTGAATATAACAATCTCAGAAGTAATTAAAATTTTACTGAGAACTACACAGTTTAAGAAATGTAAGGCTAACTAAATAAACCAAAATACAATTTCAGCTGCGCTAGATACTTACTTTTCGTAATCCTCGACAATCTGTAGCGATGTGATGGGTCTATTGTCGGGTAAAAAGTCCATAATTGAATTGATGACATTTTTTTGCTGTGATGTTAGAGGCGATGCTTGTTTTCCACTCTTAATCATTTCGTTCACTTACTTGTGTAAGGCGCAAACTTGCTAATTAAAACATCAAATGCACGAGAGTTCCCCCAGCTCAGAATGCCCGAGTTTTTTGACCTCGCCTGTTCTGTTCAAGTACTTTTATGATGATGTAGCTGTAAACTTGGTGTTTTATTCATTTTATTCTTTCGCCGAATAAAAATACTGACATAATACTTTTCTGATAAATTAGAATTTAATCTTTTTTATGTTTTTAATTGGAATAAACACAGCAAGTAAAAAAAAAAACAGACTGACAAATACTGTGAATACTGCACAGATTACAGAAATTTTTTTTTTTAATTTTGTACTTCACATATTTTGTTTACGTTAATATTTAAAAAAAATACATCAGTAAGTAATAAGTTTAAAATATCATGCAAAAAGTTCTACTTTTACACCACAAGAACGAATCTCCATTTCTGTGTGAAATTTCAAGTGTCACTTCAGTTTGCTGCTGTGCTGTCACAACATTTGAGTGACTAACAGGGTTGCCGTTTTCTTTCTGTTTAATTCAAAATTTAACGCACATATTTTTCTGCAGCGTTGAGTTTAATTAATAATAAAATACATATTTGGAATTTAGTAATCATGTATGCATGCTACAAAGATCGTGCCGGCCAATTCACAATCGGGGCAGCAAGCAGTATAGGAAACTTTGTAATGTTAACTTTTTTTATAATTCACATTTATTTACAAACATACTTTAATACCGAGTTTTTCTTTTGTGCATAATTTTAATTTAGTCGTTTTTCTTAAAAAAAAAAAAATAGTTCCGGAGGAAATATGAGCGATAAATAAGATTTGAAATTTATTTTTTACCTCGGTATGTTGGCAGAACTGTTGCAGCATGTATCAAAATTTAAATTTTCCAAACTCTTACAGCATGCATCAACGCATCATGCATTTGATGCGTCGATTGTGAATTGTCTTGGGATTAACTTGATATTCTATAAGTAAAATAAAAAAGGTTGGATTGATTGTTTTGGAACCCTTTATGTAGTATTGATTCTTAGTTTAATTCAATCGTGGAAATTTTTGTATAGAGTTTTTGATTCTTACTCTCTAAACTGATCGGAGTCATTTCTAAAGTAATGTTCAGTCATATTCTGAAATACTTTTCCTAGTGTAATTTGATATTAAATTAGTTTTATCATAAATATTTAATAATAGAACCAAAACACTTGTTATAATTTAATTGTTTCAAAGCTAATGTGTTTACAGATTTATCTGACGGCTTTATAAATTATTTTAATAATAATTTCGTAATTAATAAGTATAGATTTCATATGTATTTTGATATATTATATTTTATGTAAACATGTACCAAGCAAGTAAAGAAGAAATAAACAACTTTCTAAAGGACTCGTCAAAATTCACAATAAATTTGTATAAAAAAATTACAAGCAGAACAAGCGAAAAAACAAACGTAATAATATCGCCGTTTTCGTTGCAAGCAATGCTAACGCTTGCATATTTGGGTGCAGAATGTCCAACTGCCCTTGCAATTGCACATGTCCTGAATATGAGCAATACGGACAGGGATATCCTATCGAATAATTTCCGAGAAATTCTAGAATTTTATAAGCTAAACTATCCAATGAAAATAGCCCATAAGATATATATAAAGGAAGGAAGTGAAGTTAAAACCGATTTCAAAAACACGGCTAAAAATGATTTCTTCACAGAATTGCAAAATATAAATTTCTCACATTTTGAAGAGTCCACCGCAATTATAAATAATTTAATTTCTTGCAAAACTAATGGGAATTTGAGAAAAATCATTGACATTTCAATGTTAAAAGATGAATTCGAAATGATTATGATTAATGGAGTTTACTTTAAGGGACTTTGGAAGGAGATGTTCAATAAAAAAGATACAAAAAATGAAGAATTTTGGATACATGCAGATTTATCTGTTAACATTGATATGATGTCATTTGTTTCGGAAGTAAAATATGGAGAATTGGATGATATACGTGCAACAGCCATAGAGCTTCCTTACAGTACATGTAATCCAACAATGGTAATTATATTACCATATGAACGCAATGGCCTGGAGAAATTGGAAAAACAAATATCCGAAAATTTTATCAACATACCATGCAGACTTAAAACAACTCCAGTTAAGGTGAAGCTACCTAAATTTCGAACAGAGTTTACTTCTGATCTTACAAAATTTTTGAGAATGGTACAATTTTATTTGATTTTAATGTTGTTATAGTATATAGGTATTCCTAATTTGTTGATCCTATACAGCTAGGAGCAAAGAAGCTATTTGAAGGGATTTCTTTTATTAGTCCTGATTCAAATAAATCTTTAAATGTTTCTACTTTTATGCACAAAGTGTGTATTGAGGTGACTGAGGATGGCATAGAAAAAGTGAATGAAATGAGTAAAGTTTTTTTAGAGTTGCTCAAATTTAATTTTATTAATAATGTTTGCAAATAAATTTATTTATAGACAATGAAAGTACAAGTAGTTCTAATCTTTCTGATGAACCGGTGGAATTTATAGCTGATCATCCTTTTCTTTTCTATATATGGGACAGAAAAACGATACTATTTTTCGGACGATATTGTTCGCCTTAATTTAAAATTGATATAATTTATGTTATTTATAACAATTATATAATTTGTAAATTGTCAGTGCCCATTATTAAAATATTATTATTAATATTATTAAAATATGAATTCAATTTCATGAATTAAAATTTTTTCATTGTGCTTTAGATACAAGTTTTTTCTTATACCCTAGATGAAATCATAGGGTATACTATGTAAGTTTGTCATTCTGTTTGTAACGCATAGAAATAATGCTGTTCGAGCAAAATGTATTGGACACCCACGCATAATATCAAAAGTTATTTTGATTTTTGCATGTCTGGCTATGCGCTCGATAACTCGAGAGCGCGTGCACTTAGACAGTTGAAACTTTGCACACTGACTTTAAAAAAAAGTAAACTGTAGTACGAAAATGAAACAAATCGGGGGTTGCCATACAAAAATGTCGTTTTGCACAATATATTTCGACACAGTGTGAGAACGCGTTAACGTAGAGAGCTAAAAGCAGTTTTCATCAAAATAGTAAATATAATTTCAAAAATGGGCTAAATCAGGCAACCTGTTTTTGGTATTTCCATACAAATTTTTTTAGTTTTTTACGTATGCTGTGAAAATGATAGTCCTAGACGTTTTTATCATACTGAAAAGTTCTTCAGAATATGAAATCCTATGAAATTGGTTATAATAATTTTTACTGTCCGACGAACCGTTCTACAAATATATGCGAAAAACTACTTCAATAATATAACTTACCCAGATAGGTGACCATACGAAATTACATACGGGCGGGCATTCATTTAGGGTATCGTAAGAATTGGTCTTAACCAATTTTAGCTTTTATACTGAAGCTCACCATACTTTCGGTTTGTCATGTAACTTCAGTAATGAGCACTGAAACAGTGCTGCTATGAGGGTTACCAATAAGGTGTTAATAGACGATCGTTATCACATCGTTTTTGATGGCTTAAGAATCAAATCACCGCGTATATATTGAATGGACCGCTACTCGATTTACATATTTTTTAAACTATTCGAATCAGTCAAATAAGTTGTCATTTTGGTAGTAAGGAAACTATATAAAGATATTCAGAGCAACTTGAAATCATTGAATAAATAAGTTAGTTATTTATTCAATGCACGACATTCATACAGCGATTATACATATGAGGTTATCCATTTCCCATTATTTTATCAATCATTTTAGCAAAAATCTTGTTTTAAAGTGAAATAAATGAAGTTTTCGGTTCTTGTTTTTGATGTGAAAGTGCCTTCACAGCTTCTTCTCATGTATTTCCCCACACCTCAACCAACTTGTTGGTTGTAAAAGGTTCAAGACTTTTCTATAAATTCCACGTTGCTCCAGTTTACAACCACCAAAGACACAAGAATAGCTTCGTACGGCAGACCACCTGATTCATTTTAGATGGTAAAATTTGCACCAAAGAATTAAATGCTACAATTTTAGACTAATATTTTTTATTTATTAAAAACTATAATACGAAATTAAAAATAGTTTTGTGAACAGTTTTTCTACACATAGAGACGAAGCTTGCCGATTTCAGCAATCATAGCTTCTCTGGCATGGATGCTCCCATTTTCTATTTCATCATACAGAGAATGATAGATGTATCCATCGAAGTATTCCATCTGCAAATAATTGGCAAGTCCAGCAATAACAAGAGCATCTCGAATATAACTGATCAATTTTGCATACGTAAAAGCTAGCCAAACAGCTCGTGGAGTTGGCATATTTTCGGGCGGTACTATTCGTATGCTGCCGTTTACAACTTTTTGGATGGATAAGAGTACAGAATCGGCTTCAAATACCTCTATTTGCTTCTCCTGTAGAATACGACAAAAATAATAATGCAAAAAACCCTATCTACCAATCTGTTATACAAAATCACCTTGACGAGATAGTAAAGTGTTAGTATCGGAAGGAAGTATACTGGAGATTCGTGTAATAACATAATCCACTCTGAAGGCTTTAGCACATCTTTTTCTTTGAAGAGCATCCAAGAAAAGATTTCGATTTTTTCGTCTTCTGAAATATTACTTAACGAATCTTTGACCAATAGAGACTTTATTGGTGGAGTTTCAAATGATGGATACTCAGGATATTCAATATGCTTCTCGAATCCCTTTAAATGATTAAGCTTGTAAATGACTTCCAATTTTTGATCCTTACTAATTTCATCGGCCAAGATTATGCCAGCTTGCCTTTTTACTATTGGCAGCACTAACTGTGGAAACGGTTTAAATTCAGTAAGACTTAAGTCAATCGTTTGTGGTGTATACCACAGTGATTAAAGTTTCTGTCGTGAATTCTACTAACCATTCAAGACATGCTGGTATTGTTAATTCTTCTGTAGATTTCTAAAGAAATTGAGATTTTCAATGAATCCAAGACAAAAATATGTTGAAACTTGCAAATTTTTAGCGCAGCTTACCCAAATGTAAAACGACAAGCTCCTTTGGACACAATCTAAAATTTTGTCGAACGGTACATCTTTGCAGTTCTTTGAAATATATTTAGCAATTAAATCTTCATCAGGTTCAACGATTGAATTTTCTCGAATAAATTTCGCAATTTTAAAATGTCTCTGGAAAGGATTTGTGTCCTTCGCAGACATAAGATCCCGTGTAGTCAAAATGAGATATATATATATATATTTTTTTATATTTTTAAGAAAAAGTAGAACCAGAGGTAATAACCATGGAGATACTGAAGAAATGGGACTGACAAGTAAATATCGTATCTCCCTAACATTTACAGCTCTGGTAAAACACTTACCTTGGGTAGAGCATCATAGTTAATGAAATCATTTCCACAAAAAGTAGCAAAAACTGGCATTTGTTTATGCGTTAAGCCAAGAATCCGTCTTAGTCTACTTTTATCGAGCTTCCTTGTAGTCATTTTTTCTATATTGAAATCATTCGTATACCAGACATCCCAATCGCCTGGCATTGCAAGAAAGTTAGTGTCGTTGGAGAGCACTGCCAAGGCATTATTTTCCGTTGCGTATTTGCCCAAATTTGTATCTCGTTTCATTCCAAGACTGATTTGATAATCGCAGTTAATTTTTTTTAAAAAAAAATTAATGCAATCATACGCATGGACAAAAAGTTCAATTTGACTTAGATCTTGATATGTGATAACATCCCGAGAACGTATTTTTTCATGCAATTTTTGCGCAGTTTCATATTTGAGGTTATTACTTTCGATAGTTTTTTCAAATTTACGCGTATTCGTTGGTCCAATATAAAAAAAACAACCTTCGCGCCAAGTTCTTGTAAATTTGTGCAAAATTTCTCAGCTCGAGCTATAAACACGGTTGATTGTTCTCCGCAGAAATGTTGCCAATTCTGTTGTTGGGTAAAAATTCGAAGGCAAGCATTAAAATCCACGACGATAACTGGCCTTTCTATATTATGTTTTCTGAAATGAATGAAATATAAGAAAATAAGTATGAAAAGTAAATAAAATATATTCGTTAGTTTCGTTTTTTTTTTAAGTTACATATCACTCGAAAAGGTCAATCACTGAAGAAGCCAAATCCACCTTGTACCCGGTCACGATTCGATTCGGACAGGTGCAACTGCAAACCACATTGTAAAACTTGGCAATAGTGCAATGTTGGCGCCTAAAAAACAGATGACCCACCAACGCTCGACTAAATTGGGTGATATGAATGAAGAAATGGGTCCACCACAGATATTGTCGGGTAGAAAATAATGCATCAACCAAGCAAGTGAACCAACACCGACATAGACCACGTGTGCAATGTAACCAATGTAGACATACTAAAAGGTATGGGAGAAAGCGTAGGTTACGCTCAAATTGGTCAACAGGAATGGAGTAGCACATTACTGCAGAAGAACTCTTAAAAACAGTACAAGTTCCACTAGGGATCTACAGCGACGCCAAAAATTTCAGTGATATATTCCCAACCGCACAAGGAATCAAGACCGTGCTCATGACATGAGTCTAGAATTAGCATTGAAACCGGAGAGCACATCAAAGAGTAACAACGAAATGTGGAAAGCATTCAACACACAAGCATTTTCTAAAACTAACCCGGTGTTACACGAGATAGTACTGCTTGCATGCAACTTGCAATGCCATCCTTCTTGCACGTGTAATCTCTACTGCCATGTAGGCAGCTCAGCTATCAGCGAACTTGCATGATGAAAAATCATGCAGCTCAGGTGATAGTAATTTGACATTATACAGTTTTTACAATATGGCGGAAAAAAATTTCGAGAGCGGATCTTTTTAAATTAATAAATTTATACCAGTAAAATGATTGTTTCTGGGATCATATACATTACGATCATTTACCAATACCTTCCTCTTCCTTTTTACTTCTGTTTTTCCGATTCTGCTTCTTCCTTTATTGTTAAAATTTCTAATATACAAAAGACTTTACGTTTCAATTAAATTTTTTAAAATGAACTTGCATGCAAGATGATAAGACATCAAGCGAACTGCTTTCTGCTGTCAAATTTAATATCGTGTTGGTATAGAGGCTCGCATGCATGCTTTAACCCGCAGGTTAGACTGGGCATTACTTTAACGTTCTAAACAGGACCTATCCATCGAACAAAACATCAATAATAAAAACGTCAGCAAAACTTACAAATTAATCTCCAATGTCCTCCTACGATCTTTGAAAAACCTACATATACATACCTTCCCGTAAGATTGAACGTCATAATTACAATCTAGTAAATTTTAATAACCTTAGGGAAATCTGTTTATTGCCCAGTATGGGGGAAAATTCCAACTTAGGTGATCCCGATATTTGGCAATCTTTTTGCGGGCTCATCGATACCAAGATCGTAATAGTTTGTTAAAAAATATGAAAATATCAGTAGAAAATAAGGTCTCTGCTGGCTCGAAACTCAATCCAACCGAAATAATGTGACATAACTTAAATTAAATTAGTCCCATCTACGTAAATAAGTGAAAATGTGGAGAAAATGGATATCTTTTGTGATTTGGGCAAGAGGCATTTTTCGTAACAAGTGCCTTCCTCTGCTTACGTGTTATGGATGTGAAAGTCCGGTGAGGTTTCTTAAAACATTTTGTCTACATCGTTTCTACTTTAATGTGGTTCCGATGAACCTAAGGCTAGATTCACACCGGGCGTTTTAATCATCATTAAGTCTTGATTCAGAAGGACACATATATTTCTATACATATCCCTCTTATGACACATATATTTCTATGCATATCCCTCTTTGCATTCACACCGGTAAAGCAAAATGATTTAATCAGCAACTCTGATAAATCATTAAAGCAAGATTAAAACTTCCGGTGTGAGCGCAGCCTATTACGCGGATATTCACATTTACCAAAACAAAAAGGGAAAAATGTAGGATTGATTAACGTAAAAAGTAAAGTTATTAAGAACAAATCACTTGGATTTTATAGAACGATCGGCGAATTAACTAAGAACCATCTAGATTTCAGGATTACTCATCACGATCTCAGATGGAATGCGCGTATGGAATGACGTTGATGTAAATGAACGTCTGAGCACCTTCTCTGGATATCTCAAACTGTACGAAGAAGAAATCCTAGAATTGGAATCTGGCACATTGCTGCGCTTACTCGAATTCGTCATCTTGCTTGAATCTACAAGGAATTTTGTTACTGTATCCAGAACTTAGAATATAGAGAATATTTGACACTTGTCAAGTTGAGTGTCTATTTCATATTATTGCAATATCGATAACTCAATTTGAGACCGCAAGTCTGTCCCCAGTAGAAGGTGCAGAATGTGAAAGTTCCAAAATCACTTTAGCACGAAATTGTACTAAAATCCGGTCATGGATACTTGTACATGTAGACTTCCACATCTACGCAGATGATCTCCAGATCTATTGTGGTGCTCCTAAAGGCAACCTCAGTGATGCGGCGGTGGTCATTAATAGGACTCTGGCAGGAATCGCTGACTGGTCAGCTAATAACAGGCCATAATTTATTCTATTCGTCCCTTAAATGCGGCTAACTCTTCAGACCTTCCTGCACTGCATTTATTGGGTCACAATATTGAGTTGTCCAAGAAGGCGGTGCTTAACCTTGGCGTGCTCATGGATCCTGGTCTGACCTGGGAACCTCAGATTAACAAAATATGCTCTAGAGTGTATTACGGCTTGCGTACACTATACGCTGCATCACAACATCTAGATGGGACAACACGCACTAGACTTTTCACTGCTCTGGTCTTACCACACTTCTTCTATGCGGATGTGGTATTGTTCACTATCTCCTGCGGCAACCTCAATAAACTATGCCGTGCTTTCATGGCTTGCGCCAGATATGTCTTCGGTTTCAAGCGTGGCTGTCGTGTGCCCGTCTGCCTCCTCAAAATGCTTATCCCATGTCAGCTAGCCAAAATGTACGAGCTTGGTATCTTGATGTTGATTTTCAAAGCTAGACATGGTCTACTACCCGGCTACCTGGTGAGCCGTATCAACTGGAGCATATTAAACCGGTCGAGAATTGTCCTCCCAAAGGTGCTGTCGCAATATGGTGGAAGAAACATCTTCCTGCGTGGGGCGACTATCTGGAATCAGATCACCGATGAAGCCAGGTGCAGTGACTCACTGAACTCATTCAAGTCAGCGGCTATCGACTTTCTGAATGCAGTGTAGAGTTTACCACTTTCTATATTACCATCTATAATACCGTGTCCCACAAAACACCCGTCAACCAACCGCCTTCTTCAGAAATTTCTACTCGATGCAACTTAATTGCTTTGAGTGCGGTTTTCAATACATATAGTTCAATCCTCTGTCCAATATGTCAACCCTATAATCGAATCTAGCTAAACCAAATCAAATAAAATCAAGTCAAGTCATTCTGAGAACCAACGTAAAACTGAACAGATGATTGATGTTGTTTAATGTATATAGTTATGTTTAATCTTAAGTACTACCATAAGTGTTCATTGGTTACCTACACTAAACGGTAATTAATTCATGTTGTTTGATGACATAGTTAAGTTTAATTTTAAATTCAGGCTTAAGTGCTCAGTGCTCACTGTCTGCCTCTACTATATATACTGTTTAGTCGCTAAGACCCTCTATTAATTGTTGCCATTCTATTTACTTTTATCTATTTTTCGGCAACATGCCATATCATACTACAAATTTCATATTTTTGCTAATGTTTTCATTTTTATTAGTTTGCTATTGTATAATCTTTCTTTTGTTGCTCCAATGTTACTCTGTGCTAATATGGCTGCTCTAGGCTTCCACTACTCTTAATTGTTTATGCTCAGCTTTGCTATAATATGTATCTACTATGTAACTCGCTATGATGTGCCCAGCGCTTGCCGTGCCTTTGGCACGGGTACTCAAATAAATAAATGTTTATGTTATGTTTAAAATGTATATGGGGAAAAATGCCGGCATTATTTTTTAAATTGTATATTTTGAAACAGATTTACAATATGAGTTAGGCATGCGCAGATGATCTGAAAATTAAATTTATTTTTGTGAAACCAAAACATTTGTTGGCGCATGCTGGAAACATTAATGCCACTGGTTCCCTCCTATGTATACATTTTATTTCACGTCATTGTTTTGTTAATATCCTGCAAATATTAAGTTTTCTCCTCTACTATTTTCATTGTTTGCTTAATGTTAGTGTTTTTTATGCTCACTAGGATATATCCTATGTATATATATATTTTTTTAGGTGCTCGTATTTTAAGTTCTCATTCTCATTATACTGTAATGTAATGTCTATCTTACTTGGCTACATTACGCCTCGTAGCTATTAAGCTCTTCTATTATATCTATTACTTGTTTGCTTAATGTAATTTTCACACTCTACAATACTTTACTACACTATGTATTCTTGTTTTTTGTGTTTTGCTGTAATGCAACTTTTTTATTTTAATTGCTGATTCAAGCTATTGATATGTTTTTTCTATCTTCTCTTATGATTTATTTTTCTATAATGTGTATCTACTATGTAACTGTCTATGATGTGCCCAACGCTCTGCGTGTCTTTGGCACGGGTGCTCAAATAAAGGAATGTTTATGTTAAAAATAGTAGCCGCAAAATTACAAATTCCAGTGAAACAAACGTGTATGAACCATTTAAATATTTCATTTTTACTCTAGATAAGGATAAGGTTTACACATCGAGAAGATCTTCTCACATTTAAGTTTTGGAAATACTCAGAATTTTTTAAAAACAAATTCACCTTGAAAACTCCGCAATTTCTTCTCCAACCGAGATTTCTCTTGAAACACCGTTTGCTTTCGCAAAGGCATATAATTTCTTTATGACCATTTTCCGTTTTTATAAACGTTTATAGTTTTATATTTCGACTTATTTTTAGATTAAAATGTTTACAAAATCCAAAGCTATTGAACTCAACACACTAAAGAAATGTGAAATTTTCGATACTCGTCTTGTAATCCAAACAAATACAGCTGGTCCGATTTTGACAGCAAGAACTCGGTGCTGCGCCATTGCCAGACTGCAAAAATAGAATCTCGTTTCAACTTACAAAAATGTCCCACACTTGATTTGCTTTTTCGCCATTGGCGCTAGTTTCGCGCACCATATATTTGATTTGCTTTTTCGCCGAATGGGGGCCATTCAAACGGAAGAGTCCCACAACTATTGGCGCTAGTGGCAAATTTCTAAGGTTGTTGTATTTGATACAAGCTCCGGCTGCCATATTTCTCCGCTGTCAGCAGCCATTTTCGGAGCATCCTTACGAATCGCGATAGAGCTATTTTGACGGTTGAGAAATCAAAATAAAAAGTCATTCACGTTAAAGTTTTTTTCATAAAACAAACAATTAAAAATGGAAAAGGAAAAAAGTCAAGAAAACTCCAAGTCGGAAGATAAGGTGAATGTTAGTAAGGATAAAGAGATTAAAGAACCTCCCAAACAACAATCAACAAATGATAAAAAACGTAAATCGGGCTCATCTAGAAGCGGAAATCAAAAGACTAAAAAGGTGAAAAGGAAGCGTGAAGATGGTGCCCCAAAACTTCCACTGACAGGTAAAAATCAAAATGAATTAAGTTATATTGGTAATTTTTTTCTTATCCATCATATAGGTTATGTGAGATACATGAATGAGCGGAGAGATGCACTACGTATCGAATTCCCAGATAAAACAGCAATTGAGCATACTAAAATAATTGCGGATGAATGGAACAGATTGTCTGATGATAACAAGAAGCCCTACTTACAAGCGGCTGAAATTGATAAGGAGAGGTATATAGATAGTTTATAGAATTCATAAAGGTTGTTTTTTTTGTCTTCTTAACCGTGTGCACTAAATTTCCAGATACAATCAACAGTTGGATTTATTTAATAAGCAGAAAATTGAACAGAGAAAAGTCGCCGAATGCTTAAAAGAGAATGTTCCATCTCCGGCGGGGCCAGTAATCTCTAACAGCATAAAATCTCATGCGATTACTGAAAAATCACACGTTGCCGGCAAGGAAGTGACATTGCAGGCATCAAAACAATTATCTCGACGTCCTGGAGACTTGATGGGCATACCAATATTCACCGATGAATTTCTAGATCACAACAAAACCGTAGATTCTGAACTGAAAACTCTTAGAAAGTCAAACATTGATTTTGAACAGCAAAACTCTGTTCTTGAAAAGCATATCGAGAATATGAAATTTGGCGTTGAGAAATTAGAAATGGAAAACAATGAGCTGCTTGTGAAGAACAAAATGTTGGAAGCTTACCTTGATAAATTGAAGATAAAATTGGCACAAGCATTTGCTGGACTCGCTATACCGGGCCAACCGAACGGGGCTACCTTTGAGAATATCGATAAGTATATGGCTGACTTGTATAATATGGCAACTTCCAATTCACATGGGCCGGCCTCATTAAACAAAGCTAAAGACATTATTCGAAAGCTTGATCTACAGATTCAGTTGTGAATTTCTTTTTATATTTGAAAATATAAACTCCCCCCGAAGAATAGACATCTATACATTACATATTTTCTCATAAATAGTTTTTAAGTTTATGCTTTTTTTTTTTTGTATTATTTTTATTGTGTTAATAAGCTTTTGCAGTAGGATGATATCATAAAGAAATTTAAAAATAATTAAATTGAAATTTGCATAGAATTATGTGGAGATGGGGTAGGTCGGTAGACGGTATGCAAAGCTTGGATTATATCAGGGGGGGGGGGGGTCAGCTTTTCTTAAGGCGTGGATGTCATATGAGGTTGGAATTTATCAGTTCTCGCAGGAATTGATAGTTTTTTCAAAGAAAACATTACTTAATCCTACAGAAAAAAAATAGCCACATTTAGTCGGTGAAATTTTAATCGGATTTAGGCGTGAATGCCTGGCATTGCCACTGACTGCACCAAAATTTCTTGAGCATATAATGTACATTGAAGTTGCTCATAGAAAATGAGATACCCTTGTTTGATTGTAGGTACTCACATTTTGGAAGTTGGCGGTTTAATTCGTCTTACAAACGCTTGGCTACCGACGTAACTGCACATGACACAGTAAATGCTATCTCTACTTCGTAGAGTTATTACATTTCAACAAGCTTTTAAAATTGACTGAACCCGGTTTTACTTGGGTAAAGTCTAGAAGAATAAAACATTCTTTGCAGCGGCACGGAATGAGATGGTAATTTGAAGAGTTCTGGATCTGAAATCTTGACAAAATTCTTGTACTATTTCTTTATACCTCTGGATATGCAATTTAAGGGTGTATGATCAATATAAAAAAAAATCTAATCACAGAGGAAAACTTCCTTTTATTCACCTTTAAAATACATTTCTTTTTTGTCTAAATCAATTTACTTCTTTTTGGGCTTGAGCATACAATAAAGTATTATCAACCCGATTGTGCCATATGTTGCTTTGGCTACCTAAAATTAAGAAAAAAATTGTTACATAAACGATTTATGAAAAGAGAATTTCATTAGGTGCCATACATTTGCACGACCACGCATCGTCACCGAATTGAAATGTTTTGAAAGCCCTGTTAATTTGGCTTCTTCTGCACTTTCTCCTGCCATTCTGAAAATTTTGATTTTAAACTCAAAAATATTATAAAATTATTTTAAAGAATATTTTACTTGCTTTCTAGAAGTTCTTATTACTTTTTACACTACACAGAGGCAAGACCAAATTCTGAAAAGTTCAAGAAGAACAATTGTCAAATATTTGAGGTTAGATAGGTTTTTTATATAATCTTTCGAATTAGATTTTCGAATATAATTCGAAAGTTTCGGAATTGAATAATGTCTTTGCTAAATGGTTCTTGTATTCAAAAAAATATCGTAAAATGAAAACATTTATGGAGTTTAAAAAAAGTAGGTTTAAATTTATGATAATATGATTTAGTCAGTGTGACCATCATGTATGTTTTTTGAGAACGGAGAAGACGATTTAATTTAAAAATTCGAAATGATCCTCCACATTGGCGTAGCGTGGATTTCTGCCACCCGGTGGGAACCCTAAATTTGCCGCTGTCCCCTATTTTAGCAGTTAAGCAAAAAATGGATTCAAAATAAATTAAAAGAAGTTTATTTTGCGTTCAAAGTTAATTTGTATCTGTTGTTCGATTGCCAAAATAGATAAATTTGTTAATCTCAAAGCGGAGATTGTAGATCCCTTTAATAATATTTAATCAGCTCCAATTTAGAGAAGCTTCTCCAACTGGCATTACTTATGGCAGATGTGAGGATCAGATTATAATTAAATTAGGTAGCTTCACAGAAAGTTTAACTAATTTGTTTAGATCAAGCCTTAAAGTCTATTTTAAACCACATCCACTAGTCCAATTGCCTTGAAATTTTGCATAAGTACCTATGTATCCCGATTACAATACATGGCCTGGTGCTGCAGACAGGATTAGCCAGCTCGGCCTGCTCCCTGCTATCCCCACATTTGTGCCGCCCAAGGCCATGGCCCCCTCTGCCCCGTTACGCTACACCACTGCTCCTTCAGTCCAGTAGGTATATAATTTAAAAATCATGAATGAGTATGGCCTTCCTGCTTTAGTGTTGAAGCCTAATTTAGGCTCTACAGATTTTGGGAAGCCATTCAGAATTCGGTGACAATAACGGTTGTGTTCACATTGTGGAAAATAAACCAGACCAGGCTAGTGAAATTGATTCTCTACAGTGATTCCACTATAAAAGTTAATCTATGTAATACAGTCTCCATATAGTGTGGTGGACATATTATGACGGCATGGCTGTCTTTAGCCAAGTGGGGGCCCTGGGATTTTTAGGATATGGTCAACGGCGAACTTCTGCCTAGGCAAACTAGGCAGTTGCCTAGGGGCCCCATAAATATAAATGGAGGACATACGACATTAAAAAATTGTAATTCACTTTATTGTTCCTGCATACAGGGGAGGATGTACCAAATTTTCGGGCACGGCAAATTCTAAATTAATGAAGTGAAAG
This sequence comes from Dioctria linearis, assembly GCA_963930735.1. Lineage (NCBI taxonomy): Eukaryota > Metazoa > Arthropoda > Insecta > Diptera > Asilidae > Dioctria > Dioctria linearis. Next base: position 240,815,367 of record OZ005742.1, read on the forward strand.
GAACTGAGATCGAAGTTGCACTAACAGGAACAAATTCAGAGTTACAAGTTGATTGAAACCGAAAACTTGGGTAAAAAGTGTGACTTTGTCATGAAGCGACATAGAAAACCTTCTGTCTAGGAGATTTAGACAGGACTTTGGAAAACGAGTTCTGCATCTGCGTGCTCATTTGTCGTCCGCTGCGGCTATATGGAGAAAATCAATTATCGTTCCTTGGAGTTATGGGGGCCCTGGGTCTTGATATCCGGGCATGGATATGAGGGCCACCTAACAGACATTCATTTTCTGAAGTACTTTTGGTAATCGATAGAAATAATAACGTAAAGTATGTTAAGGCCTATCGCGCACTGGAGACTTTTTGTCACGTAACTGTTTTGCCACCACCTTTAATACCATAGATTCTAATGAAATGTGCTCTTCGATTGACGTAACAGCAAGATGAAAGGTGACTTTTTGGTTCCTCTAGCTAACAACTTTTGGGTGACAAAATTCTCACCGCGCCTTCATGTTTATATGAATGTGCACGCACTGGTAACATTTTTGTCGCCGCTTGACTCCCATTGTTTTGTTTAACAGAAATGTTAGACTAAGAATCCTGAAATCAAGGATAGCAAGGGCTTCTGGTCACTGGTAAAAACCATCAGGAACAACTTCACCAATTCTTCTATAGCTTCACTACTTAACAATGGTGAAGTGGTTGTTGATTCCCTGGATAAAGCTAATATTTTGGTTGGTAGATTCGCCTCAAATTCAAGTTTTCTATTAACTTCACAGACACATATTTTGCATCTCCCTCACAATATCGACCAACTGCAATCACTTCGATTCTTTCAAAGGTTTTTGAATCTTTTATTAACTCTAAATTAATGACGTATCTAGAAACCAAACAACGCATCAATTACCGGCGATATGGCTTCAGGACTGGTCGTTCATCTGGAGACTTGCTGGCTTTTCTTATGGAACGTTGGAACCGTAGTCTTCACAACTGTGGTGGTCCAAAATCGTTACCTTGGATATTTCAAAGGTCTTTGATAGAATCTGGCATCCAGCCCTTATTGTTACACTTAAAAGTCTCTCCCTCTTCTTCTATAATAGATTGAAAGTTTTTTATCTGATCGCTTAATACCGGTTCTACTAGATAGCGTTTCACCAGAACCTCACCATATAAATGCTGATGTCCCCTGGGCTCTGTTATCTCTTCATCACTCTTCTTAATTTTCTTTAATGATCTGATTTTCCTTACTTTTAAGCCTATCTATAGTTTTGTCTATCACAGTACCCTTAATTTCGCTTATTGCTTTAACACTCTTAGGGACTCGAGAGGGAATGCCACATCTGTCAATCGAGTTTGCATGATTAGAACATTGATTAACGCCCTTGATAATATCATTGCTTTAGGTAAAGCGAATCGTTTCGGAGTCAAGGCATCTAAGTTCCAAAGCTGTCCCATTTCTTTAAATCAAAATCATAACTTTAACACTCCCATTTATTTTGATGGAGCACTGATTACTGAGGAAAAACTAGCGCATTTATACACCTTTATTTTTTTCTTTTAATGTAAGAATTTACTAGATCTGTCAGTGAGATCAAGGAGGTCGTTGTTATATGTAGTTATAACGAATGATCCTTATCTTTTTTTTCTTCTTAAAATCGTTCATATATATTGTATTATATAAATTTCATCAACAAAATATTAGAACGTTTTCCTATTACTGCCATAAATTAAAAAAAAATCAGAAAAATAAGAAACTGAAGAGTGCGTAAAATGTTTTGGCGCTGGGTGTACTACCTACGTTTACTTTGCATGAAAATTTGTTGCCATGTACTAATAGAAGTCCGAATAAATGCCACGGTGTAATTTCAGTATAGATATAAACTCTAACAGCTAAACGAACTTGTGATAGGTTGTGTATTACTGGTTGAAGAATTGCTCATCTATTGGTCTACAATCACAGGGGCTAGGGGCCCAAGGACAGATCCAGCTAGAGGGCGCAGGGGGCCCGCGCCCTCCTGGTGAGCACTAAAAAAATTGCAGTAGATCTTTTGAATTTTTCCTCACAAAATGATTCACATCTATTCTACTGCACCTTTTGTTAAAAACGTAACAATTTCTGGAAGCGTTCAATATGATACATTTAGGAACGCAGGCCCTAGCTAGCACCTTGGTCTTCGGTCATGGTTGTTGAAGCCTATAGAGAAAACAGGAAGCGCGGATTCCTGTACATGAGCTTCGCTTTACTCGGGGTGTTTGAAGCCTGTCCTGACAGAGCCTATTCATGTTAACGTGATGGAAGGTTTCTCTTATTTGAAAACAACTGTCAAAAAGTCTTTGATAAGCCTTTCATGTAAAGACGGCTTCCTAGAATATTATCGCCGCGGCGTGGCAAAATAAACATTAAAAAAAAAACAATTATAATTCGTAATTGGAGAAATTCAGCGAAACTACGCAAGGGCGAACAAGTCATTGTGCATTGTTTTAATGAGTGTTATTTTATTTAAAGCAAGAGATTAATTTTTAAATAATTTTTTTTTATTATTTCGTTAAATGTAATTGTTTTTATAGAGAACACTTAGCCCAAACGTTAAATAAAAACAAAATAAATCTGCATATTGGGAAAGTCTCAATGAGTATCCTAGAGAATTTGATTGTTCGTTATTTTTTGCTTCAAGGGATGGTCATGAATGCACATTTGAATTTAGTACAATTCTAAGTCGTGGGCATGCGTGAAGACATTCAGTATTTATACAGCAGATCAACAACAAAATCGCTTTTGGTTTAACGATAAGTACAACCAAACAATAAAAGCGAAATAGTCTGCTTTTAGCACCTATGAATTGCATCCGTGTCCAGAACTGAAACACTATCCAAGAGAAAAATTTCTTTTTGACCAGAATGTTAGACTATTGGCAAGACGCAAAGGCAGCAAAGGTTTTTGGTCCCAGGTCAAAACTATCAGGAGCAACTTCAGCAGTTCCTGTATTCTTTCACTACTTTACAATGAAGTGATTGTTGACTACCTGAATTTGACTAATATTTTGACTGTTAGATTCACTTCAAATTCTCCTTTTCCACCAACTTAATATCTCCCTTGTAAATGTGTGTAAGAGCCAATACACATCCGTACGAGAGATATGTTCAAGTCCTTAAGGATATCAACCTCTCTATAGCTGCAGGTTCTGATAGTTTCAAACCCTCGTTAAATAAAACCTGTGCTTCATTCTTGGCTAAAGCTCGGCGAAAACTATTCTACTTGTCTTATTCAACCTATTCCCAAGACAGGGCAGGGTAGCGATCCCTCAAATTATGGACGAATTACAATTACTTCGATTCTTTCAAAGGATTTTGAATCTATCATTAACTCAAAATTAATGAAGTATCTAGAAACTAATCAAACCCTCAACGATCACCAATATGGATTTTCTTTTTCTTATGGAACGTTGAAGCCGTAGTTTTCACAATTTTGGTGAGTCCAAAATCGTTGCCCTAAATATTTCAAAGGCTTTTGACAGCGTCTGGCATTCAGCCCTTTTAGCCAAAGTTAAAGCATTTGCCCTCTCTCTCTCTCGTCCTCTTCTATTATGAATGTAAAGCGTTTTATCTGATCGCTTAATACAGATTATATTAGATGGCGTTACATCTAAATCTCAGCAAATAAATGCCGGTGTGCCTCAGGGCTCTGTTATCTCTCCATCTTTTTTCTCAATTGTCAATAATGATCTCCTTCCCCTTACTTTCAATCCCATCCATTGTTTTGCCGATGGCAATACCCTTGATTTCGCTTACTCCTTTGACACTCTGGCAAACTATAGAGGAAATGCCACATCTGTCAAACCTTTAATAATCACTTTGATAATATCCTCGCTTGGAGCAAACCGAATTGGAATTCAATACATCTAAGCTCCAAAGCTGTCCCATCTCTTTAAAACAAGATCATAATTTTTCCACTCCCGTTTCTTTTGGTGGAGCACTTCTTGACTATACATCGCGTCTTTATGCATTCTTGACATTAATATTTGGAGTAAGTTAAGCTGAACAGATCACAGCTTCTCTGTTGCCTAATAAGCATCGAAATATCTTGGATTCCTGCAAAGGTGTAAGAAATAATTCAGCCCATCGATGCTAGCGCTCCTCCACAAGTCCTTCAGCTCATTGGCGATGTGACAAAATCATGTCATATGGACTCACTCGAGCACCGCCGCAATGTTGGTTGTGTTTCGCCCTATATTTCTACATGCATGGTCAATGTTCTGATGAAATGTCTAATCTGATCCCGGATTCCTCCATGTTATACTCACACTGCAAGCCGCGCACATCCTTTTACCCTTCAAAATACTATCGGTCGTGTGCGAACGTGGAACAGTCTCCAATCTTCTGTCTTTTCTCCCGCATACAATCTGGAAAGTTTAAGGGTGACATATTTCGGCACCTTTACCACTCTCCTCACGTTCCCTAATTCCTTGTTTGGCACCTTTCATCTTTTATTAGATAAATTTTGTGCATTTGACATTTGCGAGTGGTGGCGAGTGTCTTCAAACTTTTGTTCAGTTTTCAGCATATAGCATTTTTAAACCATAGTTGCGCCCCCCTCTCACAAGAATCTCTGATCCGCCACTGTAGGGGCCCCATGGATCGGAATACAAAAAAGGGAAAAATTATATAAGTACATAAGAAAAACTAAATTTTAATTACTTTGTTATTCATGTATTTGTGTATATATATATATATATATTAAAACATTTAATAATTTCTGAGCAAAAAATCAAGAGCAACTCAATGCAACATTCACAATCACAATATTGAAATTTCTTAAAAACTAAAAATCACTTATTATCAGAGATTCATTGAATGCTTCGGAATTTCTGTTCTGTTACATAAATCTACGTCAATAATTAATTAATTTGCCTTAATTGCTTAACTTAAACACGTTTATTCATTTCTTACAGATTAAGTTTGTATTTCAAATATATTTACAAAATTTAATTAAACGTAAAATTTTAAAAGAAAAAAAAATTCTTTATAGTTATTTGTATAAATTTTTTTTGTTGATTGCGCATTTAAAAACTAAAATTTTAAAGCTAAATACATAAATCCATTTCATTTGGATATTATTTACAGGGTAGCACAAAAATTATTAAAATCTATTTATTTTTTGTTTCTGAATTGGAGACTTTAGCGAGTATAAAATAATTTTTTTTTTTAAATAAATTAAAATACTTCTGGCATATGATCGATAGTAGTTTTTGTGTTACCCTGTGTGTATATATATACATCATATCTGTTTTAAAAAAAAATAATTTAAATTTGTATTTGCAGCTAAGTACTTATACTGACCAGAAAAAAGATGCAGTATTTTTGTGAAATATTATTAACAAATTTTGTGTTTGTTTTTTTTGTTACATTCCGTTTATTTATTAAAAATATATTTATGTTTGCATGTATGTGTATCTATGTATGTATGTATATTCACTTATAAAATATTTTTGTTAATTATCGCATAAATCGTTGCTTTTTGTTATGAAAACAATTTCTGTTCCTTGTATGGCATTTTTTGCTTGTTGTTTTTGTTTTCTTTTGTTTTCGATGTTCGATTTAATTTTTTGAAAAAAAAAAATGGTTCTGTTAAAAAATTACTACTGCAATGAAAAGCAAAAATTCTTCGACAACATATATCTACATATATATATATATTATAGTATGTATATAATTTTCGTTTATCCACAGGTGATGAGTGTTTTTTTTTAAATCATCAATAGTTTTATTTAATTTTGTTTAACGTTTCAAATTTGATTGTGATCCTTCTTCAGGAGTTGTTCCATTGACATGTAGGAGACATTGGGGTATAATGGATTAATGGGGTAAAATATCAGATCAACAATTCCCCTTATGGTAGTCATACTTTCTATATCGAAGATTAGGCTTTGTAATACTGCCCAGGGTGTACTATACTAAAGCATCTTTGATCAGAGATAACCATACTGATGAGACCTCTCTGATCGCTGGGTCGAAAAGTTCAATCATTTTTTTTTGCTCTTAAATGCATTTTGTCAATTTATTGAAATTATTTTCAATAAAAAATTTCAGTCTGTTAGACGAGAAATCTTCTTCGTATATATGTAGATACTAAAGCACTCCCAAGTACCTACTTGTTTCTAAGTTCAGTAAGAACAAAAATTCAATACTGTAAAATTTCTTAGTAAGATATTAAAAGAAATTAGCGAGATTATTAGAGGAGTGGCAAAATGTATACAAATGGATAAAAACAAAAAGAATGTTGTGGTCCATTTTATGGTGATTATGGTGATAAAATTTATGTGAAAAATAGCTAAAAATGTGTCTTAGTCCGAAAAATCTATGAATGAAAATGGTAGGAGCACGAAAATATAATTTTACCTTCTTAAGGTTGAAACGAATTCGAAAGAGGAGTTTTTTTAAAGCAATAATTTATGTTTCAGTAAGTAAGATTATTAAATTCATCCAGTAACGCACCCAGTATTTGGCTTTGGGGGGGGGGGGCAACAACAAGTGTCCCAAGTCCTAACGAGTCGGAAAAATAGGGCTCTAAAGTCGCGTCCTGCATCCATCTGAGCACTTAAGGACTGCTATTGTAGATTAAAAAATTTTATTTTATTTTATCGGACTTTGTAATAATATACAGACCACATTTAATACGTAATTTGTAAATTATGTTCAGAAAACTGACATTCTGGAGGGGGACCGGACCTGTTCGTCTCCCCTGTCGGTGCGCCCCTGCATTCATCCATCCACTGCTGCTGATATACAGAAAAAAAAAACATTTCCAGAATGAGCTGCTGATCTCCTGTCGGTTCCACTTTTATTTGATATGACTTTGATGAGATGCAGACTGATTTCCATACCTTCCCTTGTTGCGGTTCCGTAAATATTTTACACACAACAAGCAGATAGGATGCAGTTTTATTAATCTTTGACGCAATATATGTATATAACAAAAATATTACGCTTACCGCCGTATTACATAAGGTAGATAAACTGTAGCCGCTAGATGTTGCCTTTATGGATCTCCTAAGTTCATCATAATAAAAAAATCGGTGTAAACTTAACCCGTTTATTGGATAATATGAATTTTGAATCCATTTCGAATAATTTTAAATAATTTGTACCCCATGATCATGGAGTTTTAAATTTTTTTACCCCGAATGGTGTAAAGATTTCCTCCGATATCCGAATGAGACTTAGGTTAGGTTATTATTATTATTTACGGGGATGCAGGCAGGACTCCTGCCTCTCATCTTGTCACCGCGACCTATAAGATCTTTTGTGACATAGGTTAGGTTAGGTTAGGTTAGAGTGGTGGCCATCACACCTACGATCAGCCTGACTTAGCCCATTTGCGGTCCATTGTGATACCACCTTAATGGGACTCTACCTGGGAAAGAAACCTCAAATTGGGAGAGCGCTAAAATCAGCCACAAGAGTTAATGAACCTTACAAGATCCCCCAGCTCCTTTTCTGCTAGCTCCTCCAATTCGTTGAAAAAGTTGCTGCCGAGCGCATTCCTTCTACGCTTGGCAAGGTTAGGGTATTCACACAGTAGGTGGTGAATGCTCTCAACCTCTTCCTCATCCATACAGCTTCTGCAGAAATCATTGTATGGAGCTTGCATGCGCTCTGCATGTTTACCGAAGAGACATTGCCCCGTAATAACTACGATAAGGTTACGTATTATCATTACGGCTCCTCCTCAGCAGAGATTCAGTCCTTCTAGGACAAACCGGGGGACAAAGTTGTCTTAAAATCGCACATGTGATCAATTCTCCTCATCTGCGATTTACCAGCTTACAGGTCTGTACGTCTAGAATCCTCTTACCTGATTCTAGGGGCCGATCTATGGGTTCCTCCGCTAGGCAATTATTCATAGCAAAGCCCTTTCTGGCTAAAGCATCAGCTGCTTCGTTGCCAGGTATGTCACTGTGATGAGGCACCCAGCAGAGTATAACCCTGTGGTCAGCACCCAGTATCCCAAGCTCACAGCAACACCGTTGCGCAAGGCGCGATCTAATGATGTTCGAGTTCAGGGCTTTAATGGCAGCTTGGCTATCAATACAAATCTTGATAACACGATCACTGGGTACATCATATGTTGTTGCAAGCAGTCCTGCCTCTTTGCTGATAGCAAGAACCCCCTTCCCCTGGAACACACTACAGTAGTCCGGTAGGCGGTACGATGCCTGCATTTGAGGGAATACTGAGTATACCCCAGCTCCCCCTCCCACATCCATTTTCGAGCCGTCTATGAAGACACATACATCGGAGTCTTTTCCGAATGAGACCTATTTTGTATGTAAAACCCAAAATATTATTCATTCGGATACAAAAAAAAAACACCCAGCGGAGCTCCATCTAGCGGAAAAATTCGAAAGTATTTATTTTAAAATTCCGTTCGGTGTTCGCTGTAATCTCCTAAACAGAATTGTATTTAAACTCCGTTCGGTATAAAATGTAACAGGCTCTATCGTGCTTAGAAAGAAAAAGTTATGAAAGAGGATCCTTCGCAAGCAAGTGTATTACAAATGCAACGCAAGTGTGAAAATAGTATTTAAAATATATTAGAAAATTTCTTTAGAGTGGAGTTGCACAAAAGTAAAGGCACAGTTCTTCTTTGATAGCAGACTAAAAATTATTTAATTTTATATCATATCCAAAACTATTTCATTTTGATGCACTAAACAATTTTGGATATTTTCTAAAATCAAAATATTTTAAGTTTTCAATAACGCATACCTATATTGGGCAACTGTCCGAATGGAAATCATATTTGTACGCGAATCGGTGAAAAATGACACAAAATAGGGTTTTCGAATGCATTTCCGATCGGGATATAAAACTATATCCTACTTCTGAAGAAGTTCTAAATATTCACCGTCCGCAGAGCAATAATTATCCTATGTCGGAGCTTGGTAAAATTATATTTATGAGTAATAATAATTGCAATGCTTTAAATGGACAAATGTACTCCGAACCTTTTCCGTGTTCATGGAAACCCGAATTTTTTATTTCGCAATGAATTAAGAAATTTCATAGAAATAATCCTGGATGGGTCATGACCCGATTTAATATTGCTTCTATATATTTGAAAGAGTTTATTTCTAAAAATGACTTGCTCTCTAATTATATGCATATATGAATGGGGCAAGATACCTAACGTTTTGTTCTATAATTTAGACAGTTACATAGTAAACAATAGTTTATAAAAAATGAACGGAAGTAAAATATTTATTTATTACTCGAAAAAACCTTTTTCAAATAAACAAAAAGTTAGATTTGCCCTATTTATGGGGCAACAAAGGTTATTTCAAAGGGATAAAAACGGTCTTTAAATTTTGAAATAGAAATTGAGCGTTTTTTAAATAAAATATTTTTTCTTTATAGACTCTTAGTTCGATGTAAGTATGTAGGTGTAGCCATTAAAAGAGAAAATAAAGAAAACGACATTGGAAAATGGGTATGCTCGATAAGAACCATAAGCCATGACGTAACAAAGTAGGACTTTACAATGGCACAAGGCAACAACAAAATTACAAAAATATAAAATTCAAGATAATCTTTGATGCAATTCGTAAAAAGAACAAAACATCACAGTTCTCGACTATAATTTCACGGATCCTAGTTCATAGGATATTAGCAAAAAATGTAATAATCATAAATAGGTAATTTCTTCCATAACACTATATTCAATAGAATTATCGGTTAGGTAAGAAGGGGTAGGTAGGGTCTAGCCAGACGGATGAGTTCGGGAATTGTTGATCAACAACCTACAGATCGAGCAAATTGAATTGTATCGGGGACCATTTCTGCATAGCTAAAAATTTTTTCTGAGCCTAGAAAAGTAATAATTTCTGCTTGGATATTTATGTAGGGGAAACTCGACCACGATGGGACATATTTTATTTTTGGACCATAAAACACATTTTAGCCGATATTCGATTGGGTCTTAAATTAAAATTTTACAGCCAATTTTCCGAAGGGTATTTTTTGAGTATGTTAAAAAAAAAATATCAGGTACGATGGGACACCTATTAGAAACCATCGAAAAAGTGGAAAAATGAGATCCCACCGTGTTCGACTTTCCCTACTATAATTTTAGCCGATTCAAAGAATTGGAGTGCATTGGCCGGCTAAGGATATTTATGAGCGAAGGCAAGCATGTTTCTTTTTTAAAAATGTATTTCAAAATTTTTTAATACACAATTGTCGGCCCGAACGTCGAAAACGGTGCAAAAATAACGAAGAGAAAATTATTAATTTTTTTTTCTTAGGAATTTACTTCAAAATTTTTCTTCAGATTTTTTTTCGAAACTAATCCATACATAATAAAAGTTGGTTTCTTTTCTTGCAGTCTTACTGTCTCCTATCAGTCAATACCCAAAAAAGGTATAACTCCTCCTCCGAACACCATGTACGATAGATTATATGAAAAACGAATTGAATTACATTCATATATTAATTTACATTTTTATCAATTAAGTAGAGCCTTGAAATCGGAGCATTATTGAATAAAATTAAATTTAAGTTGAAGTACATACCTAAAAAAAATATATTATTATTTTTTAATGATGAATAAAAATTCTACTAAAAGTTCCATCTAACGCATAATTTGAAAAATTTCTGCATGTGAAAAATTCTTAAGAAATAAATAATATTTTGTTACAGCAGCAGCAGCAGCATTTCTTTTCTATTATGGTTCTTCTAATTTTTACATTTAATATTGTGTGTGTATAGAGGAGCTTATGAATTTAATTTATACAATTTATCTACAAAATTTAACTGCTAAAATTTATAATTTTTTTTTTTGCGAGCTACTGTAATATAACCTATGTATGTACATTCTCTATATAGAAATTAATTTCAATAATAATAAGAACTCATTCCGATTGGATACCTACTTCACCTCATTTCCTCTTTTATTGGCTCCTCTGGTTTCTTGGAATTGTGGACGTTATGATTGTCGAAGAGCAGTCGAGATATTGAAAATGATGAAATCGGTGAATTATGTGTACTGCCCGCAGAATACGAGGTATTTGTATCATCAGAGGTTGGTGTTTCTCGATCACTGTCATCACTCTTAAGAATTTCAGCAGCTTCCAGAGATTTTTTATGCATACCTAATAGCCATGGTGCTACAGATTCATCATCTTTTGCTGATTTTAATATTGTATCTGGTAGGGGTAGAGAATGTCGTACCATTGCACCATATAAACCATATTCAGCCATTTTTGTACTATGTCCCCAGCATTTTTCTGTTTTTCTCCATTTAGCACGACGATTTTGAAACCATACCTGAAATAGAAGAAAGAGAGAAAGAGAGAGAGAGAAAAAAAATGGTTTTAAATTGAGTTTTTAAAAAAAGAAGTATAAAGAATTATATAATATATTTTGGTCGTATTTAATCAAAGAAAGTTTCTTTTATTTCTATATCCAGTGACGTAGGAAGATGGTAGTTTGATAGGTGGGGGGGGGGTATTCTGTGATTATACTTCAAGACAGATACAACAGAGTGAGTGTCCTCTCCGGTGAAACAAATTTTTTTATATCTACAGTAAGCAAAATAAGAAAATAGCTATTAATGCACGAAAATAAACCTCAGCGTAAATTCATCATAGGACTCCAATGGACTATTATTATAATATGGAAAGTATTCACTACGTTTATGCATTAGCAAAAATTATAGCTATAGTTGGAAATATATGAAATTTTGTGGCAATTTCAATAAGCAGCAAAGGACGGCGAGAGGATGAAATGTCGATCCTAATACTGTGTCATCCCAACACGCTCCTATCCATCTTAGAACCTTCTACATCTACATGTATACATATAAAGAAAAACTAATTTATGTCTCCATGTCCAAATCTCAGAACGTGCAGATCATCGTTTCTCATTATGTATTTGTACGACAGCAATTCGTTTAACAGCTTGTTGAGAGGACCATTTAGCGTATTCCCAAAGGAGTACTTGCTGTATACTCCCCAGAAATCTCTTCAACACTCGATTTCCCACAACCAGAACTCGTGCAGAACGACGAATACGACAGACTTTACTCGCTTCACTCTAATTAAATTTAGTTGAATCAAAATAGTAAAACAAATTTACCCAAAACACAGAGTAAGTAACCCTCTGCGGGCCGGGTTTTATGCCACGCACCACATACCCCCCGTCACAATGATATATGTTAATATTGTAATTTCTATAGGGATGAGATGCATCCATCCACAGTCTATATATATGTAGGTATATTCTGTTTCGACAAGCCACTCTCAAACATAGAAAAACTGAAAGCACTAGTCTTCGTTCCCATAATAGCGAATCTGTATCATCTCACTATACAACAGTTCACATGTCATCATCGTCATCATCATCATCATCTCCCTGCTCGGAAAATTCATCCTTCCTCCCTATATAGCAGAAAACATTACCACACACCAGCCACATTATACACTCGCGCGCTTACATAATTCTCCATAAAGATCGGATAATTGAATTTCGGACAAACCATCCACTTGACTTAATCCCTTAGGACTAGGGCGAATTATAGTTTGGCTGTTTTTTGGGGAGTCTATACGGATTCGAATTGTGCTAACATACCAGATCAAACCATCTTCTATCTACTGCCACCAGACCCATACCCTTCTTAGCAAGGATATACTATGAAGAATGTACCCAAAAACTGGTCTGCTAGCTACCGCCGCCGCTCGCCGTACTAATAAAATTTACTTGAAAATGTTTCCAATGTTTGTGTCCTGTAATTTCGAAGGGATCTCTTCTGTATCTATTCTCTAACTGCTAGCCAACAAGACGAATCAAGGAAAAATGGAAGGGGAATGAAGTTAGAGATAGCTAGAAAAGCCGTTTGTAACAATCTTCCTTTGTACTTCGACTACTGGATAGGATAGGATTGGATAGTCCGTCTGGTTTTGGTGTGACGTTCTACTGAGTTGAGTACTTGGTGAGATGATGATAGCCCTCCTTGCCTCTTTATGCATCATTAAGCAGTGTAACCGTAGCAATAATTTGCAATTGAAGACTTGCAATGAATATTTTGCTTAATTTACGAATTTATAAAACTGATTAACATAATTTCGCATTAATATTTGTCCTGTAAATATAGGACGGACAGGGACGACCTGGAGGCCTCGCCTCTAACACACCAACCAAACCAATTCACCCCTTTATTCAAGAATCTGGGAATCTTTCATGCGATAAACGTTCGTAATTTCATGAGTCATAAGGTACATTTTTTATCCCTTCTCTTTCCGGATTCACATTTGAATTTTTCCATTGCTTTTGGATTCAAATTTTTATTTTTTTTGTAAGTTTTGGAGTTAAAATTTTTAATTTGGTAATTTCAATTCATTTAATGCGCAGTTGTTAAGTTATATTGCACATAGTTAAGATGTTGAGGGGGGGGGGGGGAGGAGTTTTACGGGGTAAGTATTGATCAACTACAGTGTCACAAAATCATAGATATCTGTGTTGACTTCAAGTGATCGACATGCTGCCACCTAGTGGCGGTATATGATAACAAACTGTTCTAGTTGAGCTAAATGTGGACGGGGACTTCAAGAGGTGATTAAGTGATTTTTTAAGCTGATTTAATTTTGACTGAGAAATTTGATGAAGTTTCCAGAGAAATGAAGCGATATAATATAGCGCGGTTCTGCGACAAGGCCCACCAGTACCAACTACATAAATAACCGAGGATCGTTGAACAAAGTTTAAGGAAAGCTTCTGTTATTTCAGTATAGCATTGAAACTAAAGTGCTGTAAAAGAAAGTATCGATTCCCGAATTAATAAATCAAAGATTATCTTTTATTAGCTATCCCGGAAATGAAATTTACGAGACGTGGAATGTCAACAATTCACAACAGCGCTTTTATTGCTATTTAATTTGATTGTGTTTGGATATTTATAGGATGATTTTTCTAAAACTTTATAATTTTGTGGCAGCTTGTATCGATTTTGATACTTTGCAAATAAATTTAAGGACATTTTATTGCTCCAAATGTCTTTTGATTTTTAGTTTTAGGTATAGGTTCCGAAAGGTTCTTAGAGAAATTAAAAATATTGTTTGTGGTAAAATCTATAGTGAGACAAAGTAGATACATATACCAAAAAAATTTCTACTTTTATATATGTATGTGCATAAGACTACATTTATAGAAGATTAGAAGTTTAGGATTTGTAACATTAACACCAAGTAAAACACTCACATAAACCGGGAATGAAAGATAAAGTCCCTAAAATTATTTAGAATTTTCATATTGTGACTTAACTTTTATCAGCTCACTAACCCTTGACTGAATAACTTTGTGTGTCTATAGGCAAAAACCTCGAGAAATACTTCCCAAGCCATGAAAGAGAAATCTATATGTGGTGCGTACTAGTCCAAATTTTCTAAAATGTTTAATATTGATTCTTATGGAAAAGTGACTAGACATTGATTTTAATTATGCCATAAAGCCTAAACTACTATATCCACACAGGAAAATAGTTTTGGCCTTCCAGTAATTTTAAGTTTGGCTCTTTACCTTCCCCAAGGCTACATTTACTACTTACTACTTAACCTTACACCTTACTTAATAAAATATTAAAATAGTGTTTTGATTTAAAAGTAACCTTACCATTTTACGCTCAATAACTCTCAGCTGAGTAATAGTTGCCATAGTGTATGTGCGGTCGTAAGCCGAATTTGTAGACATGATTGGTCTTCGAATTCATCGGGCCACGGCACAATCACATATGCAATTATTATAGTCAGTTGAGAGTTTTTGTTTGGGGAATCGTAGACATTTGGTTAAAATAAATTTTTTTAAATAATTTTGTTAAGGAAGATATAAAAATTTAATTACCGTTGGGAAGATAAGAAACTAAGCTCAAGATTATCAGAAGAAAATTTTTTTGTATGAATAGTAGCTTAGGGTGCAGGAGCTGTTCAAAGCAAACTTTTGTCACTAAGAACACTGAAAATATTTTAGAATGTTAGGACTAAGTTAGGGCTCTTATGTAGTAGTGAGGGAGTCTGTTTCATGGCTTGTGGAGTATTTTTCGGAAGGGGGTTTTGTCTAGAGTGTCGTTGTGATGAAAGAGTTTTAAGGTAATAAACGTGGATGGACTTACATGACTTAGAATGAGTGAATGAGGAGCTTTCCGATGGGATAAAAAAACGGGTTTTGAAGTTTTGGAGGGGGGGGGGTTAGTGGTGGGCTGGTAACTAGTCTTTGGGGCTGTCTAATTTGGGCCGTGTGTGATATCAAAATTAAGCTCTTGCTGAATGCTATTATAAATGGCATTTTGCTTTTCTTCTGTAAGAAACTCTTTTCTCACCCGAATATCGTTAAAATGCCTGATTTTCGAATTTATGTTCAGAGGGGGGTGTGAGTTGGTGCGGGGAGTTGATTTTTCTTTTAAACGCTTTAGCATAATATTTTACATGTTTCATGGAACATTTCAATTTTCTGTGTTTAACCGTTATGGGTTTTAATGTGAATATTTGTTTTACAGATTTTTCATGTAAGCTTTTTTGACATTAAAGTACAATAATCTTCTAAACTCTTACAAAAAAAAATAATAAATAAATACCCCACAACGTTTGCAAGAGAATGTAGACTCGAATTAATATGCATATAGCGTACGTGAGATAGATTATGTACCGTTATATGAGATTTTTGCGAATATATAATGACTAAAAAGTAGAAAATAAAATATATTAAAAAAATTTTTAATAAAATAATTTTCGTAAATATGTAAATTGCACTAAAAAGTAAAACAAAAAATTTTTCTTTCTCAATGATATACACTAGAAAATTTTCATTGTAAAATAACAAATGCTAGAATTCAAATTAAAACTTAAAAGCTTGGGTATGTGTTGCAGTGATTATAGTTATGGATACCCAAATTTTTATGATTTAATCTGAGTTGCAGCATTTCTTATTTTGCAATGAAACTTTTTTTGTGCATATAACACAGAAAAAGAACAATTAATTTTTTCTTTTTAGTGTATTTTATTTACCTAGTTTAAAAGTTTTTTGAATATATTATATTTTTACTTAACTCTCTACGATGCAACCAATTTTTCCAAACAATTTTTAGTTGCTTGCTCACATTAATAATAAATAAATAAAATAATACGCAGAATAATAATTTGTAAAACGTTAAAAAAAATTCAATTTGCACAAACACCATCTAGCGGTAAATGAATTCAAACTCTGAACACTAATTTGATCATTTTAGTTTCTTTGTGTAAATCAGTTTTGACTCAATTTGTAAGAACAATTGAAATACAAATTGAAGGAGGATAGAGAAAAAGAGTTTTTTTATACAAAAAAATCTAGCATAATTAATCAAACATGGAAGGTGGTTGCTTGAATAGACGATGTATGAATTATTAATTATTTAAAGGTATGTACCATCGTACATTTTCATCAAGGATATTATAAAAATTGAATTTGAATTTGAAAAATGTAATTGAATACAGGGGTTATTACCCTTCTGCAACGATAGATATCTCTTACTCGAAGCAAATTCACCATTTCATTGATTGCATTCACACTCATAGGAACAATTGACTGATGGCAGCCAATAGTAGCATGATTTCTAAAAAAAATATATATATAAGATCCATATATAATAGCTGTAGTAAAAATAGTGTAATCCGTCTGGCAGCACTGTCTGCAGATCTTGCCCTTTGTTTTATGCCTTGTTGTTGTAGAGAAAGAGAAAGTTTAGACGAGTCAACGTCAAGTTTAGTATCTAGTTCCACCAATTTCGCAATGAGTGTGAAGTGTTTGGAAGTGCAGTGAGGGTGGCTGCGGCGGACATAATAATTCCTTTACAAAAGTTAAAATATTTTAATTAAAAACAGTTTAAAAGTTACAAATTAGCATTTATATTGTAAAAACAATAAGTTCCCATCACTAATTGCAACATTTTACGCATTCTTTTACGGTAAAATTAATGTTTGTTCTAATCGGTGTCGTCTGTCGGTCGGTCTGTCTGTCGCGCGTTGCTATATTTTTTTTTGTGTGTTTAGACTTTATCGCCGGAGAATTTTGTTGTTGTTGTTTGAAAAAACAAAAAAGACAACAACAAAAGGATACGCAGCGCTGCTGAGCGCACATTTGGATTGAAATTTGATCCGGTACGGTAGCAAAAGCAAATATTTGTTGTGTTTGTTTCTTCAATAAAAAGGTGTGAATTTGAGTGATATGGAATTTGCCGTTTACTTACTTCTTGCCGGAACATAGTGGACATTGGGATTGTCGTCCCCATTGTGAAATTGAGAGACATATTTACGCGCATACAAATAATACTTTTGGTGAGGACGACGTGATCCTGATCAGAGGATCAGACCCAGAGCATTTCTATGAATTCGTATTTCGTAGTATTTGTATTGGCAAAATATTTTGCTTATAATTAAAAAAAAAAAGGCAAAAATAGCCTCGCGTTTCTTTTAAAAAGAAACGATTAAGAAATTTCGCATTTGAATTGAATATTAAAAGAACGAAACAATATTTTTTTTCCTAACGTTGTTGACCTTGTGTAGGTATGTGTAATTGCAAGTGGTGAGTTTAGTGGGATTCCTGATAATGGAATGCAGTGTTGCAGTGTTTAAGTGTTGAGTGGTTTAAGTGGAAAAAGTAAAGTGATTTATATTTTAATTGTGAAATTTGTGTTGTTGTTTACATATAGGTGTGGTTGGTAATTTAATTAAAGTTTTCTTTTTTTTGGTGCTCTCTTATATAACAGTGTTTGAAGATAGTCTTCGTTTTCTTATGTAATAAGAAACTTCATCTCATCTTAAAGTAGTAAAGGTAAGTGCAATATTGGTAAAATAATTTGATAAATACCTACATCGCGAGAAAATATACATTTAGGTATATGCAGAAAAACTTCAATAAGGAACCATACCAAGGCGTGGCTATAGTTTCAAAAATGTATTATAAATCGGCGATTTTCTCGAAAGCTTTTTTTCTGTAACGGTTTTTTGAACGTTAAGAGTAATGGTGGCTGAAAATATTACTTAAATTTGTCTGTTTTGTTTTTTTAGAAAAAATCATTACGCCATTTCCTTTATAAAGGAAAGTATCCTGAATTATGTTAGAATTTCTAGTTCACTAAGTTATATTAAATAAAATTATGTAAGGTTGAGATGACCGGGGTATGTCTTGAGAGGAAATATAGCTGCATATCTTATATATATAGATATGAGAATATATAACTAAGCCAAACCAGACTGTAATGATGTAGGTATTAAGCGTTGCATTGATTGGACCGTATTCAGTAGAAAATGTTCGGGGCAGAAGTCGATTCGAACAAGTTTGAAATCCCCAGTAAGCGTGATTTTTTATACTTTTCTGAAAGTTATATCATTGTAACAGCACTTAAAAGATAACCTCAAATTTCCATGGGATGAATTCTAAAAATTTTGAAAATGGATAGAGGTAGGTATATATCGTCGGCTTTCTGTAAAAACAAAATAAATCCATTTTCTGTATTTTTGAGTCTCATGTGCATCTATTACATACTACTAAAATAAAACAGGTGTTCTACGTATAAAAAGGTTAGATTCACATGTGTCAAAAATAGGCTAATTCAATTGGGACATACCTTCATAAAACTTCAATCTGCATTTTCTCAAAACTAGAAAAATAGATATCTTGTTTTTGTATTAAGCCGACGATATGTCTAACTGGAAATGTTAAGGTTCAAAATTTGTATGAATTTGAAAATTAAGGAATAGGTATCCCTCGATTTTTTAGTTTTTTTTTATTTTAAAAGGCAGGGAGACGAGAGATCCCAGCATGGAGGCAAGATCTGCTCATTGTGCTGTCCTGATAGAAGCCCTATCACAAAAACTTTACTTTAGTCTTAATGAAGCCCATCAGGTCTCGGTGAGGATAGTTTTTCAACACTTATACAGATAGGAGAGCAGAATCTAGAGTATCTAGTCTGCTCCAAGCGAAGCACACAAAACACAAAAAATTTTCGGTTGATTCTGGTTTTCCTTCCAGGCAAGACAGACACTCAGGCCTGTCAACAACTCCCATTCTTGTTAGATGAGCGTGAATCGAGCTGTGGCCGGTGATTCCAATCGCAGTTCTACATTGTTTCTTTCTGAGTTTCTTTCTGAGCCTCAAGAGAATATCAGAGATATTCCTACTGGGCCCATCAAGAAAAAGTTTTGTGTACATACAAGTACTCAGATTCTCCCATCTTTGCTGATGCTTCCTATGAACATCCACTTCGATGAGAAACCCGTGCTTGAGGTGGCAACGCAGCCTACGGCGGGTTCCGGTCCGAGCAACGAATAATCAGTACCAGCCCTAGCTAAAAGGTCAGCCCTCTCATTCCCCATGATCCACATGTGACGAGGAACCCACTGAAGAGACACCTTGTTGTGGATATATAAGTTCTTCACGGACGACCTGCATAGTCCATCAGTAACTTAGATGTTATCCGAAGGCTACTCAGAGCTATCATCTGCGGCTGCCTGACTATCTGAAAGTATAGCAATATCCTTTCCCTTGATCTCCATATCAAGGGTTATTTTCGCTGCCATTGCGATGTCGAAGACTTCAGCCTGGAAGACAGTAGTGTGTCTCACAATGTAAGGTTCAGGAAAGTAAATACCTGGCCCGGCTCCTTCATTAGTAAGAGAGCCGTCGGTAAAATTTTTAGAGCGGATCGGGGAAGACTCGGTAAGGCACTTCCTTCAGTTCACGATTCCCTTACAGGAAACCCCACGGAGAAGCGACGACCAAAACGAAGCTCTGGTATCAGCGCATCAAGTCGCATGCTGGTCAGAGGTTTTTCCAGAATCAGCCCACTCGCCAAAGAGCAATGAGAAGAGCCAGTCTAGCCGTCTTCCCAGCATCCTCATGAGTGCAGTCTGCTTACAGCCTCTTTGGCATCTGCCTGAATGACACGATCCAGGGGTGGCAGATTAAGTAGGACCTCAGGGGCAGCAGTAGCCGTATATCGCATGGTGCCCGTAATTCCTAGGCAGGCAAACCTATGCAGACCCGTCAGATTTCAGATCCTTCGATTTACACGATTTTACTTTAAAACGGTTTTAAAATATGGGTTTAAAAAAAAAACAAAAATTTCTGCAGTCATTTTTAAATCCTTTCGCCAAGAGCCAATGTTACCAGGGTCTTATATTTCTAGTTGTTTTTTAATTCCATTAAAGAAACAAATGATCGTGACAGTGATCCTGATGACAAGGAGTCTGAATCAGTTGCGTTTACAGCAAAAGTCATCCGTGAAAGACTTGAATTAGAGCGGAAATTGGGTAATCATTTTCTACAAAATGACCTGAATGTTGAACGAGCTCTTCTATTTCAGCGTGATATTAATAAACGATTAACTAAATATAAGGAAATTATAAAAATTTTATCAAAACCCAAATGCAATTGTTAATTACGGATATCATTACCACGGGTTCACCAATCTGAAATTGTTTCTAATTCATCCAACGGCGAACTTGAATTGCAACAAGTATGTACTATCGAGTGATGAAAGTGTCATCATACCAATCAGGTAGAAAAGATAGTCTACGGCAGTGATAACAGTAATTAAATTTTTGGCTAAATTTTTTAATATACATTTATATTTTCGTCATTTTATGAATAGACCGTTATTTTTACGTTTTTTAAGCAGACCTGTAAAGTACTTAAGTACTAATATCAGTACCAGTACTTGGACTTGTACTTGAAATTTTTTTAAGTACCAGTACCGGGACTTGTATTTGTATACTTAAAATATTTGAAGTCCAGGTACTGGTACTGTACTGGTACTTGTACTTGGAATTTTACAGGTCTGTTTTTAAGTTATATTAGTTGTATTTTACGTTGAAATAAATGACTGAATTAGGCACATTTTACATGGTTTTACGTATAAAAATCTACGATTTCCATTTACGAGGTTTTCTACGGAACCTAACTTCAGTGTAAATCGGGGGATAGGTGTATATTTTATGTTGACATACATTTTGGATGTATATAAAATTGAAATTACTAAGAAAGTACTTTTGAAGAATGTATTTGCGCTACTAGTACATCGCTACTAGCACTGCAAATAATTTTAAATACCAAATGTGTATAATGCGAAATGATATAATCAATCATAAAAAATAAGCTAGTTTTAATAACTTAATTTTAAGGCAATAAGGCATTCACAAAAAACAATTAAACTGTTCTCTATACCTATAACCATTTTTTTCTCCGAACTTCTTTTAAATTGTATATCCTTTAAAAAATTAATTTAGCGAAATATATAAATTATGAACTAAGTAGCACAAACCTTATTCGCTTAATCAAAAAGCACAAACCTTTTTCGCTTAGAACTTTATGCAATTCAAAAGCGTCTCTAAAAGTGAAGCTACACGGTGAGAGACTTTGACCTCCAGAGACCAATTTTTTGGTCTCTGGAGACCCACAGATTCGTGTATACACTTCAGAGACTTTTTTGGTCTCCGACCTCCGTCCTCCCGTCGTGTATTTTAAATAACAAATAGGTCTCCAGGTACGGTCTCCGGTCTCCGAAGTTTGTTCATTTGTCGTCTCCAAGTCTCCGGAGACTATTTGTGTGTTCTGGTCAGTTAAGTATAGGTTTACTCGGCAATGAAAAGTAATGAAGTGGAGTGAGTTTGACAAATTGTTACAAAGAAAGTAATAAAAAAATTAATAATTAATATAACGGATTTAGAGCAAACAATTTGTTTTGTCGATAGAGTTCTGGTTATTTTTGAAGACAAAAAAAAATAAAAATAAAAATCACACTAATTTGTTGCGTTTATCCCATAAAACTTGTACACCAAGGATATATTTTTTTAAGCTTTTTAATTTTTCCCATAACCAAAAAAATATTAATAACTTTTGAGATAATTCTTTCTTGATCTTGCTTGATAATTAACAAAGATCTGTGGAGATCTCTAGAGACTAAACTTGAAATCTCGTGCATACACCTCGGAGATGTGTCTCTAGAGATTTTTTTATTATTGTCTCCGGAGACATAATTCCTTGGGTTTCAGAGACAAAATTGTCTTGCCGTGTAAACATTTCGTCGCTGTAAACTGGAGACTGGACACGGAAAGTCTCTCACCGTGTATCTTTACCTGAATAATTAAGTCAATTTTCTAACCCGCAGCAAAAACCAACAAAGATTAAAATGATAAGTCTCAACAAAGGTATACAATCCTGATCCTTTTTTTAGGATTCCGTATAATAAAAGAAAAGAAATAACCGGAACCCTTATAAGATCGCTCGTGCTTCCGTTTATCTGTCTGACACAGACGTTTTTTTCGAAAATGACGTGATTTGGAAGGAATTTGAAAGTTGTCAGAAGTTAGGTCTTTGTGACGCGCACATACTTATTTCAATAAGTAGTAAAATATTATGAAATAGTTTTTTTTTAATTTTTAGTTTGGGTGGGTTGGGTGGCGGTTGCATTATATGGGGGGGGGGGGGGGGTATCGTTTGAAATAACTACTTTGAAGGACAAAAAAAAAATAAAAAATTCAAAATTTTAGGTGAATTGGTGATAAAAGATAAAAATATATATCTAGACCAAAATGTGTGAAAAATAGCGCCCCCCCTGATATTCTAAGTTTCTAAGTTAAAATTTTGATATTGTCAGGGTTAGTAGGCATTGTGGTCATATATATAACAGGAAATCTCAGGTTTTTCATCAGTCTCATAGTTTCTGGAAGAAATTAATAAAACCGAAACTCTTATAAAATTATTATTGGGTTGCGCGAGCCCGACTCGCTCTTAACCGAATTATTTTTATTACTCCCCATCGGTTGTTTGTTACTTCTAACTGACTCTAATTCCAACTTGCAACAACACAAGTATAAGATTTTCATTGGTTATTATGCCCTAGATGAATTCTAAAGGGTATACTAAGGGCACAGTATATTTCATACAGTAGCCCAGCTTAGTACAAGCTACTGAAAAGTGAATTTTAGAATTTTAATTACAAAAAAAAAAATAACTGAAAATTTCTCCCACAAGAGGGAACTATTATAAGTATGATAAGGAAGTAAATGAACGAACAGTAGCTAGTTGCACGATGGTTGGGAAAAGTGTTAGTTTTATGTAAGTACACATCTCAGCACTAGTCTGCAAATGTATTGTTCCATTACCAAACAGCTGTTTTATTGCAAAGTGGTGTTCGTTGCATGGACAGTGTAACAGGCATAATGGCTGTAATAATGTTTATGACAGTTTGATAGTTCTACAAAGCCGAATGGCATGGGAAGTGGAACAAATTGTTTTTAGCTTTTTTTTCTCTTGCAGAAATAGTTTTTATTGTCATTTTGTCCCTCTTCCTCTAGTACAAGTTTGTGCATGCTGTAAGTTCTGTTTGTTCCACTTTAGATTTACATAGGAACCTTTGTATTAGAAATTGACTAGTGTTTAGTTAAAACTGTTGAAAGAGAAAGTATAATCTCTTTATAGAATCATCCTACTCGCTTGACAGTTTTGACAGAGTTGGGCTACTGTAAGAATATATTGTGCTAAAGGTCCTGTTACACATTTCGTGTTTTTGTTTTTGCTACTGAAGAATAGTACCGAGGACAACTGGGGTTACCGTAACCCTGCACCAAAGTGTCATTTGCTTCAAATGCTAAGCTCCATATTCGTGTTTATAGGTGTTATGAGCTGACATTCAAAATTTCAACAACAATAACGAGAAATAAGAAACAGGCAGTCTCTGCAGTTATCAAATTCTTAGAGCGTTAGAGCGTTTGAGGAAAATAATAACCTTTTGAAAGTTGTGGAAATGTGATGATTGTGATTATTGGCCTTGTGCGCACTTGAATTACAGAAATCTCCAATGAAGCCTCCGTATTATCACTCCATATCACTCAATTCACATTTTTCGCCTTGTAAAAAGCACTTCTATATAGCATTGGCTGCAAAGTGCTATTATCGTCTGGAAAAAATACTATAAATTAAATTAAAAAACTAAAAACATTTCAGATCTATCAATTTTGTCAAAACAAATGCGCGACAAACAATTAAAAAATGACACTTCCGACATTCATATATTGACAATAATTGCGTTTGATTAGTAGGGCTACAGCTGCCCCTCATTAGAGCAGGGGCTAACAGAGCTAGCACCAAGAGTCAAATGTGTAATGACTCCAATACTGGCACCACAAATTCGAACACGCGTTTGCTTCTTCAAAGAGCAGGAGTTAACCCCGAAGCAAAAACGCAAACGCCAATTGCAAGTTTTACTGCAGCGCCGCACGAAAAAACCGCCTTAGAATTTCTTCAAAACCGTCAGGTGATAAGCGCAAGAAATTTTTATAAAAAAATGTCATCTCCAATACCAATACGTAATTCAATTCTTTCTCATTAGCTATGTATTCATTTTCACCCAAAACCTCTTCTTTTTCAGATTCTTATTGCGATTTTTTGTTATTAATTAATGCCAAACAAGCGGGGCAGCTTGCACTTCTGGATAATCGAAATGCTTCAGAGTTTAACTGGAGATTATTGACAACAAAAGCTGCGCGCAGCAAAACCAACTTTTTTCGAATGGTTGCAGCTTTTGCGTTGCGCGCAGCAAAAACTGTATGCTGCGCCCAACTGTATTCCCCCCTACGTGCAAGCACCACTACAACTTTTGCAGCTGCAAAATTTAAAAGCTGTGCAGCAAAAGTTGCAATTTGTAACTGTATTATTTTAAGTTTATCATTCCGTTTGTAACGCATAGAAATAATGATGGTAGAGCAGATTAAATTGGACACCCACACGCATAATATTAAAAGTTATTTTGATTTTTGTATGTCGGTCTGTCCGTCCTCACGATAACTTGAGAGCGCGCGCACTTAAAGAGCTGAAATTTTGCACACAAGTTTTAAAAAAAAAGTGAGTTTATGTTGGAAAATGAGACAAATCGGGTAACTTCTTCGTAGTGTTGCCATGCATAAATTTCGTTTCTTACTATATATTTGGACACTGTCTGAGAACGCGTTAACGTACACAGCTGAAATTTTTTACACAGCCTATTTCATACAAATAGTAAATAAGACTTGTAAAATTAATTAAATCGGATAACCCCTTCTTGGTGTTGCCATACAAAGCTTTGGGTTTTCACTTTATTTAACGTTTTTTTTTCATCTAAGTTATAATATTTTTAGTCTTAGATCAATTGTAACGATTTTTTTTGTTTTATACGAAATTAACGAGTTAATAGAATATTTCAGTGATTATTATTATAATTATTAAACAATTGTAATATTATAATTCAAAAAAATTTCGTAAAGAACAAATTCATTTTCATGGGCGAGTGCGCAATTACTGAAGATGTTCCATGGAAATATTCAAGATAATTAAAAAATTCCCACTGAATAAATGAAAAAGGACATTTTCCGATTTTTGGTTTCGATATTAGGTATCTATAAAATTTGCACCGTTGTTTTTTTTAAACAATATTTTACTAACACGTAAACATTCCCTTAAACGGACACTGACGGTACCAGGAAAACTTTCCGTTCAAGAGAGGTGTCCGTTCATCAAAGAGGAAAATAAAAATACTTAAAATGCGAAACTTAATAAGATTTTATTTAAAGAAACAACAAAAGTTCAACTTAAAAGCAACGCAATAATTAAAAAAACAAATTTCTGCAGAAAATGTGAAAATTCAAAGTTTAATTACTTTTTGTAGAAGAAAAGTCATTTATGTTAGTTTGTTTCCTACACGAAAAAAGGGTATTATTTTCAAAATGCATTTGAAGATTAGAAATTATTTCAACTGCTTCGCCGTCATTTCTATTACTCGCGAATTGTTTTAGACCATCAATGTAAGATTGAGCTTCTTTGAAGGTTTTTACGCACGATATTTCTTCAACTTTTTCTATCTCATCATCTTCAATTTCCTCTTCACTGTTTGTGACTTCATTTGGAGCATCTTTTTCTTCGACAGACTCTACAAGCAAATGATTATCGACAAAACAAAAATCTCCTGGCGTCACGTTCGAAGTGCTAATTTGATGCCGACATCCGTTGAAGTATTGCCAATGAAATTTCGTCCTCCGGATCAAAACCTTCATGTGTCACTGATGTTTTGCCAAATCCTGATTTGTTAAAACAATTTTTAATTGTTTGTGGTGTCACCAGCAGGGGCGCACCGAGAGGTGGGACAACGGGACCGGTCCCCCTCCAGAATATCCGTTTTCTGAAGATAATTTACAAATTACGTATAAAATGTGGTCTGTATATTATTACAAAGTCCGATAAAATAAAATAAAACCATTTAATCTCCGACTCGTTAGGACTTGGGACACCTATGGTCCCCCCCAAAGCCAAATCCTGGGTGCGTTACTGGTCACCAGATCCCAAGCCTTTTTTATAAAAAAAACTTGCTTCTAGAACATTAATATTTTTAGCAAGTCCAGAACTGGACTCGGCAGCCTCCATATGTGCCAGAATGTGATTTAAAATTAAAGTTCTGTAGTTGACTTTGAAATTTTTAATGACGCCTTGGTCTAAAGGTTGACAAACACTTGTCGTATTGGGTGGTAAAAAAACCACTTTCACATGATTTAATTTAATATCACGAGGGTGGGAACCGGCACTGTCCAAAAATAATAAAACTTTTTTTACATTATGCTCATTTTTCGGTCGAAAGCTTTCAGCCATTCCGTCATAATATCACCACCATCATCCACGATTTTCGGTTGAATTTCCAAATTACAATTAGCTGATTGTTCTGCAAATTTATAAACGCAGCTTTTCCTATTACTAATGGTTTTTATTTTTCTCCAGCCAAATTTGCACAGAGCAGTATTGTTAATCTTTCTTTGGAAAGTTTTCCTCTAACACATTTTTCAGTTTTTAAAGCAAAAGTTTTTGTAGTAGGTGCCCTATAAAAAAGGCCGGTTTCATCCGCATTATAAATGCAATCGTCCTTATAATTTTTAACAATGTCAGGTAATTTCTGAATAAAATTACTTACATCGACCGCATTTACATCGGCGGATTCTCCAGAGATACTTTTATAGCACACATTGTGTCGTCTTTGAAATTTTTGAAGCCAACCGGCGGATGCTTTAAAACCATTCATTCCTAAGTTTTGTGCAAACTCCTTAGATTTTGCTTTGATAATTGGGCCAGAATGAGGTATGCTTTTGTTTCTGGCCTTTACAAACCACTAAAAACACCAGTTTGTCCAAATTTTGTCCACTTGAATTTATAAAACTTCTTTTTAAATTAATGCTTACATTAATGCTGCTTCAAAATAATGTTTTTTTTCTTTAATATATCCGCGGGTTGTGTTTTACTTATTATAAAATCTTTTGCTATTTCACGAACACTCTGCTTTCTTTTAGCGTAACTATTTATAATATCCACCTTTTGCTTTAAAGTTAACACATTTTTTTTCGGCACCATATTTTTTAAATTAATTAACCAAATACGAATCTTAATTTTCCAATGTAATTAATATTAACGCGAAATAAACGAAATTTCAGTTTACGCGCAAAGGTTTTAATCACTTCTGTATAAAATAGTTTCTGAAAAGGTGACCAAAGCAAAACATTTTACGATTTTACGCATAAAACAAAATACGAGCTAGAACAGCATTCCGCCGTACATACTGAAAAACGAAGGACAAACAGAAAATATCGTAAATAAATGAACAAGTTAAGGATATTTCTTCGTAAAATATTTCGGGGAAAAGTAAGCAAATAGGTACATTTACGCAAATGAACACTAGCCAACATCATAATTCATAATATGTGTTAGATGTAGCTGTTCATATTAAAAATGTTTCCTGTGTTAAAAATCCTGAAGAAAATGCCCAAAGATAAGAAAACTGCGTCATTTTCTTGATACGTATTGAGCTGTGAAACTAGTTTCGATAATAAATTGGGGGAGCGAGTTAGTGAGCAGTAGAATTTTCCTTGAATTTTGAAAGGATTGTAAAAGCTTCTTTCTTCCCTCATCTTTGAGGTAAAGATCTTGTCTCCCGCACCGCACACCACTTTCACAGTTAAAAAAAGAATATAAATGTTAGTTTTTCGATTTTTTTTTGTAACATCATTTTAACATTATTTGTCCCGATAAGGGAGGGCAAACTACACAGCGGAAGTGAAATGTATTGTCCGTGTCCGAATAAGGGAGTGTCCGCTTAAGAGAAAAGGAAATACTTGAGTTTTCATAATTTTTCTTCCGTCGGGTAACATTTGTCCTTATAAGAGAGGTGTCCGTATAACAGAGGTGTCCGCAATGAGAGAGTCCACTGAACAAATTTTTGAAAACTTGATCATACAAATAACATTTTTATAAGCGTAGATAATTTTCATACGAATTTTGTCAAAAAAAATTGTCTCAAAATTTGCTACCTAACCTATTAAAAAATTTTCTGGTCCGTTTATCATGATAACTTTGTTTTGAGTCTAAATTTTTATTCCTTCCATGCAGTTTTTCATATCCATCTAAATTTTTCAGACTAGATAAGGAAGCAGTTGTGAGTTTTTTATACTTTAGGTTCTTTAACTATTGTTAAATTTTTAATAAATATTTTTCGTACGATTATTATTCTAGTTTCTCGCACGGAAACAACAAAATTAACAATTATTAACCACTAATAAGGACATGCTTAAAATTTTTGGACATTAATTGAGATTAGGGGAAGAAGAGCTATTATCAATGCAGAACACCACCACCACCGTAGCTATAATTTGTGCCATCATTAAAATAATTGCATAACAAAAAGTTCAAAATAAAATATTTTTTGTGGAAAAAAAAAGAAAAAAAAACCCAAATAAAAATGGCCTGTGAAGAGGTACGAAAACAATACAAAGTTTGGCGACGAACGTTCTCATCTTAAAAAAACAACAAAAAAAAAACTGAAAAAAATATGCAGCCAAGATGCAACAGCCAAGCGACCATATTCCAGAACAAAAAGTTAAAAGGAAGAAGGTGTAGTCCTAAAACAAAAGCAGCAATCAAACATGGCGACGACGGTAAGGCAACTAAATATATATAGATACGAATGCGAGGTACCCCCAACCCAGTAGTTAGTACCATGCACACTTCACTGGCTGAATAACTGGCAAAGAGCCTGGTTCTATAGCGTGTTACTGCTGTACACAAAAAGCCTGTAAAAATTGTGTGAATGCGCACGCGAGTTCAAAGTTGAAGCACTTTTCGCTGTTGGAGATTTTTTTTTTTTTTTTGACGAACCCGCCTTAATTATTATTGAAAAAAGATGTTGAGCAGGGGCAATGCATATTAGTTATATATAGAAAGGGATTTTTCAATTTGTTGGTATAGTGGGTGGGGATAAAAGTTACAATTTCCATTAAGGAGGGAGGGGGTTTATATATAGATAAATAACCTAGGAAAATTTTGGTATATTTTATAGGTACCTACCTAGTTAGAAATATTTTTAGGACGTTCAAATGCATCAAGGACAAGTTCACTTTTTTTTCTCCAATTTATATTCAATTTAATTTTTTCATGATGTTTTCCAATTGGAAAATTAATTTTTTTCAAATTTTTTTTCTAACTCTATATTTTTGTTGTAAGTAGGTATGTATATTGAAAAAAAAAACAAAAAAAAACATTCTCTTGAAAATCAAATCAATTAAATACTTGGTAACTTGAGGCATCAGGAAAAATTGGATTAAGGTGGCAGCAGTCGACATATTGTGCAGTGTAGAAATTGCACGTGAAAGGTTCAATTTAGCTGCATAGCCGATGTGCATCGAAAATTGGAAAAGTACTTGAAAGGATAATTGGAAAATAATGGAATTTTCACGAAAAAAGTTGCGGTTCCTTTGGTCTCTCAATCCCTATAGCTCCCAGACACGTGTCGTATAGGTTAGGTTTTAGATTTCCTCACACTACTGGGTCATAAGAGGTTTTCATAATTTTGCGGTTTATTGGTTGAACGGAGCTGATGATTGTGTGTGAGGTGATGTAGAGGGTGCAGGAAAGAAATTGTTCATTCTCGAACCGAGCGGGTGGTATAATTTAAGTTGAAAACTATGATGTTTTTTTTTATCAGTTACATTCATTTAGTGAATGTTTTAATCGACATCTTTCTGATTCGGATGCTTTTATTTAAAATGGGAGATTTAATGTATATGTATTGGTCCTCTTTGACTTTTCCTATATGGTTGCTGGGTATGAAATGCAGGGTGTCTATGGGCCCCAAAATAACGAGCCCAAGAAACTATATTAACTCGATAGTGATGGGAAAAATCGATCATTTTGGTGCCTCAGGTTATACGAGTTACCAAATGACACATATAAAAGATTTAGTCATTTGAGTCAGTTGGAAATAATCATCTAAGATGCAAAGCGTTGCCGTTACATACGGTAATTACCGTAGTTTCAAGGTAATTGTACAAGAAATTTAGCCTACGGTTGAACGAAATTACCTTGTATGACACCATTTTAAACATTTTAAAGCAAAGAAAATTTCATTCAATTCGCAAAGTACGCTAAGATATTTAGTAAAGACTAAAGCATCTAATGAGAGAATTAAAGTAAGAAAAAAGTTGTTTTTAAGACCGCATTCTATATAGAGGATGCGTTAGAATTGAAGACTTCTATTTACTGCCTATAGTGTTGGTTAACGGTTTGCACAGAAATCTTGGAATGATTCAGGACTTTTCTCGAAATTGAAATTATATTTATAAAAGATCTGGAGCAATTGATTCAACAATGAGCCTGTTTAGATCATTTAGAACTAGTTTTACGTAAAACTTATATGCGGTGATTTAAATATTCCGGTATCTGAAGCGGAATCGACCTGAAAAATTAGTATTAAACGTAGACATAAATCTCACATAAGGAAGTGCTTTCAATTTTATTCATCAATGGAGAAAATTTCCATTTAGTTTTAATAAAAATGAGTTGAATTAAGAAGGAACAAAATGCGAACTGATCAAAAGAATGTATTTCGGATGATAACAAATTTAGAAATTTGAAAATTTTTAAATTTTCTTCTATGCTCCATTTTCTTTTCTTATGCATGAGATAAACTCAAAATATTATTTCTCATTATCCTCGTGAAGTATGTACATAGTAGACAGATCTGCCAAATTTGACAACTGTCAAAGCCTTAATACGAGCGGACTAAACGGCAGCCCGATTAGTAGGTAGGTATACTACGTAAGCCACGTAAAACTAGTCCTAAATAGCTCCGGTCTAAACGTACTCAATCTTTCATTATTATCTTGTCACGTAGAAAGGGGATGTATTTTTAGACAATAAATGATTCTACTGAAATTGTTATATCAGTGGAAAGTGTTAAATGTGAGTTATTTGTCTAAATTTAAAAAAAAATTGTTAAATCTTTTTTTAGTTATAAAAAAAAAACTTAATTTAATTTTAAGAAATCTATAAAATGTCTGAGAATGAAGATGAAACACGCCGAAGAAAAAAAAATAGATGGACGCAGCGTTTTCGGAAAGAGTGGCTTCATGGCAGCACGAAATTAAAGATTGGCTAAGCTATGTTCCAAATAATAAGTACAAAGCTAGTTACAAATTGTGTAACGTAGATTTTATTGCGGAATAACCGTGATAAAACGGCACGGGTCTTCAAAAAAAAAAAACATGAAACAAAATGTGGTGTGAGCTCATCAAAAACAAATTTGAATTATTATCATTCAAGGGAAAATGTTGAAGAGAAAACACTTAATGTATGTAGGTGTTGATGAAACAGACATAAAACTATGTTCTTTTTTTTACTGAACATAACATATCCTATTTAGCAATGGATCATTTGTCAGATTTAGTTAAAAGTAGCTTTCCTGTCTGGAATTTAGCGTTTAAATAAAAATTAAAAAGAAAAGAAACAAATGCAATAATAATAAATGTCACAGGTTCTAGTTAGAAAGAAACTCTCGTTGAAAAGTTAAAAAAAAAACGTAAATTAATTTTTATGTTTTATGTAGACGAATGTAGACGAAAACTTTATAGTTGTACGATAATTTGACGGACTCCGGAATTATTAAAAGTATTTTTTGAAAAATTTACTATGGAAAAGGAAATCCTCGGCGTATTTAAAATTTGCGACAGTAGAAATTATTTTTTGAAAAATTTACTATAGAAAAGGCAATCCTCGGCGTGTTTAAAATTTGCGACAGTAAAAAATTATTTTTTTGAAAAATTTACTATAAAAAAGGCAATCCTCGGCGTATTGAAAATTTGCGACAAGAAAAAATAATTTTTTGAACAATTTACTATAAAAAGGCAATCCTCGGCGTATTTAAAATTTGCGACAGTAAAAAAATTATTTTTTGAAAAATTTACTATGGAAAAGGAAATCCTCGGCGTATTTAAAATTTGCGACAGTAAAAAATTATTTTTTGAAAAATTTACTATGGAAAAGGCAATCCTCGGCGCATTTAAAATTTGCGACAGTAAAAAATAATTTTTTGAAAAATTTATCATGGAAAACGCAATCCTCGGCGTACTTAAAATTGGCAACATCAAAAAAATTATTTTTTGAAAAATTTACTATAGAAAATGCAAACCTCGGCGTATTTAAAATTTGCGACAGTAAAAAAATTATTTTTTGAAAAATTTACTATAGAAAAGGCAATCTTCGGCGTATTTAAAATTTGCGACAGTGAAAATGATTTTTTGATAAATTTACTATAAAAAAGGCAATCCTCGGCGTATTGAAAATTTGCGACAAGAAAAAATAATTTTTTGAACAATTTACTATAAAAAGGCAATCCTCGGCGTATTTAAAATTTGCGACAGTAAAAAAATTATTTTTTGAAAAATTTACTATACAAAAGGCAATCCCTGGCGTATTTAAAATTTGCGACAGTAAAAAATAATTTTTTGAAAAATTTATCATGGAAAACGCAATCCTCGGCGTACTTAAAATTGGCAACATCAAAAAAATTATTTTTTGAAAAATTTACTATAGAAAATGCAAACCTCGGCGTATTTAAAATTTGCGACAGTAAAAAAATTATTTTTTGAAAAATTTACTATAGAAAAGGCAATCCTCGGCGTATTTAAAATTTGCGACAGTGAAAATGATTTTTTGATAAATTTACTATAAAAAAGGCAATCCTCGGCGTATTGAAAATTTGCGACAAGAAAAAATAATTTTTTGAACAATTTACTATAAAAAGGCAATCCTCGGCGTATTTAAAATTTGCGACAGTAAAAAAATTATTTTTTGAAAAATTTACTATAGAAAAGGCAATCCTCGGCGTATTTAAAATTTGCGACAGTGAAAATGATTTTTTGATAAATTTACTATAAAAAAGGCAATCCTCGGCGTATTGAAAATTTGCGACAAGAAAAAATAATTTTTTGAACAATTTACTATAAAAAGGCAATCCTCGGCGTATTTAAAATTTGCGACAGTAAAAAAATTATTTTTTGAAAAATTTACTATACAAAAGGCAATCCCTGGCGTATTTAAAATTTGCGACAGTAAAAAATAATTTTTTGAAAAATTTATCATGGAAAACGCAATCCTCGGCGTACTTAAAATTGGCAACATCAAAAAAATTATTTTTTGAAAAATTTACTATAGAAAAGGCAATTTCGGCGTATTTAAAATTTTCGACAATAAGAAATTATTTTTTGAAATATTTACTATAGAAAAGGCAATCTCTGGCGTATTTAAAATTGGCAACATCAAAAAAATTATTTTTTGAAAAATTTACTATAGAAAAGGCAATCCTCGGCGTATTTAAAATTTGCGACAGTAAAAAAATTATTTTTTGAAAAATTTACTATGGAAAAGGAAATCCTCGGCGTATTTAAAATTTGCGACAGTAGAAATTATATTTTGAAAAATTTACTATAGAAAAGGCAATCCTCGGCGTATTTAAAATTTGCGACAGTAAAAAAATTATTTTTTGAAAAATTTACTATGGAAAAGGAAATCCTCGGCGTATTTAAAATTGGCAACATCAAAAAAATTATTTTTTGAAAAATTTACTATACAAAAGGCAATCCCTGGCGTATTTAAAATTTGCGACAGTAAAAAAATTATTTTTTGAAAAATTTACTATAGAAAGGGCAATCCTCGGCGTATTTAAAATTTGCGACAGTGAAAATGATTTTTTTTTTAAAACGGATCAATTGGATCCAAGTACCGCTTTATTTAATTTCATTTTAAATGGTTTTGCAATTCTGCAATTCGCTTTAAAATTATTTTCACTATCCCACTCGAATGTAAATTGCGAACGTACATATATATTCTAAAATATTTCTGCTAACAACTAAATTTCGAAATAAATTAGATACTATTCCAGTATAAATGGAGCTGTTTTAACTTCTGGAAGGGTAACAAGTTCAATGTATGCGACGATTTTTAGTCCAGCTATCGCACAAGAAAATGAAGACAGTGTTTGTGTAGATTTGGAAGAAGTTTTTTCAATTAACCAATTAGAATGTCCAAGAGCAAATAATGCATAAAAATGTATTTAAAAACTAAATTTATAATTACATATCATGTATATTTCCACTTCTGTATTCATTTAAGGGTTCATTCATAATTTATTCAAAATAAAAAAATATGTTTCTTTCAGTTATATGATATTTTATTACTCCTACGGTAACAACGTTCTAAACAAGGTAATTTTTTAGCAAACCTACGGTAGAGTCACAAATGATTTCTGGCAACGCTGACTGAAGTCTCATCGAAATCGACATTATGTAGTATGGATTTGACAGCGAAGACCAAATATGGCGGAATGAAACATACACAACTGCAGGGCAATTGTGGGTATGCTCATGTAAACGGATCGTACATATGATTGCATTTCCTTTAGTTATTAGCTCGTTGTTCTAAAAAGTATTTTTAATTGACTAGTCAAAACCCTGACTAGATTTCTGGCCAGTCAGTACTAACTGCTCAGTAAATTGTCAAACGTAAAATTAAGATGGCGAAAATTGAAAATGAAAGGTAGATGCTAGCGGAAATTTATTTTTATATTTCTAATTTTCTGTCTTTTGAAGAGAATTATGACGGAATAAGATAAGATAAGATAAGTACTACTTAAAGTATATTTTCGTTACTTAATACTTTTGAAATGCCCTACTTATTACTTGAACATAAGTACTTGCTTCTATTTACTTGTACTTAAGACTTAGTTTTATATTTTAAGTACCAAGATTTTTATTTAAGTATTTCTGAGTCTATTAAGTACCTACAAATATCTAACTCTTCGTAGAAAAAAGATTGTGCTCTCTAGCGCAACTCCTTTTTTGTTGGTAAATGTTTTAAAATACGCAAAGAACTGTCAAAGCATGTACCGCACTCACGCGTCAAGCCAGAATCTTAGACAAACTAATAACATATACAAACAAGACTGGGCAAGTAGAACAAAAACCAGTAACGTCTCGCTCGAACATAAAATCGACGATGCCTCTCGACATGATGTAGGGAACACCTCAATTTTGTCTTAGAAATTTACTGGAAATATTTTCCTTAGAATTTTTATGCATTATTGGAGGCGACAATATGGTTGCGTGGGCGGACCTGTAATAGTTTTTATGAGTATAGCAATCAATGAGAGGTGAAAGTTTTTAAAGCTATAAAAAACTATAAATAGTAGCCACTGGTTACTATACATATTATAGTTTTCAAAAAGGTATTTATTTATTTATATCATTAACTGAACTCTATAAACTTCATTATATTATTGCTAACGTACAAAGATTAAAGTACTTTAAAAAGTAATTCAAAAAGTACTAAGTAGGTACTTTTTATAGACTTAGTACTTAGTTACAAGTACTTTTCATACATGCTGTACTTGTACTTGTTCTGAAGTACTCAGGCCTTCGGTGCTTGTACTTGTACTTAAGTACTTTTTCTTTGGTACTTGCCCAGCTCTGGTCTGTACCGCTTGACGATATTTTTATAATGAACTGACTAATCAGTTGATGAAATACAAAGCGTTTGTATAGTTAGTAAAATTGACAGACGAAGTTTGTACTGACCGTCAGTTTTACTGATTTGTGTAGTCGTGGGGGGTAAAGCATGGTTTTGTAACTGGTCATCTGCTGAACTGTGGCATGGCAGCCAAATGAAAAAAAAAATTGCTACTGCTTCTGAGTAAATCAGTCTGCAGTGCTGCAGAAATTTGTACTTGCTTCCATTTATTTCATTCTATAGTCATAGAAATATTCTTGATTTAAGAAAAACCCGTTCTAAGGAAATGAAAATTGCCAATCGAGCACAACTCCAAATTAGTTCGCATTAAGTATGTGTGTGTGTGTGCATAAACGAACTTAAAGTCCTAAGTCGATCGTACAGGTACTAGAAAATATACACCACGTAACGTGTTCTCTGGCCATTTTTCTCGGAAATGTGCAGAGGTATCGAAAAAGTCCTACTAATAAAAGTTACGCATCTTTAGTCAAGGTATCCTCTGTCATAGTCAAAGTCCTTGAAAAAGGACTTGGAAAAGGATGTATTAAGAAAATATCCTTTTCGTCCTCATTAAGGATACATTTAGATTACATTTTTGAATTCCGCGAATAAAACTAATACGAAAGTGTTATATTAAAAATTCTAGTTTAAGCCTTTATTATCGAGATATAAGGCCTCCTTTTCGTCCTTTCTTAGGATGCATTTTGGCTACATTGAATAACTGCAAATCAAATTAGAAAAAAAGTGGTATATCTATTGAAAATTCTTCAATGTAGCCAAAATGCATCCTCAGAAAGGACGGAAAGGACCAAACCGAAGATATCCTTTTTTCGTGTGGCTTTTGTTTTGTAAATGTTGACCATACCAAAAGATAGCCCGGCTTATGACGGGTAGCTTTTCGTACTTTTGGTACTAGCACTTCGATGATATCTGTGTGCATTTTCGAGAAAAATGGCAAAAGAACATGGTGCAGCATACATAGAGTACAATTTGAGGTCTTATATCTCGATAATAAAGGGTTAAACTAGAATTTTCAATATAACACTTTCGTATTAGTTTTATTCGCGGAATTCAAAAATGTAATCTAAATGTATCCTTAATGAGGACGAAAAGGATATTTTCTTAATACATCCTTTTCCAAGTCCTTTTTCAAGGACTTTGACTATGACAGAGGATACCTTGACTAAAGATGCGTAACTTTTATTAGTAGGACTTTTTCGATACCTCTGCACATTTTCGAGAAAAATGCCCAGAGAACACGTTACGTGGGACACCCTGTATATTTTCTAGTTCTCTACCTGTAACGATCGACTTAGGACTTTAAGTTCGTTTATGCACACACACACACATACTTAATGCGAACTAATTTACGTTACGTGGGATGTGTATATGTATGTGATATTTTAAACTATACAAATTATCCATCATGTCCCTTAAATGCTTGCATTGGAACCCTTTTGTACTCTTGTGCATGTGCAGAATGGAGATAAATACCAAAACTGTGATTCTATCGTCAAATCACAGTTGCCGTCAATAAAAATTTATGCAGAAAGGATACATTCTGGGATGCCTAGTTGCAACTTTTTTTGTTTTTTACTCTCGCCGAAACATGGTTACGGGTGATCAATGGAGCATTCCATTTTATCTTTTTACTATGGTATATATCTAGCTGCATATGTATGCCCCTATAAATAATAAGTTTATATATTGTCGTTCGCAATAAGAACATTTTCATAAAGGCTTGAAAGTTGAAACTTTATATGACTTTAAGAAATCAGCTAAGAAAAGCTCAAAGAATCAGTTCCTTGATTGAACGATTGATTTATATGGTATACACAGTAAAAACAAATTTCCCTAAAATGAGTAGCACCAATTTGTGCGACTAAGTTTAGGTATGTTTTGATAAGATTAAGGAAAGCTCAACCTTGGAAAAAGTGGAATAGGTTTTTATCCCAAAAATGTAGGCATACTTTCAAATGTAGAATAATACCTAATTTATTGAATGTCCTTTTCCTTTTATCCGAGAAAGCTTAACATTTCGGGAATTTTACGTACTATATAAGTTCTCTAGTGCCAACTACCTACATCCATTGATTGTTCCATTGATTTGGGGAAATTAAACGAATTTTTCTTTTATATCAGAGAAAATGACATTTATTTTTAGGAAAAAAAAATGTTCAAATTTAGGGAATAGTCCCACTTTTTTTTTTATAGTGTAGATGAATTTACAGCTGATAGGTTTTCAGTTGGCCTGATGTTTTTGATCGGATTACTTAAATGACGGATTTTTTTGAAAGACGTTATTTTCAGGAATACACCGATCGTTTTGTTGAAAAGTATTTAATTTTCTAAAACATTGCTCGGCGTTTCGGGTCCAAGTGCGGCCCTTCTTCAGGAGCTCTATAAATATTATTCGCATATGCCACAGAATAATTGTTTTGATTTTTCTTTCCTTCTTTTTGTAACAACTTTTCGAATTGGAACAAAAATTAGATGATCAGTTGGACTTTGAAAATAATGGATAAAATTTTGATTCTAGTGATTTTGATCCCATTATTGACACCATAGTGCTACAGGTTTGATAGAGCTTAGAGATGTAGGATCGTTGTATTTAGTGCCTAATACTCATGTCGCACTTTTATTATCGCCAAAATAACAAGCTGGATAGCGTTACTGCAAAAAAAAATCCTACGCGATATGGTATACAGTTCGGAAATAAAATAATAACTGATCTCCGATGCGATCAATGTATCTAGAGATGTGTTGATGCGGAGCAAACGAGTCAATTATGAACGGGTCCATACAAGGAATGACCGGAATCCATAATTTGTGAAGAAGTGGTCGTTCACTCGTTCATTTATGAAAAAAGAGCTTACTGATCTGAACACATTACACTACACCTTTTCTGATTGCATATTTTAATATTTTTTAGGAACTTGCCTAATTTTACTCGAACACCCCTTAGGACATATAAGAAGCATAGGAATGCGGGTATTATATAAAATTTGTATATGGTTATAGTAGCGAAGCCAAATTACCTCTCTTGGCTAAAAAGAAAAGAATTGCCGTTTGATTTGCACTCTTAGAATAAATTGATTGCTCTTTCATGAATTCTGGTAGCTGTTTATTATACTTGCAGGCTGCAATGTGCTTTTTTTTATACAGAAGAAAATTTAAGTCCAACACATATATTGGTCCGGTTTTACTTAATTTAGCTTAAATGTGAATAATGGAACTCAAAAGTGCGTATCGCCTCCCAGGGCCGGACTGGCTCTTCAAATCAGCCCGGGCAAATAATAACAAACCAGCCCCCAAGGGTCTTCAAAAATGA
The DNA here is from genome assembly GCA_963930735.1 of Dioctria linearis. Lineage (NCBI taxonomy): Eukaryota > Metazoa > Arthropoda > Insecta > Diptera > Asilidae > Dioctria > Dioctria linearis. The sequence continues at coordinate 240,854,615 of OZ005742.1, forward strand.
CATTTTTATAAAAGGCAAACAACCCAAATTAAATATGAAGAAAGAAAGAAGAAATTTATACAAGAAATATGTATGCACGCTTAACACAAAAAAATAAAACAGGGTTTCTCTGTGGAAACAGTATCGGATAGACCAATAATTTTACTTACACGTCTGTAACAAGAGTAAGGCAAGTGTGGCAGGAGGGGCGCCGCGTGTTGAAGAAACAAATTATTGCGGGCGAAAAAATAATATTAACAACATTTGTTATTGACAAATATAAATTATAAATTATTTTAGATTATTAACTGTTAAATAAATTTTTTGTTTTCGATTTGAATTTACCCGCTTGACAAAGCTGAGGTTGACTCGTGATCCTGACATGGAAGAAATTTTTGTCAATATTGCTACAAAACAAAAGCTTCGTACACCAATTTTTGAATCGATTTGTGTTCTTTTATTCTAAATAACGTGGAGGTAGAAATGTTGAAACAAGTTTCAGAAGGTTTTTGATTCCTTTCTGGCGATCTTCTTAGCAAAATACACGACTATAGCCTCCAAAAATCCTATCTAAATGTTAAAATCACGTTCAGAGTTTTTGTGACATTGCTCCAAAGACGATAGCTTCATGTGAACGAAGTTTTAGAAAATTGAAGTTAATAAAAAATTACCTGTGATCTAAAATGGGTCAAGAAAGATTGTCAAATGTGGCTGCTTTGTAAGCCGAAAAAGAAATAACAGGAATGCTTCTCATTTTGAGAATATTATAAATAAACTGATTCGGTTATGTTGAGAATTTTATGAATGATGGGAGCAAATTTATATGTTTGCTTCATGCGCCAAAACGAGTTGTTATTGCTCTGCGCGAAGAAACTGAGGAAAGTAGTGAACTCTTAACACCTTACCCTACTCTTTGTTTTTGGAATATTTTTGTAACCGCTTAGAAATTCAATCGCTTCTTCACTTACTTATATGGCCAAATACATATAGTAATAAAAATAATGCCAGTGCTTCACCAAATGTGTAAAAATTCAGACTGTTTCTAATAATTGGGTACTTTTTAACATTGGAAATTTATCATAAGTAAAAGCTGACTGTAATATACCATAACCATGTATACAGGGTGATTCTGATCAAGATACCTTCCGGTATACCACGCGATTCCTTGAGGTAAGCTGATCAAAAAATTGTTCCACACCCCCCCCCCCCCCCCCCCCCCCCCCAATATAAAAAAAATCAAAATTTTGGAAATATTTGAGAATAATTTAAAGATGCTTAATTAGAAAATACAGAGTAATACACTTTTCGACAGCTACTATTCTTGGCTATGTAATAAGCCAACAATAACCAAAATCTATATCGTGGTTCAAAAGTTGAACTCATTTATTCCCATCAGGGTTCACGGATATCATCAACTGGCCACCACTCCTAAAGGAAGGTTTCTTGGGGGGGGGGGGGGGGGTATGTGGAACAATTTTTTGATCAGCTTACCTCAAGGAATCGCGTAGTATACCGGAAGGTATCTTGATCAGAATCACCCTGTATACTCTACTTCAAAATTGTATTACATGAAATAAACTTTTTTTTTAAAGATTAGAAAATAAAAACAAAAACTATTTCTATATTTGTTCTTCAATTTCGAATTTGTTTTAAAAGTACACATAGGTGTAGCAAATTAAAGCCTTGCTAAACCCTCCTGATAAAAAACACATTTTTCGTACGTTTTCTAATTAAATCTGATATGATATAAAAAATAATATAAAATGCTTTACAAGAAGTGAATGCTTCTGAAGCCATGAGAATGCCAAATTTGCCATATATGTATAATGCTATCTTGGCAACACCAACTTGGCTCCGCGTCCTGTCAGTGTTTATAAATTTTTAACTCATAACTCTCATCTACCCAGATGGCCTTGTTGCCGAGGGCAATTAGCTTTATTGTATTAGGCTTTTAGGTTATGCAATAAAGTACTATTTCAGTTTCAATTCAATTTCATAGCTCTCCTCCCACCGCAGCCGCAACATTCGCCCAGAGATCACCGGCCCAAAACCTACCGGCCCATTGGGCTAGCGCACGATTGCCCGTACTGCCAGTCCGGCTCTGTCGCCTCCCCTTTATATCAATTGTGTAAAACCAAATCCGAAAATCCCTCCGACTCGCTTTATGTTTTTTTATTTGTTAGTGAAACTGAATCGCTTTGTTTTTACGTTTAATTTCTGTTATAAGTGTTAAAAACGAATCTTTGTATACAGCAACTTCAGTCCCATGTGAAAAGTTTTGTCCAAAGCTTGTCCAAGTAACTTATTGACACAAGGAATTGACAACATCTTTCATTGAATTGAATTACAAATTGGGTTTAAATTAGATGAACCGGATCCGGTTCCGAAAATTCCTCGGAACAACACTTCGTTATACACCGATTTTGTAGTTATTAAATGATTAGCAATTTGCTAGTATAATCATTTGGTCAGTTCCCTATAGTGAATTATTTCAAGTTGTTGTTGAATGAAGAAAACTTTATGAAGAATCTCGAAGAACAGACAAAATATCTACGCTGCTGTGATTTTTTTTTCCAACCAGGAACTATGGAAAATTCATGAATAAACATCCACCGAATTATAACTTTAAAAGAGTTTGCATATTTTTCTGGTTATCTTGATGTATATGGGCCCTATGCCATTCTATAGAGTAGCAGAAATGCCAAAAGATCAGATTTTTAATAAATGTGAATTGTTTGCGTTTACATTGCGGTCGTTTACGTTGAATTTATGTAAGCACTATTGCCTGTAAAGCTCCAAAATGGATTAGACAAATTTCGACTAATTATCAGTGTTGGGCGTAATCTGATTCCAGTGTAATTTAATTAATAATTCCATTACAGTTTAGTCAAATTATAAAGTAATCTAATTAAATTGTATTTGATTACATTTCAATCAGATTACTTATGAGAGAATATGTAATCTATCAAATGTGTAATCTATTACAATATAATTAGATTATTTTGTAATCTAATTACAATAAAATTCGATTATTTTGTAATTTAATTACATTGTAACAGATTATTTTGTAGATTACTTAAAAGTAATTATTAATATAACGAAATGAATTGAAAGAAAATAGTATTGTTCTCGTACGAAATTAGTTTTAGGGAGTTTTATGAAGAATTAGAATACAAATATCTTAAATATCTTAAATGTAATCACATTAATTAGATTAACATGTAGTGGAGTTAACATGTAATCGATTAATGTATAATCAAATTAATTTGTAATCACACCACACGTTAATCGATTATATTATGTAATTATGGAAATGGATTACATTAGTAATCTGTTACAAAGTAATCTGATTACAGATTACATGGTTAATTGTAATTGTTAATCGTTAATCAGTTACATTTTGCCCAACACTGCTAATTATAAATTGGTTAAAATTAACACAATCTCGGAACGCCTCAAATAGGGAATCAAGAGAAAACTGCAAACAATGCCGGCAGTAGTGGTACAAAAATAATAAATAATAATAAAAATTTTCTTTTATTGTCAAAGATGTGAAGCCAGGACTATGTGTATATTTGCTTTGATTTTTTTTTAATAAAAAATATAAAAAAAAAACTATCAAAAGAAAGCTTATGACTCGTGCCTCCATTTAATATTTACAACAAAAATCGAATAGATAATGAAAATATTTTCGATAATAAATACAAAAAAACAATTTACCTGAATCCTATCCTCAGGTAGACCAGTTTTCATTGATAGTGTTTCTCTGGCACCAACATCCGGATAGTGTGCCTCTTTGAATGCTTTCTCCAGCTCATCCAATTGATTGCTAGTGAAAATTGTTCTACCGTGTCTTCGTTTATTTTTCTTTTTACTACTGACAGAAGATAGGGGGTCACCACCATGATGATGATGATGATGGCCAACTCCAACAACAAGAGCAGCTGCAGCTGCTTGATCTGAAGTAAATCCTCCGACATTTAATCCATTCCGAATTCCAGGACCACAGTGTTCATCGCCTGGTGCTAAACTAGTAAAGTCGCCACGGGATTGGTCTGAAAATAGATAAGCACAGTCAAGGATAAAAAAATAGCAAAAATAGGTTGCCTTAAACTTTGATACAATGCTAGTAGGTATTGCTGTAATATGTATGTAGGTATGTATGTAGGTATTCGGAAAATGGAATCAATTTTTACAACATTTTGACGATGTAAAGTCGAGTCAAGAGAGAGAGAGCTTTAAAGTTGCACATAAGTACTTATAGTCCTACAAGAGGAAGGATATATATATTTAATGTGACATACCTATATTGATACGAGCTGCAGGTGACCAATGCAGTCACATATCCTTTGAATATTTATTGCTCGTTAAATTCTAAATGAAATTGAGATCTTCTACTTTCTTAGTTCGATGAAAACTTTGTTGCCCGCTTTTATGATAGGATTTTAAGAAATTCTGCACGTTTTATCGCATTTCTTTATCGGATTTCGTCGTTTTTTTTTTTTTTTCTTAACCCATAGAGGTGAATACAAAAGTATCAAATATCAATCAGAGAAAAACCAAAATAGAACACCTTGTCGATGGATATCCGTACAATTTTAAAGGCGTTTTCGGGGGAGAAAAACAAAAAAACCCCGACACCTTTTTTTTTTCTAAACCCTTTCAAATTTCTGAGATATTCTTAATCTTCGTATAAAAGAAGAGGTTTTTTTTTGTTGCCCTGGTATAGGCCTTATAAGGGTTAAATTGCAGTAGAAAAAAATCATGACAACTTTATAACTTTATTAGAACTGATGATAATATGTCAGATGGAGTGTATACGATTAACAATCTCCGGCATATGTATTCTTCGACCAATTGTATAATAACAGAGAATTGAAAATTTCTTAACAATGGTAGGCGTTTCGTTTTTCCTAAAGGGGTTGAATGGGATTTCCATTAAATTGAAACATTTCAAGTATATTTATAGAGAGAAAGAGGGGTGGAAACATCCTTTAATAATTCCGACACCGCAATTTTTTTTTTTTTTTTTTAAATCAAGTATGATAAGTATGTTGTGCAGTATATGTATATGGATTTTTTTTTTGTTATGACTTTGTTATAAAAGACATTAATTGGTTTTTAATGTATCCAACAAAATTAAATGATTGTAGAGCGCCATATTTAAGTTTTAAATGGTGGAAATTTATGATAATATGCGGCACTTGGGCTTTGTTAAATTTAAATCTGAGTATTAGCATTTGGTAGGTAGGTATATAACAGGTTTTATCACAAGTGTGTCGATTACTTAATGTAAAGAGATAATGGATATAGATTTTGTGATTAAATATGGATGAACATGTTTTTATTGAAATTTATAGCTCCGAAGACCAAAGATAAATATGATAGAGGGAGAAAAACATGAGCTTGTCACTGATAAAGTGAAGTAGGGGGGGGGGCTATGAGGACCATATGGCACGGGTCCCAAGTCCAATGAGGGGCCCCTAAATCCATGGTAACTGTAACTGAAATAAAAATATTTTTTTTCTCATAAATTTTAAAATTACTCAACATTTTGCATAGCATTGTACCATTCTTCTTTGTGCCTTCTATTTATGCAATAATAATAATAATTTATTCGAGGATTTGTATAAAAGATTACATCATTTTCTAGTACAGTGAGAATGGGGAATTCATAACTAATATAAGCAAAAGAAAAAAAAAGAAATAAATAAATTTAAGAACAAATAAAACTATAATAATAATATAATAATTACAACTAACTGAGAGATCAAAATAGATTGAGAAAAAACAAAATCTACAAAATAATAAAATAAAAATAAATAAAATAAATAAAAAAAAGGAGTTTTCAAACAAAACTGAGGCCAAGCCGCATGAAAAAGTAGAAAATAAACTTTTCTTCACACACAGAGGTGGATTCAGATTTTTTGATTGGGACATTTTTCTTGAATATTCTTTCTCTTCATGAATCAAATCACTTATTACCTCTGATTGATCATACTGAAATGTATCGGTTGGCGTAGCTATCGTAGGGCCGGGTGGTGCAGTGCACCAGGGCCTTGATGCTCAGAGGGCCCCCTAAGCTCGGAAAAGACAGGAGCAGCGAGCTTCCGAACATAGAAAACCTCGAGCCAGCTCACAATTTTTTCTTAGAAATTTACTGGAAATTTTTTCTTACAATTTATACGCATTTTTGGAGGCTGACAACGGGTACTTGGCTTGAGCTACTAACAAATTTTTATGAGGATAGATGAGGATAACTATAAGGATTCATTTCTTAGAAATTTACAGAAAATATTTGGGCTGAATTTGTTCACTTTGGTGGCCAACTGTAGTTAATTTCAGATATAATGTGTGCCGTTGTCTGCCTCCAAAAGTGCGGATAATTTCTAAGAAAAAATTGTGTCCTATGTTTTTTTTGTTTGACTTGCTGTAATTTTTACTAAACATTGACAAGCAATGTAGGATGTATTCTGAGTTTCTAAAATTTCTATAGTTAAAAATTGAAAATTATGGATAGAAAAAAGGAGCGTAGGAGTGCTTCGATGCGGAAACAACGGCAGGAAAGAGAAGAAAGTGAAAAAAAAAATGCCTATAGCTAGACAGTTTTTTAACGTAACCTTTTTTAGCTACAGTTCCTTCCATGGCCAGACATATCTGTTAAAAGTGACAAGTGTGAGGAGTGTTTATATAGTGATAGCGTAGTCATCGCTGTATCAGTTAATAAAGCGACTCAAGAAGATCAGAATCCAATAACTCTCACCAATCCTACTGCTGCAAATGACTATGTCGATGCTTCCGCGCAAATTCTTGAAATTTCAAATGACTTGGGAAAGTTCAAAAACAGGAACTTGAACGACAACGAAAAACGGTTGATTCTTGACAGGACCTTTTCCGAAGGACCCACACAAAGACAATAGGAGTTTTTCAGAAGCGTATTATGTTTCTACGTCAAAATACGAACCAGTTGATCATTTTTGGATATGCTACTAAAAAATATTGGATGCTGCCTACTGCCAACCCTGTTGGTTGTTTGCTTCTCAAATAAATGTATAGTGCACAAGTATTCGGGACTGGAGGCATTTATCAGATAGAGTCAAGAAAGATAGTTCCTTGAAAGGACATACGGAGCCATGTGCTGTATACATTCATCCAAACGCCAAGTAAATTGGTAATAATCGGAATTCACCGGCGAAACAGAAATTACCCTGAAAAAATTGAATCCGACAAGATGGTTCAACATGGTTAATCCAATAATTGCAGTCAAACTTAGTTTTTTCGATATTATCAAGGCATTGTCTGAAATAACGCTAAGAATTCCAGTAAAGACGAACTTAGTGAAGCATAAGTTATAAAATTAAAAATGCTCAATTTTGAGTTTGTATTTCTTTATGAATTCATGCACAGTGTATTAAACAAGATCAATTATGTTTCCAAAATCTTGCAAAAACGTGATATCGTTTGGACGAGGCGAGTAAGGCTTTGGACGAAACAACTGATAAATTAAAAAGTACGGAAATGACTTCGAGTAATTTAAATGCAAGGCCACCGAAACCGCGAAAAAATACGATATCGATTCCTCGTTTCCAGAAAGTGAAGAAAAGTTTATTTTCTACTTTTGCATGCGGCTTGGCCTCAGTTTTGTTTGAAAACTCCTTTTTTTAATTATTTTATTTTCTGCCTTTTTCACATTAACTAAATTGTAAAACAATTTTTAAGTCATGTTTGGTGCCGATCCGAAAGCAAAAATTTTTCGAGTATCAAATCGTTGAAGTACTGCAACGGTTTTCTAAAATTCAAATTATGTTTTAAACAGCGCTTTTTAGCTGTATTCCAACTTGATCCCATATAACATGAATTTTCCCGATTTTCCATGTTTTCCACAGACTTTTCCTATTACTATGAATTTTCCTCTATTTTTCATGCAAGTTTTCATGATTGTTGAAGAGAAAGTATTGATGCCAGTAGGCCGGAAAAAAAATGATTCCGCATAGCTCAGAAAACTTTTTAGTCGGAAAATTCCGGAAATTTTCGGAAAATTATCCAGAAAAATTGGAAAATTCTGCATTTTTCCTGAAACAGATTTATCACTAATCATATCGATGAAAATTTGTCCGATGATTTTCCCGCTTTTCCGGGTTTTCCGCGGAGTTTTCCACAAAAGCAACTTTATGCAACTCATTTCGCTCTACAACTTTGTCTTGGGTTGCAAAACGCTCAAACGCTTCCTTGGTCTGAAAAACTACGGAAAGCGTTTTACATGAATTTTCCTCGATTTTTTCTGCAAGTTTTCACCATTGTCGGAGAGAAAGTAATGATGCCAGTTGATAGGGAACTTGTTCCTGCATAATTTAGAAAACTTTTTTACCGGAAAATTTTCCGGAAAAGTCGGAAAATTCCGGAAATTTTTTTCGGAAAAATCGGAAAACTCCGGATTTTTCCTGAAATGGATTTATCACTAATCAAATTTGTACCAAATTTTCAAATGATTTTTCCCGATTTTCCGGGTTTTCCATAGAAATTTCCTGTTCAAATTTTGATAGATTTAATTGTCACGCGACATGAACCTGTGTACCAAATTTCAGCTCTCTGTGATGACGTAAAGTGGGTCTACGAGAGTGTCGAAAATAGTAAAAAAGAAATATCTAAATAAATTGACAGACAAATTCGTGTACGAGTTAAAGGGAATGGCCTCAAAAAAATTGAAAAGACCCGGATTTATTCTTATTCTAAGCTACACGTAGCAAAATTGTGTCATCGGCACATTTTAGTTTAGGAAGAATCCAGGAAACGCTTCAGCTCATTCTTAAAATCAGAAGTCCGATTTTGCCTTCTAACAGTAACCGGAAGGGAATTCCATACACGAGAAATAACGGAAAAATAAGAACGTTGCCCAACAATATAACGTGCACGAGGAATCCGAAGACTTACATGACGGGACGAATGCAAGAATTGCAAGTGACTAAATAAATACGAAGGGAACTTAGAGATTATCAAATTTCGTAGGAAAACTAATGATCTAATTTCTAAGTATATATCCAAAGAGCATCTTAGTACAGAATTTCTATAAGCAGAAACGTGATCGTGACGTCTTAAACCATAAACAAAACGTACGCAATCATTAACTCTTTCAGGCTAGGTAGTTAGTGTTGCTGACCACCTAAAAATCATTCATATTGGTGCACTTAACGCCATCGGCAAGCGATTTACTATTGAGTTGGCTTGTGTTTGAACATGTTTATACACGAAGGGTGGCAACGCTACTTTTAGTTCAGTACGCAAAAGAAAGTGATTGAGGAAAGTTGTGTCAAATTATTTTTAATTTTGCTTTTGTTACTACAGAGGTAAGTTTTCTTGACAGTTTTATTGTTTTCCTTTTAATTATTTAATTATCAGTTATACAACAATTGAAGTGAAAACTGTTGATTTTTTGGGTTAAAAAATCATATAGATAAGTGGTTAGTGTAGCTAACCACTGGGACACATACTGGAAAAACTTAACTGTTGTATATACGGGGTGTCTCATAAGGGGGTTCAAGATTTTTAGTACTTCTTCCACTTTACACCCTGCACCTGTCTTGATATACACCCTTTAGGCTTCCTGTTACCTTCCATCAGAATTTGTAGGACGTCAAAGTAAAAAAATTGAAAAAAAAAATTCCTCATTGTTCAAATTTTAACGATTTTCCCGCCAAAATGCATGATAAATATACAGTTTTATTACAAAATTTAGAAACCCCGGAGTATATTACCTTTAATTTGACTACGTACCTAAATGCAACCGTTTTTGAGATATTCCCGTTTCTATGATCCATAATTTCGTTAATTTTGCTACTGACGAATGTAATCGCGCCTACTATTATGCAATTCCACGCTAAATTGGAGGCTAATGCACACAGCACTGTGAAAGAATAAATATATAGATTTTCATGAAATTCAGGAAGAATTTGAAGGTTAGCAACTTATTCTGCGAATTTTCTGCCACTCAACAACCATTCATTCGATGAGTCACAGGTTAATGCTATACCTGATCCTAACGAAGTGATTACCAAGTGGAAAAGAACTTTTCATATGGCACAACCAACTGAGTTCACTGCGCCTGTTTACCTACCTGATCATATTTTGAATTTAACAGAGCCCACGCCACTTCAACTTTTTCAGATATTCTGGACACATGAATTACAGGAAAAGATTTGTTTTCAGACTACTTTCATGCTACTCAAAAGGAGCTTGTGTGTACACCTACAACTATGGGACAAAATGGACATTTTTGTTGCTCTAATTTAGTAATGGGAATAAAGAAGAGTCCTAGCTATAAATATTATTGGTCTTCTGCTCCTGATTTAAAACACGCTTATATTTCATCATTCATGTGACTAAATCGATTTGGTTGGTTATTGAATGACCTATACTTCAATAATAATGTCGTAATACCTCTAGCATCTAATTCTGATTACGGTAAACTGTATAAAATAAGACTATTACTAGATCACATGAGAACGGAAAATTGCGAAAATTATACGAGTAGGTACTGCAAAGGTTGCTATAGATGAAAACATGATAAAGTTTTCAGGAAGATTGTTGCATCTCAAACAATATATGCGAAAAAAGTCGATAAAAATGGGCTATAAAGTGTGGATCAAATGTGCGTCAACAGGGTATTGCTTAGATTTTGAATTATACACGGTAAAAGATGGTGATAAGGTACAGAAGGATTTAGCCGGAAAAGTAGTCAGGAAGTTTAGTAATTTTGAAGGCAACAACTTTAAACTTTACTTTAACATTTATTTCAAATTGTCCCATTACAAATTGAAATACGCAAACCTTCTGTATTGGCTTGTGGTACAGTAAATGTATTTCGAAAATACCTACCATCCTTGAAGGAAGACAAGCAACTAAAACGGCGGGAATTTGATTATAAGATAAGTGATACCAGCATGAGCATATTGAAACGGAAGGATTAAAGATCAATTTACATTCTGTCTAAGTATTATGATCCCAAAAATGTGGGAGTAGTTATGAGAAGGGAACGCAATAGCCATCCTGAGAAGATAACATGCCCGGAAGCCATAACGGACTACAATCAAAATATATTAATTTTATAGACATATTTGATCAATTCAAAAGTTGTTACTGTATTGACCGGAAATCAAGAAACTGGTGGCACCGGATATTTTTTCATTTCTTGGATTGTGCCCTCATAAATTCATTTATAATTTATAAAGATTTGCAAGTGCAAGCCCACTCAAATATGGAAAAACTTGTTTTGAAGGATTTTAGATGTAGTATTTATCAAGATATGCTGGCTCCTTCCTATGGAAATACGTGTAAAAGAAATACATCATGACATGACACCCAGAGCTTTCTCGATCCCCGCATTCATCAAAAAATGCAAACTAACTGTTCCAATCTAAATACGGTTAGAAAACATTAACGATAAGCCGGTAAGAGATATTTCCAGAAGATGTGCTAAAGGGGGATTCCGTACCATCGTAAAAAATTTAACACTATATGAACTTTTTATTTATTTTTTTCCAAATGAGGGTAGGCGACATGTGAAAATATAATGCTGTCATTTGAAAAAGAAAGTGCCTACTTATGATAATAATAATGAATGAGAATAAAACGAGGAAAAAAAGCCAAAAAAATCAGGTTTATTGTATGGGGGCCCCTTTAATTTTTTATTTTTTATTTGGAAATAGAAATACACAGTCTGTGAAAATTTCAATCGTCTACCTAATACGGTTCATGAGATACAACCTGGTGACGGACGGATGGACAGCGAAGTGTTAGTAATAAGGTTTCCGTTGTTACCCTTTGGGTACGGAATCCAAAAAAGCAAAGCCTGTCCGTACCATATATGTTTGTGAAACATGCAGAGTTCCATTGTGCCTGCGAAAAGGAAAGGCTTGTTTTGATGATTTTCATGATAAGAATTAGTGTATAACTTTTTTCAGATATAATATAAATTCTCTAAAAAATGGTTTTTTATTGACTATACAGTCACAGTGGTCACTGTAGCTAACCACCTGATTCCTCCAAAGCCTGAAACTAGAACTAGCTAAAACATGTTTTTTCTATTAGTTACACATCCAGCATTAAATATAATACAATTTTTTACTTCTTAAATCCAGGATATAAAAGTGCGGCTGAAAGAGTTAAAAGCTACATTTAACTTACGACTGCACACAGAGTCAAGTCGTGAATAAATTGTACTACAGAAAGTGAAATATGCTAATTGTGCCTTAAGTAGCTTTAGCTTTAATTCAACCTGGAGCAAACTACTCGACAGACGAAGCAATCGAAGACCGCCATAAATCTTTTGTAATAAGGAATTAACTTGGTCACAACACTCCAATTTACTATTGAAAAAATCACCAAGGTTCTTAACCTTCCTGGCATAAGGCAAAAGTACTCCATTAAGATATATAGAGGGAAGATCTGAAAACACAAGATCTTACAAGAAGACTTTAGGGGATTCAACAAGAGTCGGTTTCTAGTGGCCCAATCAGATATATTTATTAAATCACGGTTAACTCGATGAATGCAGTCCTCCAATAATCTAATTGGACGAGATAGATATATCTGAACATCGTCAGCATACATGTGGATGTTCACGTCTTCAATAATATCAGGAAGATAATTTATGAATAAGCTAAAGAGAAGCGGCCCAAGAATTGAGCCTTGCGGAACACCACATTTGACGCTAATCCACTTCGATTTAGCATCCCCAACTTTAACGTGCTGAGTGCGGTTGAAATGAAAATCTGAAATCATTCTTGAAAAGGAATGAGAAAAATTATACATTCTTAGAATTCTGTATTTTATTTAAAAATTTTCTTGCATTCTTCACTGCGGAATCCTTATGAAGAGTTTAAATTCTTGGTGACTCTTTTGTTAGTCCAAAAGTGTTATAAGGGATTTTCTGCACCTAGAGTGAAATATTGTGTGAAATGTTGCTTGCGGAAAATAATTCATGGATTAGAACTGCACGAATATATGGCTCTGATGGCCTAAAACTTGAATTCTGCGGCTAAATTTAAATCATAAATTTCTCACCGCATTTTTTCAGAAAGCTAATTAAATAACTAATTTCTTACTAAATAGGTGTTTTCTATAGTTCTCCATTAATATATTTCCCAATAGCCGCGTAACGAAATTCATTAAAAAATAAACACAAACAAAAAAAAATGGAAAGGAATTCTATTTTTATTTTGTTTGTATCACGAATCCCTCAATACCAATAACGTTACAATTATCCTTCCAAATTAATTGAATTTCCTTATCTCAAGGCGATGGAAATTCCATTTAAATCCGGGACGTAAAGGAAAGGTAGAAAACGTGAAAATAACCAATCAATAAATTAGTTAAAATGTCATTATTAGGGGATCCATAGTGCCATGATGTGCCATGTGATGGAGAAAGTCCCTCCATACTTTACCACTTCTGATAAGGCTGATCCCGAAAAGGTTTATGTATAAATATAGGGCGGAAGGAGTAGTATACCATCTCTACAATCCACAAAAAAAAAAAAATCGTAAAAAGTACCTTTTACCTTGCAACATACCTATTTTTCCCTGCGGAGGCAATAAAATGCTAACAACTCAATAAGACTGCAGAATAAAAGTGCTGGGCGGTATGGCAGCAGCATAGTGATCCCAATACTATAATCCTTAGGGTTTGGGTTTGGATAACCAAGAAAAGGTTTTCTCCTTCTGGTTGTTGAACGTAATGGCGAATATTCGGGTATATGAAGGCACACCGGAGAGGGAGAAAATTCAATAATCTAAATAGGCAACTTAGGGAAAAATTTGTTGACAGGAAATACACTCGAAATTGGCAATTTACGATTACGCGATATGTTCATGAATTTTACAAAAGATGGAGACATTTTACGTTTTAAGAATGGTGGTGGTGAAGCTATGTATATGGAGACCGACCGGAGTGACGACGGATGCGCTACTCTACTTAGTTGCTGGAAGGCACAAAAGTAGATAGGTACTGGGTACTGTTGCTTGGCTTATATACTTGTTTATTGAGATATTTTGTTGCTATGGGGTATAACGGGAATTGTATAGAGAAAGATGGAACAAAAGGTTTGATAATAAGGAAGGAATTTCAATGAGCCGTTCTTTCTTTGAGATGCAATTAGTCTATAAAAAGGATCTTGATAGGATAAAAAATAAAAATAAAATCTCAGGGGAAATATATATGTAGTTAGTTACATATATCTATATACATCTATATGTATACACTTAAAGCTTTTCAATAATAACTGTTTCTCGACACATTTAGTTGTTTGTGATGTGCTTTAATATGTAATAATTTATCGGGTCGTTTGGGAAAAAAATTAACTAGTAATAATATGACAATTTGTTTGTTTGTTGTTATACAAGAATCCTCTTCCAATTCAATTGAAAAGTTTTTATCGGACTGGCAGTGGCGGGGCAAGACCAAAATTTGATGTGGGCGAGGTACATTTAGCGAGGCCCTCTGGTGGCCCAAGAAGCAATTTTACAAATTAAAACACAGTTGAAAAATAGCTTTTTACTTTTTTATTATAATAAAGAGAGTGCAATCCAAACTATTTTCTTAGAATAACTTTAAAGAAACAGAAATTTCCTGCTTTTAGCCTTACTAAAATCCTTAATGATTGTACCGTAATTAAGCTTACATGCTATGTTTGCTTCAATAAATAAAACTGCCAAAGCTAAAAGTCTTTCCTGACCCATTGTACTTCTCAAATAATTTTTTATAAGTTTTAATTTTGAAAAGCTACTCTCAGCGGAGGCTGTAGGTACTTACCGGTATCGTTAGCAAAATGCGATACACAATGTAAATATTTGAGTAAATTACTTTCAAGTTATTTTCTATATGGCGAAATAGTCGATAGGTATGGAAAGCAGAAAACTTTATTTTTACTTTTGGAGTATATCAGCCAGCGAAGATGTTGAGTCTCACCATTATTTATTTTCTTGCAAAATGAAAATTGGAAAATTGCCATTGATCGGTATCTTTCGGATAATCTTCATCACTGTTATTGAGCTGCAGTGACGGGCCGATTTGCACTATGTCTTGCCGAGAGTCCGTAATGGGAAACGCCCACATTCCTCGATCCGAAACTACCAATGCTTGCTTAACTTCATCACTGACGTCGTTGCTAACTGAGCGGGCACCTAACTCAAATTTGTTCTTCAAGATCAGGAATATCAGCGTTTGATTCCGATTGTAGAGTTTGATCCCTGCTCTTTTTCCGACTGTCGTTCTTTATCGATATCAGCATTCAGTGAAGTACTTCCCAGCATCTTAGAAGTCGAAGCAACCGATTGAGATGATTTTATACGACCGGATTCAGTTTGGTTAAGAAACTTCATCAAATCTGAACTTAAAGCCTGGTTTGATATGGCTCTTTCAGCTTTTCTTTTTGCTGATCCTGATTCCGATTTCCTCCCGATATCTTTATCTCGCTTGCCTGACATGTCGTAGATTGTAATTGCAATATAAATGTTTTTCGAGAAAAACTGAGTAATTCATCATTAGGCCATTCCCCAGTCAACTTAGTGTTGCGTTGTTTGTGTATTGCCTACAATAAGTGGACACAATAATGGACACATTCTTCAATGTTCTTTTCTTTTATTCAGAATATTTACAGGATAGCTCATGAAAAGTATGGTTATGAAAACATCCGTAAAAGTAGCTAAATCATTGTTTAGGGTCTAAATCTTAAAAATAAGTCGCTAAAAACGTCAAAAATCTGCTAGATCTAGCGACAAAGTCGCTAAAACGGCAACACTGTTTCTAGCCCTTGAGGAGCGACTGGAGTTTGAAAGTACCTTACATAGACATACTCCAAACAGAAAGGGAAATACCCAAGTTTGGCCACAAGGGTTTCTCCGTGATAGCAACGAATTGCGAACAAACATTGCTAGACTAAATAAAAACAAAATTTATCAGAGGGGTTTCCCCGTTCGTTTCTCGCAACAGCAACGCAACGCCAACAAATGTTGTTAGCCTAAAAAACAAAACAAACGCATAAATTTTTACATTGCGTCCCAAATCGACCACGCTAAACGCCGCTTCTGCGGACTGATTACATTCGTACTGATGGGCCTATGTAAAATCTCTATCAAATTCGGTGTTGTTTTGAGTTGAAGTCGATCTCCATTACTAAAAATGTGTAAGGATCCAAATAGGTGTATTTACATATATCTGTCCATTTTATGCACTTTTAGTGTTACTTCGGCTATTCTCATTAAACCCATCGCTATGCATATATTTATTATCTGCAATAACAAGTTTACAACTACTGACGGAGTCGCTATCTAGAAGAGATTTGCTAAACTAAACTGAAATCGTTCATTAATGAATCCTTTCACAAACACAAATAAAATCCACAGGGTGATTCAAAAGTTATACTCGTTTATTTTCATCAGAGTTCCCGAATATTTTTAAATGGCATAACTTCTAAATTAGAAACTTGAGTGTGTGGGGGGGTGGGGGTTATGGAACAATTTTTTCTTTAACCCAACGCAAGGATGTACCAAACTTTTTTATGTAGGTACGTTAATCCTGGATATTGTATAATTTTAAACGGGGGTCATTTCGGAGAAGTTTTCTATAGTGATCTAGCTAATTTGTATAATCTTTCGGGCAGCACGATTAAAGCCAAGAGATTATATCACATTTTCGCTTAAAACCAGCACTGCTATAAAATTTTTATATTGTTTTTAGGCATCACTTAACTTTTAGCCTGTTGTTAACATTGATCAAAAGTGGGCTAGCTATTTTAACCGGGATTACGAATTAATGAGTTCTCCGTTCTAATTTTTCGTTCTAATTTTTCAATGAGCCTATAATGGTGGGGATGCTAATTTTGGAAAAACTAAGTAGTTTGGATTTGTTAACAGCAGAGACTGACTTAATATCATCTGTTCGTCAAATCAATGGAAATCGACAACAGTGAAGGAATGTGTAAGACATTTATTGTTTTATTTATTTATTTTTATATCAAACAGTTCATCCGATAGTAAAGAGCTTACTTACTTATTACCGACTTAAATTAAAAAAAAAATAGATCTCAAAAAAAATTTACTTAGAAGAAAAAACGACTAAACATAAATTAAAGTTAAGGCTAATAAAAAAAAATATAAAAAAAATAAAAGAAATAAAAATTAATATAAGAAGACTATTAATAAAAAAATAAGTAAATAAAAAAAATATACTAAAACCAATCAAATACAAATTCAAATATAAAAAAAAAAACGAAAAAAAGTATGAATTATAAATTAAAAACTACTAAGGAAATAAAAAATTATGTACAAAAAATAATTTCAATTCGAATTCAAAAAAGAAAAAAGTTTGAATAGAAAATTAAAAGCAATCATCAATATAACAGGAGAAAAAAGAAAGAGAAAAATAGAATAAGTAAGAAGGTAGATCTCTATATATCTACCTTCTTACTTATTCCATTTTTCTCTCTTTCTTTTTAAAAAAATAATAGCAAGAGCAAAATAAAATATCAATAAATATGAAAAAAAAATCTACTTCTAAGAAAATATTTTATCCATGGCATTCCGTTTAAGAGTTGAAGGATTAGAATGGAAAAGGTCAAGTTCATTGAAATAATCATTATGAGATCTTTGAATTCAGTCTTATGTACCTATCTATGTGCGATGTGATTTAGGATTAAATACTTGTAGTTGACGTGTAGGACGAGATGGAGCATTTACGCAAATTTTTGATAGAATATCAGGAGCATCATCATCCCAAAATACTCCTTACGAGACAAACGTAAAGCGCTTTGAGCGATTGGACTTGTTTAAAAAGACTTTGTACATCTCAAAATAGAACCAAGATATTTGAAAGCCTTAATAGTGGTAGGGGAACGGGGGGCTAGTAGTAACAGGGGTAAGTAGTAACAGCTTAATTACTCGGCGTCAGCAGGTTTCGAATATTTTGTTTTCAATTTACACTTAATCTGCTCCTTATAACAGGGCCTATGACGTAAGCACAGCCAGTGTGGTGCGGGGGTGCGCTGTGAATGGTTGTGAGCAGGCGCACTATTTTTGCCAGGTAACATAACAAAATTAAGTTCGTAAAGTTTGATTCTAAGTTACTGCAATGTCTTTTTGAAATGAGTATCTATTAATCAATATACTAAGCTATCATATGTAACTATTCCGGGGCACATTATAACAGTTACAACTTGCCCCTTCATGTTTTTATGTGAGTGCCATTAGGTCTGTTTAATGAGCAGAAAAGAGCAGAAAACCATGTTTAATGAATTCAGAGAACTGCTATAAAATACCCTAAAGTGAACTGAACTGTGCTCAGTGAGTCTGTTCTAAAGTGAATTGGAGTAACCTACATAGAGCAAGCTTTTCTGCTCTAACTTTTTCGAAGGAGTAACTTAGAGGGCAGGCATTTAATAACTGCAAATTGTATTAGTTGTTCTGATAACAAATCAAATAATTGCATTTTTTGTGTGGAAAAAATTAAATCCTAACTATTCTAGTGGAATAATTTAAATAATAATTGTGTAAGTGAAAATAAGGTTTTATTGCATTAATCATGCATTAATTCAAACAATTGTTCTTTTTGGTGACAGATCTCAGAAAATTTGTGAGCTGCCTGCACATTTCTGCTCTTTTTCGCTTTATTTTTAATTTGACAGTTAACCTAAGTTGAGCTGCCCTGCTCTGCTCTGAACTTTCTTCGAATTCATTAAACAGACCTAATATATAGGTAGGTACACAATAGATTTTTTTAATAGCATTATAATATTCCACTGTTGGCCAAATGCTTTACCAAATTCCTGCTATAGAAACCGTCGCAAAAAAAGCTGAGACTTGACTTTGATCTCGAAGATCCCGAATTGCTACAATCTGCTCTGCAGTTGGACATAAGCGTCACTGATGTTATTAACCAGCTGACAGTTGAAAAATCTAGTGAACTAGTTCCAGGACCGTCAGGGATCTAAAATAGATCAATAGATTTTTCACCCACTACCTAAAGCTCCACCTAGGAAAGAATCTAACAGAGGTGGACGCAAGGGAAAATCCACTATATTGACTGATATTCCAGAAAAAGAAGCCTTAGAAAAAGAAAAAGAAACAAAAACAATGACGAATTAGATTCAAAAACAGAAGAGTGGTACTGTTTGATTTGCGGAGAAGAGTGGCTCGAATGTTTGATTTGCAAATTGTGATCACACGTTAAATGTGTAAAGGCGATCCTGTTTCATACGTTTGTGTGAACTGTGATTCTGATGAAGACTGAATTTAGTGAAGCCATTTGATTTAAGTATATTTTCAAACTATACAAGTTCAATGACCAAAATTTATGTTAACTTTTGAAAATTATTTTGTTTTTTTTTTTTTTATAGAAATGTTATTTTGTTTAAAAGACCCCAAGTGACAGGAAAGATCTCTAAATGTTAACCTTATTATAAATACGTTATAAGTAATATTTTTCACATTGACTTACAATAAATGCCTAAAAATCATACAAATATTTTGTTTTATTATGTTGTTACAACTTGCCCCACGCATGTTACAACTTGCCCCGAGAACGGGGTAAGTTGTAACATGCTACTACTTTCACAAAAAGTCATTTATATAAGCATTTAAGCCCAATTATCATTCTAATTAATAACCGGAATAGATGTCTTCTCATTTAAAAGTGCTTCATCATGTAAATACTCAATATTTTGACTTCCCCATTGAAAAAACTAAAAATTGTTACAACTATCCCCCCGCTCCCCTACTACTGATGTGCTTGTCAAACAGAAGCTTGTCGTCATCAAAGATCACACCAAGAACAAAAATTTCAGTAACCTTAGTTATAGGAATTCCAGTGCATGACATTCAACTTTCTATAGTAATTGTAATATATTTGCACTTGAGGATATTCAAAGAAAGGAAATTTTGCTTATACGAGTTAAGTAACTGCTCAATGTTATATTGCAACTGAATGCAATCTTGTGGCTAATTTATTATTTTATAGATTTTCGTGCCATCAGAATATATCAAGCAAGATGAGCTAATTGTATCTGGTAGATCATTAATATAAATTAAGAATATTAGAGGTCCAAGTATAGTGCCTTGAGGGACTCCAGAAGGCTGGATGAACAAGTCTGATTTAAAACAATTTATTACCAATCTTAAGCAACGATTAGTCAAATAAGTATGACTCAAACCATTCAACGGCAGTGTTATCAAAACCCATGCTAAGCATCTGTCTAAGCCCGATAGAATTATTTATCTTGCCAAAAGCCCTACTCATATCAGCATAAAAGGCATCAAGTTGTTCTCCTATCTAGTGCTACAGCAATAGTATCAGTACTTTCGGAGAATAATATCACAGAAAAGGCAAGCGATATCTTTACGTTCGGAGTATCGATGTTTCGAGAACGGAATATTCGGAAAGGTTCTAGGACTATTTGTAGAGTATAAATACGGCGTTTCTCACATCCAGGAGGGAGGCAGTCTTATTTCAGACAGTGAAGTGAACAAAGTAAACTATTTGGTTTGTGATATTTAGAAGTACAGTAATAGCGATAACAGAAGTAGAGTTAATTTCGTAAATGTTTGTGAATGTTATAAAAGTAAACAGTATAGTTAAATATAAGAAAAACTTGTGAATAATATTTGAAATATGGTGTTTAAATAACGAACAAAGGCCACGCTTGTAACAATATTAATTTTTCAAATATAAGAGCCAAATCATTTGACACGGAGCCAGGTCGATGGTTTCTGACATTCCAATTTAAAGACTGGGTAGACCAAATGATGCTTCAACTTAGTATAGGGAAAATTCTTTCATCAAGAGATAAATTGAATAATTTTGAAATCAGTTATGCCGGGTTTGAGGAAATTTTTTATAAAATACCAGAATTCTCACTAATATTCAAGCTTGGACATGAAGACCTGGGGCAACTAGGCTGTTAACAGAGTTTTCAGAGCCCCTTTATTCAATAATTGAATAAAAGAAAAATGTTATCATTATTTTTGATTTATTTAACGTAGGTACATCAACCTTAGAAAATAAAAAAGCAAACTTAGAAATATCACAAATAAGTACGAAATTATATCCAAAGAAAGTTCGTTGCATGTTCAGATTGCCATTCGACTAACTTTCTTCTCTGCAAAGGAATGGATTACCTCACTATAGTCTACAGACTGTATATACAGCACAGAGAGCGAATTGAGCCTCAGGATTATTCCATACTGCCATAAATAAAAATTTTATTTCAGAAACTCAATGACTGATGATACTAGTTACAATTTCATCCTTATTTAACCCCACATACATACATATAAAGACCCGTTATTACACTTCCCTCTAAATTCTTAATTTATGTACGATTACATTTCGCCTCATTTATCTGCATGCACAAAAGATCGCTTGATTTAAACCGTGACCTAATAAATTGCACCCATTCTTTACGGTCAATGAAATAAAACAAGTGGAAGAAAGAAGGTTGAGATAATTTTCTTTATATAATTTAATTAAAACTCGTGTGAGATCTTAAATTCTTGTATAAGAGTGAAATTCGCAATTCATCAGATTGTCTAGAAATTGTGTGAGGAAAAAATAAAAAGAAAAAAAAATCCCAGGTCATATATCCTTTATAACATTTTACATCCAAGCACTATAGACGTGGCCCAAAATCACCTTATATCAACTGAATGTATGTGTGTATACAGTTTATATATGTATCTATATATATGTATGTGTGTATTTATGGGTAGGAGAAGGGAGTGAATAACATGGTCCCTCCTGAAGTTATATACCTACCATGGCAGAGCACAAAAAATTGGTAATTTTATGTTTTAATCAAATCAAGAGCGCACGACCCTTATTTTACCCTTACTTGACAGAAAACTGCTGAACACTGGCTCTGCTTACTGGTGAAGTTTAGGAAAGATTGAGACATTTCAACTGACACACAAATTTGGGGCCTTGGTACCTTCCTATACCTTCTTGAGGAATTTCCTTTATCCTTTTTATTGCTTTTGAAGAAGTAAGTAAGTGGCGCAAATGAAGACTTCTTTGGAATAAATAACTTCTTTCTTAGTCGATTTGGAAGATAAGGATTGAGTGAGAATGATTGTTTCTTTGTGAATAAATATTGCATTCATTTTGAATTCAATACAATTCAATTATTTGTTTAGAGATATTTTGTATAAGAAGACATTTTATGCGGTGATCTTATGCAAGCTAAGTACAAAAGGCAAATGGTTTTAATCGAAAGATTTAATTTATTTTTAATGGTAAACTATAAGCCTCATATAAAAATTATTACTAAAGGAGGGGAAAGAAACGAAAGAGGTATTTATTATGTAAACAAATAGAGTATTTCGGCAATAGATGCATGCACGATTCCGACATGGAGATTTACAGTTTAAATTAAGGGCGCATATTATAGTTTTTAATTTATTTTTTTTTTTAGAAAAAGGCATACTTGACATAGACTCGATTTAATTCTAAAAATTCAAAATTTTCTAAGTTAGGATTATAGAGTTCCCTGTACCAATACCAATGTCATCTTTTAAACTTCAAGCCGTCAGATAGAAAGTAATGAAGTCATTTTTTGAGGCCAGCCCGTCCCTTTAACTCGTACACGAATTTGTCTGTCTATTTATTTATATATTTCTTTTTTTCTATTTTCGACACACTCGTAGACCCACTTTTCGTCATCACAGCGAGCTGAAATTTGGCACACAAGTTCATGTCGTGTGACAATTGAATCTGTCAAAATTTGAACCGAAAATTTCCATGGAAAACCCGCAAAATCGGGAAAAATCATTTGAAAATTTGGTACAAATTTGATTAGTGATAAATCCGTTTCAGGACAAATGCAGAATTTTCCGATTTTTCCGAAAGAAATTTCCGGAATTTTCCGACTTTTCCGGAAAATTTTCTGGTAAAAAAGTTTTCTAAATTATGCAGGATCAAGTTCCCTATCAACTGGCATCATTACTTTCTCTCCCACAATGGTGAAAACTTGCAGAAAAAATCGAGGAAAATTCATGTAAAACGCTTTTCCGGAGTTTTTCCGACCAAGGAAGCGTTTGAGCGTTTTGCAACCTAAGACGAAGTTGTAGAGCGAAATGAGTTGCGTAAAGTTACTTTTGTGGAAAATTCCATGGAAAACCCGGAAAACCGGAAAAATTATCGGAAAGATTTTCATCGATATGATTAGTGATAAATCTGTTTCAGGAAAAGTGCAGAATTTTCCAATTTTTCTGGAATGGAATTTCCGGAATTATCCGACTTTTTCGGAAAATTTTCCGACATAAGCTATGCGGAATCATTTTTTTCCGTCCTACTGGCATCAATACTTTCTCTTCAACAATCATGAAAACCTGCATGAAAAATCGAGGAAAATTCATGTAAATTTTTAAAAAAATTTTATAGTAATAGGAAAAGTCTGTGGAAAACATGGAAAATCGGGAAAATTCAGTAAATCAGTGTCTTTTCAGCCGTCATAAAATTGTTTTAAAATATCTCCATGCAGCACGTAATAACAATTTAGTTAACGTGAAAAAGGCAGAAAATAAAATAAGTAAAAAAAGGAGTTTTCAAACAAAACTGAGGCCAAGCCGCATGAAAAAGTAGAAAACAAACTTTTCTTCACACGCAGAGGTGGACTCAGATTTTATTCGCTGACAATCACCGATATATTTCAGTATGATCAATCAAAGGTAAGAAGTGATTTGATTCACGAAGAGAAAGAATATTCAAGAGAAATGTCCCAATCAAAAAATCTGAGTCCACCTCTGTATGTGAAGAAAAGTTTATTTTCTACTTTTTCCTGCGGCTTGGCCTCAGTTTTGTTTGAAAACTCGTTTTTACTTATTTTATTATTTATTTTTTCACTATGAGTTCACCAAGACTGACTACTACATAGTTTTAAAATAATTCTTAGAAATAATAATAATAACTAATAAAAATGTGCATAAATATAAAAAAGTTTAAAATAAAATAAAAAACAGTAAAAAAAAAATCATAAAAACTTTCTTAGCTGACTCTTGATGTGGACTTTAGTAAAATTAATACATTCGAAATAAGCGACATTAAAAAGGCGACACATCGTCGATATCTGCTCGTACATACCGTAATTAGTGCTGTGATAAGGAATTTGGAAAAAACAATGATACTTAAGGAAGCGAGGAACAATTGAAATGCTAAGAACCGTTATAGAAATTGAGAGGAGTTAAATATCCATAGCTAAAGTGACTCTGGAACAGTTACGTCGTCTTATATACCTAGGGTGTCTAAAGAAAGCAGATTAAGCCTTTGCGAGTATGAAGGCAGAGCAATGGGATCTCTCCAAGGAAGGTTACGAAGAGCAAATCTAAGGAATCTTCGTTCGTTCGGCTTCAATCCGAATAATATACACCACGTATAACGGCGCTCAGAGAGGACAAGCGTACTTCAATATAGGTCTGACAAAGGCACAGTAGAGAGATTTGACAACAAAAGGATCGTCGAAATCCTTAGAAAAAATCTTCTCACAAAACCTAAAATAGCGTTCGCCTTGTTCACGATATAGTCAATGCGTCCATACACGTCTGACTGTCATCGACCCTTTTGTTCGAAAACAACAAGCCATAAAATAAGACCTTGTTGTTGAGTTGTGATTTAGCAAGGTCTTATAAGGAATAGTATAAAGTGTCGCATCCTATTGCATGGGATGTGGTGTTTGGGATATGGTTTTGGTATAAGTTTTGTGCCAGTAAAAAACACAGTGGACCCTTCCGCTGGGCAGGTTCCAGAACACCTATAGGGGGTTGTGGTTGTCTGAGCGATGCCAACTCAGACACCAGAAATTTTTTTATAAGGATGTCTTATAAATCATATCTATTCATGTGCATCTACCCCTCGCATGGGTGCACGGCTTTTATACTATGCTTATAATAGTCGATGTACCTGTGTGCACATATGGCTTAACACGGGAGCCATAAAAGAAGACCTTGTTGTTGAGTTGTGATTTAGCAAGGTCTTATAAGGAATAGTATAAAGTGTCGCAACCATGTGTGGCAACCATACCCATTTGAAATCCTTAAATTTTTAGTTTTATTCCATTATTTTTCCATCTTGACCGTTATTATCTCCTTATTATTAAAGTTTTCTGCACTATTAAGTCAACTACAATTTTATAAATGTTTCTTTCCATATTATGAACTGGAGTTTCACTTCCAAAATAGCATTCATCAGGGGGGATATTAATATATGTAAGTATATCAATCATAAATATAATTTGAAAGTTACACAATATTTCGTAAAAAAAATGCAAACAAATTATTAACATCCTTCTTTAGCTCGTAGAAGAGTAGTAACTCATACCCTCCTCTCCAAGTATAAATTCTTATCTCTTGTTTAATATATTCATTAGCATACATATTATATCATCATCATAACAATTTCTGAAAACATTAAAATATTCATAATTTTTAATGATAAAATTTGCAAGTCGTTATTTATTTAATCTGAATTATCATAATGTAATGAGCTATGAATATCTGTGTGTACGATGTACGCATGAATTCCTACTTATTTGAAAGCTTCCGCAGATAGCTGATAAGAACTTGAAGATTTGCATAAATGTATGTATCTACATAGATGGGAACTATAGCCTCAAACTTTCATGAAAATTAAGGAAATTGAAAAATATCAAATGTACGGTCTTATCATCCAAAAACCTGCCCTAGAACTCCTGTCCGATGACCCTTCGATCTATATTTTTACTTTTATACTACTAGACGTTTTCGTACCTAAAGAAATTCTACTAAATAGATTTTTATCAACATTTACACCATCAGCTTTTGGTTGGGAATTCTTTTGATTGCGACATTGTGTATAATTTTTAATATGAATTATTTTTTACCAGGGGGACTGCAAAGTTTATTTCACCAGTAAAGGATTTTTACTTTCAGATCACAAGTCGTAGAGAGTACAGTTGATTTGCTATTGATATCTTTTTGATAATTGGAATTGACTTTTTACTATTAATTTTCTGAATTTTTTATTAATTGGGTCGCACAAACCCCTGTTACTACAAAACATATCTTTATTATTTTTTCAATTAAATTCTTTGCATACATAGTTGCTTGTGAGCGATGTTGACAAGGACGACTAGATATGTATGCAGAGCCGAACTGGGAGGACGGGTTATCGGGAAATGTCCCACAACTTATAATGTTTAGAATAGGGATGGCGTGTAAATACATGTAAAAATGGACTACCAATACAACCAGATATTCATTACGCAAAATCTGGCTTATCACCATTCCTATTTGCTCTATATTCTAAGGCAGAAATCTTTGACTTTGTTTTGACATATTGATCTGAATAAGTCACTTAGTCGCCGACTTCATTGATGCGACCAAGATGCGTTCTGCTTATTATTCTAAAATTATCATTTACTGCTCTTTCTTCATAGTGTTGCCACAATGTGAAAATTTTATTTGGAAAATATTTGAGTCCGAATTCCCGAAAATGTCGTACTATCGCGTACTAGAATACATTTTGTCTCGTCCATCGTACCGAAGTAGTAGGCGTCGAGTACATGTACGAGAATTATCTTACATCTAGCAACTCTGATTAATAAATAAAATTAATAAATAATGATAAAAAAAAAAAAAAATTAAAATTTCATCACTGGTCCTTCGAGCCAGATATTTTCTTGAAATAATCAGGAAATTAAAAAAACTTTGAACACAAGTTAGTGATTTTTGCAGAAAATTTTCTTTTTATAAATTTTATAAATGATTCACCGACATTTTTAATTAAACGTGAAATTCTTTCCTGAGTTTATCTCTCTGTAAAATTCATTGTCCGAAAATTTCTCAAAAAGACTTGGTATAGTTGAGACAAGTTTGTTTAGGATTACCGTAGCAGAATAACATCATAAATGAATGCATACAGAATTAAGCTTTTATGCTTTCACTCTTATCTAATATGAAAAATAAAAACAAAAAAAAAAATGCTCCTTTCATAAAATTTTAACAAAATGTTTCTTCTACGATTACAAAATAAGACACCCACGCGTCTTCTAAAACTTTTATTTGTCACAGTAAAAGACGTTGTTAAGAGGGTTGTAAACCTGAAGTTAAATGGGAATGTGTCGTCAAAACGCATAACAAGTTCTTCGTTTGCCAAATTTTAAAACTTAATGAGCTCGTGTGTGACTGTTAAATAATGGTTATAACATGAGTGTAGGGGTGATATGGACATATAGGCATAGGTACGTATATAACATGTCTTAAAGAAACTTCAGACTCTAAAGAGAGTATAACATTTATGGGGAATATTGCCGGTGTAAACTTGCATTCTTAAGCCTTTCAAGTATGCAAATAAATTTTTTGTTTGTTTTTTTTTTGTTTAGGGAAGGACCCCTTTTTTACATATTGTGGAAATATATTAAGGGCGTGAAAAATTCGTTTTTCTGTTGCAACAATTCTCATTCCATTCATCCTATATATTAGTGAGGAAACAGTTACGAAATGATGCTAGTAGTATGCGTGACTTCTAATTTAAATATACTTTTACCCCATTCATACTCGCAATTGTACACACATCTGGTTATATCAACCCTTTTTATTTTGCAACTATTAGATTCTATATAGAATGTGTGTGGAAAAGTATATTCATTCCTTTTACTACGCCTCCCGCACGTTTAGATTATAGTCCCTACCTAACATTTGTTCGATTTCATTACAACAGAAAAGGTGTGATGATGATGTCTCTTTCGGTATGTAGCGCGCACCTGTGAATGTTTAATGATTGGAAGATTGCTACGATGTCATTTTTTTCAACTTGTAATTGAATTTTCTTAGGCTCATAAAAGTGGCTTTTACGTTTTAATAGGACTTTTATAGAAATTACTGGCATTTTTATTTGTTTTTGTTGTATAGACATACTTTACTATAGTTGCAGTCACTGCTCGTACATGTTTCCTTAGTTCAAAAATTAAAAAGTTAAGATTTGTGGTATTTTTTAAAGTTTTAAAATGGAAATTTAAATTTTCAACTTTCTTTTATAACAGTGAATGACGTCAGACCAAGATGAATTCTGAATACTAGTATAACAGTTAAAAAAGTTAGTTTTTCTCTTGATAAGCATATGACATTAATTGACAATTTGACGCAATAGTTTGCTTTACCTGCATTTTACCCATTAAGAAAGCAATCTATTGCATCTAATTTTCATACATATAAGAACAATTTGAAAAATCGGAAAACGTTATTTTGTGTTTATTTACTTCAAAAAGCTTATGTTAAAAATTTATTTAATTTAGTTCAAATTTGTGGCAGCCCCGCTTCGCAAACCAGAGATATTTAAAAAAATTCATTGAAATTTCATTTTTAAATCATTTTCAATAAAAATTGGGGGACAAATTTAAAAATTAGAAAACGTTATTTTGTTGCCTTAGGTGTTTAAATAAATATTCCATTAATCAATTTGCGATTTGTTCAAAAATCTTAACGCCCCGCCCATCTTGCTAACTCTGCACCGAGTTGTTCCAATTATGACATAGACCCAGCCTTAATATCAATATCTCTATATTATCAAAATATTCGAGGAATTAGGAGAAATATTGAGGAGTTAAGACTTAGTCTACTTAGTTAATAACTATTAGGTGTTTTGTCTCACCGAAACTTTTTTTACATCCCGGAATTAATAATGGTGAGATTTTCGATAATCGATAAGTTGTATTCAGACATGATAGGCACAACACGCTTGATGCTATTTACATTTGTGGTGGATGCTTAATTACCGTACAGAGGAGTACAGAGGAGCTTCGATCCAATGGAGAACAATACTACTACAAGATATTCAAATTTAATATATCAGATCAAAGGCAATATACATTTTTGAGTATATTTCATTTTGAATAACTCAAATCCGTAAAAAAATTACAAAGTTATTGAAGTTTGAAATTGAAAATGGCCGCGGCCCGCGAATCTGGTGATGACGTCACGATACACAATACACACGATGCCAGTCTGCACATAATATTTATAAAACAACATTTTATGAAATAAATCTAAAACAAATCCAATACCGAGCGCTTTCTATCATGGCGACGCAGCGACTACACTCGCGCTGCGCTAGACCGCGAATTGTCTTGTGTAACGTGACGTCATCAGCCGATCGTTCATATTAGAGCGCGTTTTTGAGAATGAGGCACTAAAATCGCTATAACTTTGTCGTTTTTTATCCGATTTCAATAATTCTTTCACTAAATTAATTTTTTTTTTTGGAACTATGATTCGGCATACGAGGAAATTATGGATACCATTAATGTCGTTTCACAAAAGGCCGAGCCTAATTCAAAAATCATTGTGTTAGGAGATTTTAATGTTCCCTCCGTAGAATGGCATTTAGACTCAAATACTCTTTTTATGAAGAGTCTCAGTAGCTTAAAGAAAATATCCTCAACTCTGTTAGATGATATGTCTTTTATTTCTCTAGAACAGCAGAATTCGCACACAAATATTAATAACAGATTACTTGATCTGGTATGGTTCTATCTCGGTAGCACTAACATAAAAATAGAATATTCCTTAACATTTATCTCAAAAGTAGACTCTCATCATCCACCATTTGTAAAATTTAATAAGTTGCGATTTGTTCATGAGAACGTAATCGTAAAACGTAATTTTTTCAGTCCTGACTATGTTAGAATAAATACATTCCTATTCCAAACTGATTTCTCTATCATAGATAACTTAGATACTAACCAAGCTTACGCAGAACTTTATCGTATTATAAATACATGTATTCAAGCTAATGTTCCAGAGAAACAATATAAATCAAACAGATATCCTTCTTGGTTTTCATATAATCTTATCTCAACAATAATAAAATTGAAAACGAAATATAGCAAAGTCTATAAGCGTTATAAGTACCCAGATGAATATCTAACCTTTTCATATTTGAGACGTAGAGTGAAAATGCTAATGAAAGCTTGTTATAAAAAACATATAGAAAATATCAAATCTGACATTACAAGTGCTCCAAAGTATTTTTCTCTCATACAAAGCGTATGAAATCAACCAATTTCTTCCCCATAGAAATGTCTTATAACGTCAACGATTCAACGTCTTAATCACAGCAAATAACTTGTGATTTTTTTGCTGACTAACTTAAATCAGTGTACAATAACACCCACAACCATTTAACCCATAATTCGTTTAGCGAATTTATACACCCAGAAAGCACATCAGAACAAAGTATTAAGTTCACTTGATATTAATAAAAAAGGTGGCCCAGACGAACTACCAAACATATTCTTAAAATATTGTGCATATAATTTGTCAACGCCCATTTCACAAGCTCAAAAACTCGTTTGTTAATCCAAT
This sequence comes from Dioctria linearis, assembly GCA_963930735.1. Taxonomy (NCBI): domain Eukaryota; kingdom Metazoa; phylum Arthropoda; class Insecta; order Diptera; family Asilidae; genus Dioctria; species Dioctria linearis. Next base: position 240,884,968 of record OZ005742.1, read on the forward strand.
ATTTAAAGTAAGCGACCCAAAATTAATTATGAATTATCGCCCAATATAAGTACATCCAGTAGCGTATCACTAGTTTTTGAAAAGATCATTTACAATCAACTCTTCTCCCAAGTTAAACACTTAATAAATAACTATCAACACAGTTTTTTTCCACATCATTCAACTTCTACCAATTTAGCCCTGCACACTGATGTTATTGCAACGGCTTTAGATAGAGGTTTACAAGTCGATACAATATACACAGATTTTTCTAAGACCTTTGATAAGATAGACCACCTGCTTATCATTAATAAAACTGAGTAGACTTGGTCTCCATACAAATTCAGTTCAGTGGTTTGATTCAGATCAGAAGTACCTTAGAATACCTACTGCTATGTTATTTGGAATCCAATCTATCAAGTCTACAATAAATACAACAGAAAGAGTTCAAATCAAATGATTTACAAGAATCTTTACTTACAAATTTGATCGCACGCATATAGAATACCCAGAACGACTTTGTAGGATACTCTCATTATTAAGCCTCGGAAATTGTCGAGCTTATATACACGAATTCTTCCTCCTAAAAATTACTTATAACCTCATAGATGTATACAAATATCAATGCACAATTAGGGTATAACGTTCCACCAATCTAATCTCGCCGTATCCCAACATTTAAACTCGAAAGCGCCAGGACAAACATTAAAGATAAATCACCTCTATATAGAATCCATAAACAACACAATAATATATTTAATTCCATTGACCTGTTGGGTAATAGTCTTTCTTCCGTTCTATTTTGGATATAATAAAAATTCGCCCTCCCTGAAATTCTTCATATTTCCGTTTTTCGAAAAAAAAAGAAAAAAAAAAGTAAAAAAAAAGAAAAAAAAAAACAAAAAAACAGAGGAAATATTTTCTTATTAGATTTTGTTTTTTAATCTTATATATTAAATAAAATATAGCATTCTCAGATTTATTTAAACCATTAACAAATTAGTTTAAACTTTAAGTAAATAAATTTATACCTTGAACAAATGATTTTAAACCCCTAACAAATAAAATTAAACCTTTAACAAGTCATTTTAAACCCTTTACAAATATATTTAACCCCTTAACGAATGAGTTTCAACTGTTAACAAAAAGACTTAAACTCTTAACAAATTTATATTTAAAATATTTTATTTCCACTTAAGTAAGCATTTCATACAATTTCTTTCTCAAATTTTGGGTGCATATATAATCTGCAATACTGCTGACTTTTCAGGACAACGGTTGACCATCTAGTGCCTAGGAGTAAGTAAACCAAATCGAACTGAACGTGCACTGTTTTCATTTTAGAAAACGATTTTTCGATAGGGCTTAGCATTGGCGAGTAAGGAGGCAAGACTTTTAGTGTCAAATTCGTCTGAGATAACACATCACGAACTTGTTGTATTTTGTGTATTCTTACATTATCCATAATTAAAAATGTGTCACTAAGCGATGGATTTGTTTCCAATTTTTCAACAAGTTCGTGCAGAAATAGAGAAAACCTATCGGTCAATTCCTTGGTTACTTATCGCAGCAATGAGGAGGTCGGTTCTGCCACGTTCTGCTGGAATTATAACTCGAGTACGGGTGCCACTTTTTGAGCGGGCTTGAGATCTTCTAAGATGAAGATTAAAACCACGAATGTAACACTAAAATTTTTCCCTCTCTTTACTCTACTCGCCAATGTTATTTGCTTAAAGTTTAAACTCATTTGTTAATGGTTTAAATAAATCTGAGAATGCTACATATATATAATTAATAGTTCCTGAGTTCATTAAAATTTACTATTATTTACATAGCACTTATTTATGGCTCTTAACTCACATTAATTATACTCAAAAATTACAAATTTTGCTTTAATATTTCCCCGGTAGTATGCAAAAGCATTAACATTAAGTCTGTTATACTATTGCTTAAACTTTTTAGAATAAATAAATATAATTCTCATTTAAACTCTATAAGGAGCTTATACCGGTCACAAAGACGTTTCAAATACCTACTACATAACTTTAAATAACTCAAGTTATATAATTTGGTAATAAAAAACATTACGGTTCCACGAATCTTAAGGCAGATTCACACCGCCGATAGCGATAACAAATTGACAGCAATAGATCGCTACACATAGTTTTGAATTTCTGCAGCGTTTGACCAGCGATTCAAATGTCTATCGCAGCATGCACAATTTTAGTCGTCTATCGCGAGCTATGAGATCAAAATGGATAGTGCAAATTCAAGTGGGTGTTGAAAAATGAATTTAAATTGTGTAAAGGAATACCCAATTTTATATGATCTGTATTTAAAATATTATAAAAATTATATAAAAAGGACATTGGGGGTTGTTATTGCCAAGGAGTTGAATACAGGTTGGGTTAGCTTAAGAGTATTTGTGACTAGGCCCCTGCGACCCTGCGGACACTGCGATCAGAATTGATTTGTTGTGTCCTTCCCAACAGAGCTGTAAAATACTCATTACTTAATGGATTTAATACCTCTTAATTACCAATACTGAGTATTTAAGAATTGGCAATTCCCAGTACTGAGCCTCCTGTACTGGAATTAAAATTTTACAGTCCTATTCCCGGAATGGCAAGTAATACTTTAAAATACCGGAAAGTAATTGAATTTGCGATTCCATTACAAAAATACCTACAAATTCCCAAAAGTATTTAAAAAGTATTTGGCATTACTATATAATTCCTTTCAATTCTTTTCAAATACTTTCAATTACTTTTAATTACTTTGAAAACTTCAGTATTAAACATGAATTATGAAATGAACTGGATCAATTGTCTTTTTAATTTTATTGTAATAAAAACTTTTCCTTGTTTTCGATGTTCTCAAGTTGCAATAAAATTAAGTAGTTTGGAGAAATACGTTTGCTTTAAAAAAATTGTTGGTCAAGAGGTTAAAAAATACAACGTCACACTTTAGGAAAATATTTACTGTTTGCTATTTCTTCATATTTAAATTTGCAATTATATAAAAAACAATAGTTAAACTTAATTAAATGAACTTTATTTAAGCAGAAATGGCTCATCAAATAGTTATTTTCAGTTAAACCTAATTCTTCTTGGCAGTGATTTCTACTTTTACAAGTAAAATTTACAATTCCAGTTTAGCCTTTCAATTAATTTTTAATTTTCGCAAAATTCCAGTTTGCTTTAGCTAAGTTAATTTTTCAAAAGAAAAATCACTAAAAGCCTGCCATTCCGGGAATGGGACTGTAAAATTTTAATTCCAGTACAAGAGGCTCAGTACTGGGGATTGCCAATTCTTAAATACTGGGTACTGGTAATGGTAATGGTACTTGAATTTTACAGCTCTGCTTCCCAAGAGTCTAGAGTCTAAATCTAGCCTAGAGTACAAGTGGGAAGTGTTAAACGAAGTGAGGTTATAGACGTACGTAAAGTAAGCACCGCAAAATTGCCCGAGTTAATCCGGAACTGTCTCATAATTTGTCGTTAATTTGTCGTGAAAATAATAAGTTTGTCGTGTCCTTTTTTCTAAAGGAAACTGGATGTGGTACTAAGTTGACGTCAAGCTAGCACCGCAACTCACTAGAACTGGACCAAACCTTATCGGATTGGAAAATTTCACATCTTATAATTTGTCGTGAAAAATGTAAATTTATCATGTCCTTTTTTCTAAAGGAGACTGAATGTGGTGCTAAGTTGACATAAACTTAGCACCACATCCAGTTTCCCTTAAAAAAAGGGTCACGACAAATTAACGCCACATTATGGTGCTAATTTTACGTAGGTAGGTTATAGTGTAAGTATACAAAAACGTTGTTGGATTGAAACATTTCTTCCGTTGGTGGTCTTCCATTAACTTCAAAATTTATCGAACCCTCCCCCTCCCCCCTTTTTATTAAGAGGGCTGTAAATGTTGAGCGTAATAATTATCATTCTCATTTGTGGTTTGTAAAATAAGAGCGTATGGGGCTTTGTTAATAGTTGTTCCAGGCTGTGTTACAATAGGATTGATAAAAATTCTCCATTTTGCGTCGAAATTCCAAACGCGTTTTCAAGTATCTATTTACAAGGCTGTGTAAATTTAAGTACATATTCTACTGATCTTTCTGAGGATCTTGTCGAGCATACCTTGCTGCGAAAGTACGCATCAAGTAAAATTTTATAGGGAATACTTGTTCAAAAATCGAGGTATGAAGTGTTCTTTGATATTGATCAGGCGCAAGCATTTGATTGTATTCTTCGAACAAACCGTATTCAAATTTCATCCTTATAGCCGAAACATTTAAGACATCTGCGTCACCACTTTGTGCATATCTTTCAACGCGAAATATAAAAATTTATATTCGATATCAACGATGGTCAGTAAGACAAACCTTTTCAAATTAAAAAAAAATTAATCGACCCAGTATAAGCCAAGCTAATACAGATTGAATTGAAACACAATCGTAGCATGTTCACCATCGATACTAGCCAATACAATTGGAAAACTCCTCTAATTTGTCCCCCATATTTAGATTTTTACCAATTATCTTTATTTGATTCAGGCATAATGCATGTAAATATCGCTGTGATCTATCGCGTTGGTGTGAAAGGATTTGTGTCGTTACCCAGCAGCGAATATCCGGATTCATGAGAATCTCATTTATGAGTACATCGATGAATATGATGAAAATATAATAGAAGAAAAAGTCACCTCATGGTAATGCAGAAAGTAAGTGATCAACCGGTCTTTCTTTCTTTGAAGTGAGACCTGCGTCTTAGCATGTAAATATAATAAGAGGCAGAGAGTTAGTGATGTAACCGATAAGGCTGGTTTTAGGACGGATAATCATAGTTTACTTTTAGTTCGTGTTAAAACAGTTAACAGTGCAGTGCAGATATGGAAAAAAAATTTCTTATGTGAATTTTTAAATGAAATCAACTGTTTTATCTTACGTTTTAAAGCCACCTATTTCCACTGCATATCGGACATAAATGAAAACGTCAATGAAGGAAAGCTTATTTCACTTATGAGGACTGCATACTTTGTAAGCAGTGAAAGCACTGATTCATACGTAATGCAGAAAGTAGCCATTATGACTACTGCCCTTGATGACATCGCAATATAAATGTAAGTGATGATATCAATCAAAATGTAGGTATTGTAGATATTTTCTTTGATGAGAGCATTTATTCTTTCACTGATGGTGTTGCTGCTGGGAGTTATCGCTATGATTATCGCTATTATTACAATCGCTATCGCGGCGGTGTGAATCAGCCTTTATACTTTATAATACCGCAACTAACCGCACTTCATTCAACACTTCAATATTGGTTATGTATTTTGGTCGTTTTGAAAAAAATATATACTCACAATTATAAAGTTTTGAATAAAATTTCGAAATGTTTATCGCAGAAGTTAGACAACTCCGTGAATTACTTTGATTCTGAAGTGCTCAAATAATGAATCATTATCGGCAGTGCAATAATATACTTAGATTCGTTATTGCGCGCGATGAAAGCAAAGATGCAACATGAAAGTCAGTCGTAAATATAAAAATTTGTTAACGAAACGGAAATAAAAAAAACAAAATTCTCTTTCTGTCGTATTTGTGGGGTAAAGCCACTGTAACGGCAAAAAAAAAAAAGGTTTTTTCACGAATTTTTTTCTCGCGAAATTAAAGGTGTTTGAAAAAAACCTTTTAAGGGCATTATCGGGCATACATTGAACTTTATTGATAAACAACAACAACAAAATGGCGGCTCCACAGCCATCTTCCCGGGACATGTTTTGCTTGCAGGGCTCCGCGGCACGCAGCACCACTGGTGCACATTTGAATCTAGACCAAAATAAAAAAAAAACTCACAAATCTAGTAGCTTATAGCTAGAGAATGTCGTACGGATTTTTCAAAATATTAATTTTTGTATATTTGGTGCGCGTTTGAAAAAAAAGTTTGATTTGTGACGAAAAAAACGGCAGGTTTTTTGTTAATAAAAAATCACCAAATAAAGTTATTGAAAATCCCGTACGGCATTCTCTAGATAATGTTAATGTTCACATCTGGTCAAAATTTCAGGTCGAAAATATGAAAACTGTTCAAGTTATGCTGCGTGCCATTTTGAAAACCCGTGTTTCGAGAAAAACGCGTTTAAAGTTTTGAGAATAGTTTTTTATTGGAAAAAATAAAAGTTTTCCGATAAATAAGTTAAAGTTGCAAATGTCAAAAAGGTCAGTTGTGTTCAATTCGGCTTTTTCAGTCAACTTTAGAAGAAAGCTGGCGATAAGGCTGGCTAAAAGGCTCCAATTGTGTTTCAGGCTTCAGGTAGTCGTTTCGGAGCAAGTTTGACGCGCTTGGTGGCGATCTCCATTTTCAAAAGACAAAAAAAATTTCTGGCCCGGGACCTTTTTTTTCTTATTCTAGAGGATTTAAACTATTTTTTTAGCCAATAAAAACAAAATCGATTTTTCAAAAAAATTACAGTGGCGTTACCCCTTATGATTGTGATAATTTTTTCAAAGTAGTCACAAACAAAACATTATCCATTCAGTAACACTATTTTTTACAAAAATTTATCATTTTACTGAATAACACAGAAAACTTTTCCTGTGTGTTAACTACTACACAAAGTTACCTAACTGTAACATTGTGTCTAATCATGAAACTATATATATAGTTTTTGTAACATTTCACATATACACGTACCTCCTACATATATTTATGAAAACAAAAGCTACAAAGTTAATAAAATCGTAACATTGTGGCAATTACAGTAACTTTAAATATTTTTCATTACCACATTTAAAGTGCATCCTACTAACTATTCCCCACAAACATGTTAGACCATATGTATACAAATTGTCTACTTGGAAAAGGAAGTAAGTTTCTCTTGATAGCTTTAAATTAAAAAACTTTTTTTTTTTTTTTGGTTTCACCCTACTTTTCTTTCTATTGTTTGAATTTTACATAATTTTTAAAAATACGTTGCAACTCCTTTGAAGATTTCGTAAATTGTGTTAATTCATCTCAAATGTAAACATTTTAAAAACTCTTCAATTATAGAGAAGGGTTTTGAAATATGTAGAAGAAGGGAGAAGATTACAAACAAATCGATTAAAATTTCAGCGAAAAAACTTCACATGGAGGAATATCACACTATAAAATTTCAATGATTAAAACCGTAACGAGTTCAACATCAAAAGATTTTGAAATTTCTCAAGAGATACTTAAGACTGCCTAAAATTAGCAAGAAATATGCAAAATAAGACACTTATCGGGTCAACGGATCCCGTTATACGTTACTCTTTTTGAATGCAAAATTCCTACATCCCGTCATTCTACTCTCGTAGTAGGTGTATACATAAATCTCGACAGTCGACATGAGTAGCTACATCCTCGCTTTTAAAAGGATTTCCTCAAAATATTATTTTCCTCGTGTGACGTCCTGTACCTATATTTTTTTCATTTTTTTTTTATACAAAAGAAGAGAAAATTAAAAACATAAAAAAGAAAATCCCCAGTGGACTAGCTAGCATATAGAAGCGCACCTAGAAAGTGTGAAGTGAGCTCTGAAATGTGGGTAGAGATAGCTATGTAGGTATAGCTAGCAGCGTATAATACCTTTGAGGTTTGGTGTTAAACGTCATTCATGCTGCATAGCTAATTAGAGAAGCTTTGGTGTGACACTCGTATCCACTTTTCTTGAAGAGTACAAAAGAATGACTAAAGTGGGTGTTTGAAGGATGTAGACAGGGTGGAGAAAGTGTCTCCCGGCACGTAATAATAAGCACAAGTATATTCAGAGAGTTGCATTGAAAGAGCGCGTACGAACGCGTCTTGTCTTAGCACCTTCTTCAGAATCACCCTGTCGTCTTGTCTTCACCCATCCCCCCCTCCCCCTTTCTCACCTGTTAAATATTAACCTTGCTTCAAATTTATCTGTTTTGTACCAGAAAAACGACAAAGCTCGTAATGTAAGTGTACACAGATTTGTAGGTAGGGAAGGTTTTAGTAGACACAGAGCAGAAGAAGAAGATGCATCTCGGTTAATAGGTAAAGCTGGGGATGATGATGATGATGATGACAATGACGACGACGACACCGACAACGACGAAGACGACGATGTTGTTGTAGTTGCAGCAATCGTGTGAAGAACTACACTTATGTTTGCCTGTTGAGAAGTGTGAAAAGAACGCGTTAATTCGCGTTGTTCGAACGCGTTAAAGTACACACTCAAACAAAATCCCTTTAGGGGTTGTTTTTACCAATATATTTCTCCAATGTGCGCATATAGGTGGAGGTTTTCATTGTTTTTGTTGTTATTGCACAAAATAGTCTTATAGATGTGCATTGCATACATATGTACCTACTACCTTGCATCTACTACTCCCATGCTGCAGTTTGTATAGCTTTTTGTTGGAATGAAGCAAAAAAAAAAAACACAAGACTTTCTCTGATATCTGGCGCCATGAGATAAGCTTTTTTTTCTCTTTTCCCCCGTGTTGTGTGTAGGTATTTCAGGAAGTACAAGAATTTTTCATGGGCTATGAAGCGTACCCGTTAAAAGAAGATGAATTAATTAGGCTCAGTCCTGAAGTATGCCACTCCATTCTATTTTTATGATGTAAAAGGTAGAAAGTGTTGTTGTAAAAATCGATGCACCTACATATAGCGAAACGTGTACATAAGTACATATGTATAGTAGTGTTTTGTATGTAGGTGCACCTTCCTATACAATTGTGCCCGGGGAGTATTTTTGTTTTTAATACAGATTTTTAGCGAACACGTGTTTTTTGTTTTCACTTAAAAAAACTGGTAGGGTGCCAAATAGATTGCTGAGAACATTCGCAATTTGTAATGTCTTTGAGAATTATTTTTTTTTTGTGACAGAAAGTTGCGTAAAAGTAAGTTATTCATTTCAAAGTTGAATTAATTTTTGGGTTTTTTTTTTTTTTAAATCGAAGACTCAAACCATTCGAAGAAATATATCGCATCTGAAATTTGCATGGGTTCACTCTGCGTTCTTTTGATATAGTTACGTAATAAGAGGGGGCGAGGGGTTGTGGATAGCTGGTTTTATTTTTTTTTTATCAACCAGAGGATAGTAGAAGGAATAATCTCTGCTGCAGTTGACCCTACTTTTAAAAAATCAAGTCTATACAGCGTGTCCCACGTAACGTGTTCCCTGGGCATTTTTCTCGAAACTGTGCGGAGATATCGAAAAAGTCCTAATAATAAAATTTAGGCATCCTTAGTCAAGGTATCTTCTGGCATAGCCAAAGTTCTTGAAAAAGGACTTGGAAAAGGATATATTAAAAAATGTCCTTTTTGTCCTCATTAAGGATACATTTAGATTACATTTTTGAATTCCGCGAATAAATCTAATACGAAAGTGTTATAGTGAAAATTCTAGTTTAACCCTTTATTATCGAGATATAAGACCTCAAATTGTACTCTATGTATGCTGCACCATGTTCTTTTGCCATTTTTCTCGAAAATGCACACAGATATCATCGAAGTGCTAGTACCAAAAGTACGAAAAGCTACCCGTCATAAGCCAGGCTATCTTTTGGTATGATCAACATTTAAAAACAAAAGCCACACGAAAAAAGGATATCATCGGTTTGGTCCTTTTCGTCCTTTCTGAGGATGGATTTTGGCTACATTGAGCAAATCAAATTAGAAAAAAAGTGGTATACCTATTGAAAATTCTTCAATCTAGCCAAAATCCTTAATGAGGACGAAAAGGACATTTTTTAATATATCCTTTTCCAACTCCTTTTTCAAGAACTTTGGATATGCCAGAGGATACCTTGACTAAGGATGCCTAAATTTTATTATTAGGACTTTTTCGATATCTCCGCACATTTTCGAGAAAAATGACCAGGGGACACGTTACGTGGGACACCCTGTATAACATTTTTTCGGCAAAGAGAATAACATTAGGATAATGTTGCCCAAAAATGGGCCATGTTCGAAATTTTTATTGTTTTCTTATTCGCATGATTTTGGGGTTCAATCCAGAAATTAAACAAACAGACCTATACCAAATTGAGCAGACAGATGCAGATTAATTACTGCATTACAACAACTAAATAGCCCTAAAATCCTGATTGTCTTGACATCTGTACCGCATGTTACAGGGTGAGTTAAGGGCGGTGGCGATAATAATGACTTTGCGACGATTCACTTAGCTAGTTAACTAATTTTGTTGGACGCTATAATATCTATTGCACAGTTTGGGGAAGGATAGGTTAGGCTAGGTTTTGCTTAAAGGGACTTTTGCATAGAATCATGGCAGTCACATAAACCGAACCGCCACTCGTTCTGTTTCTAAACTTAAAGTGTTTTATATTATTACACTGATCCAGAGCTGGTTGTGAAAGTTTGTATTTTTCACAGCTGCTCTATCCTCTGTTTCTGCACCAGTTTTAAATTATTTTACTTCATGAAAATTTGTATGGTTACGTTTCGGAGCTAAAAGTCAAATCAAAGTGTGTGAATCTGTTTATACTTTGACAAATCAAAGTGCAATTATTTTATTAAAGTGATTTTTTTTTATTAAAATCATGGTGAACGAATATTTTCAGGTATACTCTACTTTCTTGCATTGTTTTCAGCTTGTCCCCGTTTGAGATAGGGTTTTATTAAAAAGAATACACCATAATGTTGCTTACACAATACAAGAGCAGGGTGGAGCAGAGTGTGCTTTGACTCTAGAACGAAAGTATTCACAATTCAGCGCAGAGTCAAATTCGAACTTTGAAGTTAACATACAAAATCGCCATAACAACGCCAAATCAACGAAGAAGCAAGCAACTATCGTTGGTAAAACAATAAATTCGAAAAGGAAACAACCTGTTGGCACCATCAGATTGCTTCGAAACAAGCTAAAAATTAACTGAGATTTTTTGGTTTTTAAATCATGAAGTTTGTAAAAAGTACCTCTAGTTTTTTATTAGCTGATAAAAGGAAGTATGGAGCTTTTTTCACGCCATCTATGTGCTAGTAGCTTGAAATTCCAGTTTGTAAGCTTTTGGAAATGGCAGCATGAGATAAAATAGAACAGATTGTTATACAGCTCCACTCTGTTCTACTCTGAGCCATACAGAGATGGCCAAATACACTACTGCGTGCGAAAAAAGGATACCAGTTGCCACTTTACGCCACTTTACTCCACTCTGCATTGTGAATGCGGCATTAGTAATGTCACGAAATGAAAAGATTTTCACTCTGTTATACAAGGTACACAGTAAGATATTTTTACTATTCATAGAGTAGTCAATAGGTTTCCTACTCTCAGTGTAGTAATTTTACTAGTTCAAAATATATGTAAACACCTGATTGAAATTTACACATTTTAGGGGAAATATTTTACTATACGATTGTAAAATTACGCAAAACTTGTAATAGGTGTAAATAGTTGTACGTAAAATTACATAAAGACGTAATTCATATACATGTTTGTATGTAGAATTCCTAAATAAAGTTGAACTCGCTTCGTATCTAGTAATGAGCAAATTTGTAAATTTACCAAAATATTTAAAAAAGCATTTCTTTAGCTTGACAAGTCATTTACAAGTTTTCCCATTCTATTTATAAGGCAAAGTTAATATGCACTGAAAGTGAATGAAAATGTGTTAGTTGATTAATGTTTTTATGGCACTTATGGTGATAATGAGATGGATATGCATATTTTAATTTACTCAAAATTCTTGCCACGAAAATAACCCGAAATTAAGAATAACCTTAAACTAGGAATAACCTGAAGGATAGGAATAAGCTGAATCTATTTGGAACCACTAAGCTAATCAGCTAACACTTTCCACGTTCGCACCGGAAATGACTTTCATCAATCAGCGATTTTACAGAAATCATGTACAATTTTACTTATACCGGCGTAAATTTATGATTGTAATACCGATTTTGCTGCATCGATTTTAAATTTCCAGAAATTGTTAGTGTTTTTACACCTTCCTTTGAATTGTAGCAATTAAATGAGTGAAATTACACATTTATGAAAATTACACACAAGAATTTGTATTATTAAGAATGTTTGTAAATTTACTATTGTTGTATGTAAAATTTTACTTCTTTGAGAATACAGATTTCCACATTTTTTTTTACTGTATACTCTGCGAATAGTTGACCCTATAGATAGCTTCTGAACGATACACCCTCAACAGCTACAAGAACTACAATTCTGAATTTTTGAACTTCGATATCGAAAGACTTTAGAGGGCTCCAACGATCTATTTAAAAAATGTAAAGTAGTTGTCATAGAGCAGGTATACAGAGAGTTTCCACCATGATGGTCTATAAGGACAGGAAGTGATAGTACTTACCTACACAAAAAAAAATTGAAAAATTGTATGCTGGGGTTTCTTCCGAGCAGTTTCGGAGTTACAGGGTGATTATGAAAATATGCTTATTTTTCAAAAAGTGCCCTGTATCTTAAAAAAAAAACAAGATGTACGATCACCGTTAAAAACACATTGTATGAAGTGAAGAAACTCATCGCTTTCCAATGACTTTTCTTACCTGTTTTCAATTTTGTCCTCTTTTTTTCGTACAAAAAGCTCATTAATATAACTGTTTTTATTTTTTTTATAAAAACTGCAAGTTGTTTTGTGAAAAGCTAGCATAATTTCTTTATCACCTTTGAAACTGTTGAGATGCCCCCTTCCCCCTGCCATACAAGTTTTTGTTTGTGTGACTTCAGAAATTAGGCGAGCAAAACGACAATATTTTAGCTCCAAATTTGACCAGAATCTCAGGCCTAAAGTTTTGTGGCGAAATCTACGCCATGCAGGTGTCTATGGAGGTAAAAGGAACAAAACTACTTGTGATTTAAATTCCGAAGACTTAAACATATTTTTCACGTCTATCAGCTCTGCCCACAGTGGCAATCAGTTGGCTGCTTCTCATATATCAGCTGGTAATCCGATAAGAGATATCTCATCTAATACCAATACCAACTTCTTCTACTTTCGTGGAGTCGACTACAATGAGCTTGTGGATGCTGTGAATTCAATTAAGTCTGAGGCAGCTAGGCCTTTTATTTCCCCTTATTGGTAAAATCGTTTATATAGTGAACTCATGCTTTACATCATCCTGTTTTCCAGCTGTCTGGAAGATGGCAACAGTCCTTCCTATTGCAGCGAATTCTTCTCCTGAAACACCAGATGACTTCCGCCCAATAAGTTTATTGTGTGTCATATCCAAAGTCTTAGAAAAGCTATTACATAAGCAGATAGTCGAATTCGTCGAGTCCAATAATTTTCTTGCAGGTTGTCAATCGGGTTTCCGATGCTTGCACAGCTGTGAGACTGCAGTCCTGAAGGTGACCTCTGAGTTGAGGAAGTGCTTGGATCACGACAAGTTCAGTGTTTTGGTACTTCTGGACTTCTCGAAAGCCTTCGACAGTGTGGACCATCGTATCGTTCTCCAGAAACTTGATGCTTCTTTTAATTTTAGTAGTTCTGCCATCGCTCTGGTAAAGGATTTCTTGGCAGACCGCAGCCAACGAGTGCATATTGATTATAATTCATCTTCTGCGGTGCCTTTGCTTTGTGGGGTGCCTCAAGGTTCAATTCTGGGACCTTTGTTATTCAGCGATGTCTATGGCTTTCATCGGGCCTGCTGTCTGTTAGCATGCGCTTACAATTAATTAAAGCTTTAATCTTGCCCCACTTTACCTATGGCAGAAATGTGTTTCCCAAGCTGGATAGCATCTGTGCCAGGAAAGTCACAGTAGCAATCAACGACCATATTCGGTTTGTTTTTTGGCTGCGAAGACTTGATCACATTTCGTCTTTCCTTTCACGTTTGCTTGGATGCTCCTTGGCGGCCACGTATTTGAAAAGGCGAGCTTTGGTTTTCTTATATTCTCTTCTTAGTTCGAATAAACCACGGTACTTACGCGAATTATTTCAATTTACAACGTCATAACATAACAGGAACATATTGTTTCCACGATTTCATAAGTCCTGCATGGAAGGTTCTTATCTTGTTCAAGCTGCTCGTTTATGGAATAATCTTCCGTTGAATGTTCAAAGTGTTGGCACTGTCGGCGCGTTTAAGAGATGTATTGATACACACATAATTTAACACTATTTTTTTTCTTTATTTTCTAGTAGTCTCGTAGTACAATTTTTTTAACTGAATTTAACTTCCTTTTCAAATTAATTAAAATTTGCTTGAACTTCCTTTAAATTTTTAATTCTTATTTTAAGTAGTTACTTTTCTAGCACCACTTTATAAACGTACAAGAAAAGATGTGAACAAGAGTACAATAACTGCAAATAAATATATTATTATTATTAGTAGGTGGGTTTCTATTACCTCCTGCCTTATGGACCACCATGGCGGACCCACCCTGTATAATTCAGAGAAATTATAAGGTGATTTATAAAATATGAAAGAATATTTTTTTAATCTCAAACGATTAATTTTATTCTCTTCCATCCAACGATTTTCTGCTTATTTCATGCGAAATATTTTCATGGTTATCTGGGGCACCTGTATGTAAAAATACAAAATGGCTCTGGGGTAATAAGAATTATTTGACTCGAATATGTACATCACGAGTGGACATAGGAATGTATATAGATGCTGCAAACACTTCCTTGAAGCGCCACAGTTTAGGCTAAATAAATTATCACAATTGATTTTTCTCAGAGCCTATAATTGTTTTTTTTTTTGTATTTTTAATTATATCTAAAATTGCGAAAAATATCGCCTCTACGCTTTGATCTTTGAAAAAAAAGTTAAAGTCATTGCTATACTAATTACGTAGGCCCTATACAAACATGTGGTGGCTGTCCTTTTTCTCATAAAAGCAAAAAAAAAAAAAAAAATCTCCCAAAATTCGGAAATACTCTGAACAGCTCAAACAGTAGGCACAAGTGGTGTCCCTATACTATACATATATAATAATATCCTTCTTAACACCTACTCGATGCTCTCAAGGCCTGTGAAAAGGGACAAGATGAAAAGGAAACGACCTTAACTGCTCCTTTATAGTGGTCTTGCGAACTTTCTTCTTCTTTCTCAAGGATATCATTAAATTATTTACTGCATAAACATACACCGCCCATTTCAGATCCTTTTCAAGAGAAATTTCACGGTAATTGTCCATATGATTTTGTGTGGTTCCTTTTTGGTAGGTATGGTAACCTTCTTCTTAAGCCGATTGGGGCTCACCTGCTATTATCCTGCTGCCTGTGCGGTTCAATGCTTGTAATCATGGGATCGTAATTGTAATCCACTTAGCACTCCTGGATTTTGGAATTCTGTTTTTTTTTGCTATTCTTATTTGAGCATATGAACGTTGTTGCAATCCGATATTATATGCGTTGTGTGTGCAGGATTAGTAGTAAGTAGATGATGCACAATAGGACCAGGAAGAGAATCCAGAGTTTGATATCGCGGTTTCTTTCTCTGGGATTTTATCATTTTTATTGTGACTCCTACACTAGTTCTAAAGTCTGTTTTTTTTTATATCCCTATATTAGATTATAACGGCGTTTGTTCTACCACTTTTATCCAGAGTTCAATAGTGGAGAATAGAAGTGCTCTCTTAATCCCTTAAATTTCCCTAGTCATCTTCATGCGAGCATATATTTGTCCATGCATTCATAGATCGCCTTCCGTTTCTTTCACATGTTCTGTATCTGCCTATATTTCTCGAGTTCTGAGGAAACAAGAATATTTTTGAGGTGTGTGCATTTCTCGGAATCTATTTCTCTAGCCAGTTGGTTACTATAAGAAGAAAAGTGAAGTGGACGTAAGTATGTAGGTACAACAGGGCTATGTATATCTGTGGGAAAAAATCATGGTGCTGTCCACTTTGGTTTATTTATCTTTTCTATGGTGGACGTCACTGATTCAATAAGGAATTGGTTAATTGGTCAATTAGGGATTCACTTTCTTTCGATATCGCTTTCAATTGATCGAAAAAATATCAAATTACAGGCGAAAATGGGAAGTTGCCTTTGTGTGTAGGTACTAATAGATTGCATAACTATAGGAAAAATTGTATTATTCCATTTTTGGTCACATAATATGGGATTACATATTAGGAGAACTATTTAGATTCATACTAAAGAATTGTGTTGTAAATTGTAGTTGAATTGACCATGGTTAGTGTCGAGGTATATTCGATTTTTTACTGAAAAATTTATCTACGGATTAGCATATATTCTGTATCCTCAACTGTTGCAAGGATTCTTATTTAATGATAAGAAGTGTAGTTTTGGAACCATGAATTAGATTCTGAGTGATTAGAGAAGGGTTGATATGTTTTTAGACTAAAACATATACGGTTCCATCATGTATAACGAGTCTGACATGAGTTGGAGTTGAATTCTAGTGTTTGCATGTTATATGAGATTTTTTTTTATACAAAAATGTGTAAGATAATGTTCTACGACACTATGTGAGCAAGGAGATTATTTACCATCAAGGTTATGAAGATATCTTCAAATGGTGTCGTTTATAATGGATACTGGAATTCGGTCAACATTCTCAGAGGATTCAATGTCTCCAAGATCATAGGATCTGATATCATTCTCCTTATCAGTTAATTATAATCTGCGTATCTTGAATTAGACATTAATTACTTTTGAAGTATTGAAAGTAATGGCTCTAGCAACGATCACCATTATGGCTACCGTACTGGTCTGGATGCTAATCTGGAGACTTGCTTTTAAATACGTTGCCTACATAATTTTTGTGAGTTAAAGATCATTCCCCAGATATCTCTAAGGCACCTTTGATAGAGTATGGCATGACTCTTTCAAACTTAAAGCCCTTGGTTTCTACTCTAATTTTGAAGGTATATCTGTAATTTAGAGTGAAGAGTTATTTGGTGATCTTAAACGGGTTGTATTGCATCAAGACCTGACTTCTTAATTTCATATTATATTCGCCTGTGAGTCCCAGGGCTCTTTTGCTCTTTTTTTATTTTTTTATTACAGTTGTGCACTCTATTATAAAGACATGCCTACATATATGTACAAAGGCAGTTAAAGTGCAAGGCATACTATCGCAATACCGGAGACAGGCGGGCAATTTCAATACTGATATATTGATATTGCAATTATATCAATTGCAATATAAAATTTCAGAGACACACTTGCGGTTTACGATACTGAGAAATTAATTAGAGAACTTATATAAATTGATTTGCTATTTAATTTGTCATTTGACTTAAGAAAGTTCCGCGCACGTACAAACTACGAGCAAATATTGTGAAATTACTTGTATATATGGAAAATAAAAACGAAATAGGCACTTCAACTTGACAAGTGTCAAATATTAAATGTCACAAAAAGTTGCAGCCAACATTGAAGTATAAAATTCGATTCGGTTTGTGTATTAAATGAATATGGTTTATAACTAGGATGAAGTTGCACTAAACCTGTATACCGCGTACATTTTTCGCAATTTCATTATTGAGTTCGGAGTGTACACCGAGCGTATACCGACCTGTTTCTCAGTATATATAGAGATAGACTTGCGGTTTAGCGCAAATTATAATATTGAAATTACAAGTCTGTCTCTGGTATAAGGTACCTTCGCACGGTTCTAAAAGCTGAAAACTGTATCTATCATTGACAAATAAGTACAA
This sequence comes from Dioctria linearis, assembly GCA_963930735.1. NCBI lineage: Eukaryota > Metazoa > Arthropoda > Insecta > Diptera > Asilidae > Dioctria > Dioctria linearis. Next base: position 240,902,572 of record OZ005742.1, read on the forward strand.
AGATGTTAGTTAAATAACCTACAAGATCCCTTATAGTAAGATTAATTAATAAAGTGAAAATAATAATTTAAGTAAACGGGAATAATAATTAACTCGACGCAACAAGTTAAATAACTCATTAAAATTAAGTTTATATTTATTTATTGGTTTATTCTTAGAGAAAAGAAGCAGTAATATTTCTGCGAATCTGAAGAAGGGAATTAATTACAGCTGTGTAATTCGACAAAATATTCATATAAAATAATTAAGTATTGATAATTTTAATTAAAATTGAGTAATTATTTAGTAAGTACCTAGTTCTAATAAACTAACTTAATTCGAACATTCTTGTTAGCAAATAATAAAAAAAAACTCCATTAAATAACCCTTCTAACAACGCTACTGTTTGGTTAGAATTGTATTTTAAGATGGCCGTAAGGAAAATAAATAATTTTCAAATACTTATACAGGGTGTCCCGTACGTACCACATTTCCTTTATACCCCGGATTCCTCACTCAATTTCGAAAAATATATTGTATGGTATTGTATGGTGGTGAGTCGGAAAATGGATGATGTGGGCGGTAGAGGGGTTTTGTGATTTTGGGTACTTTTTATCCTAATACCATGTAACTTTCTTGTTATACACCCTATGAAGGTGATTTGCATTTCAGGTGATAGTAAACCCTCTACGGTTTCCAACAAATGCCCAACCACCTGTCTACTCCCTTTCCGGCGGCAGTTATACGACGTAAAAGTGAACAAATTGGATAATTTTGCAATTTGTTTTTCAATTTTAACGATTTTCCCGCCAAAATGCATGATAACTATACAGTTTTATGAAAAGATTTAAAGACCCCGGAATGTTAGCTTTAATTTGACTATGCACATGTACTGACCTAAATGCTACCGTTATAGAGATGTTCCCGTTTTTATGGTGCATAATTTCATTAATTTTGCTAATAATAATAGAAATCGCGCCTAATTTTATGCAATTCCATTTGCAGATTAGCAAAATTCATGAAATTATGCATCATAAAAACGGGAATATCTCAAAAACGGTAGCATTTAGGTAGGTACAGGATCAAATGAAAGGTAACATTCGGAGGTCTCGAAATCTTGCAACAAAGTGTTATCCTTATCTTGCCTTTTAGCGGGAAAATCGTTAAAATTGAAAAAGAATTTGCAAAATTTCCCAATTTTTTTACTTTTAACGTCCTAGAACTGCCGACGGAAAGAGGGTAGAGAGGTGGTTGGGCATTTGCTAGAAACCGTAGAGGGTTTACTATCATCTGAGATCCAAGTCACCTTCATATAGTATATAACAAGAAAGTTGCATGGTATTAGGATAAAAAGCACCCAAAATCACAAAATCCCCTACCGCCCACACCGTGTATTTCCTGGCTCTCCCCCCATACAATATATTTCTCGAAATTGAGTGAGGAATCCGTGGTATAAAGGAAATGCGGTACGTACGGGACACCCTATATTTACCTACCTTTTTGTTTTGAATGGATTTAGAATTTTTTTTTAATTAATAACTTTTTTTTCTTAATTTTCTTTTTCTAAAAGAGTAGTAACCAAAAATACACATTTTTAGCTAGTTTGTGTGGGCCAAGGAGACCCCTAGACTTCCTGGGTTACAAAAGGAATAAGTGAAGGCAAAGATACCTACTTGACTTTACACTTATTCCTTTAACTGTCAACTACAAGCTACACAGAGAGCGCTGAAAATGGTGATTTGAATTGCATACGAGGATCATTTAATACCGACACTACCTTTCACAATATTTTTGTTTGTACAGTGAAATTTCGAAATGCTTGTGTCATTTTAAAATGTGCCTATTGGAACAGTTTAGCCATCCCCTTGGTTTTTCTTGAGCCTACAATCTGCGGTTTATTAGTTCATGACATTTTGTTTGTTATCCAAACCCAATTTCTTTACTGATCCAAATAATTCTTAACAAATAAAAAATGCTATCGGCTGATGGCGGGGATGGTAATTTGAAAACCGAAAACTTATTGAATTTCAAGATGATTGCGATTATCACATCGTGGGTAACAGGACTAAAAACAAGTTTGGTGATGAATGGGTGCCGATCTACAAGCAAACTAAAGACTTTTTCAGAAAATATTAGACCAATTTTGATTTGAATTGTGAATTAATTTTGCACTCCAACTGGTTTCAAGAATTGTCAACTATATATTGGCGTTTTGAAGAAAATTTTGCAAAATGAGCTCAATGCAATTGGAAATTTGTCAAGAAAATTTTTAAAAAATGAGGTTAAGACTCTTTATAGTGTAGCACAAGGGGCAGATAATATGCCAGGTGTGGTGAATCGAGTAGATCTATTTCTTGTTATAAAAACACAATAAAAAATTATAATAAGGAGAGCTTGATGTCTTTAATAATATCCCACACTGGATACACAATATTTTCTCCGAATCTTTTGACATCACATTACACTTTTCAAACTTTAAAATCGTTTGAAGCAAAATGATATCAACTTTGTCCCAAATTTCACAAAAACTGCCTAACGTACCAGATATTCAAGTCTATATAGAAAGATATTGGGCCGTGGTTAAAAATATTTTTTCGTAAAGAAGGTATAAATCTTAATTACAAAATAATTCAATTTACATTTGTGAATTTCTGCAAGTATATAAAAGTGTTGCAAGAGGCACTTAAAAAAGTTAATTGAAGGTTTTAAGAGAAAAGTGAGGTTATATGTTTATGTACAATGGGCATTTTCCGAACTTTTCGTTAAATACAAGATAAACATGTACTTAATTGTTAATAACAAAAATTAATTTCAAAGGCGACTATAATTAGTATATAATTAGTAGGTACATCAGAATTAAGTAAAGTAATAACAAAACAAAAAAAATAAGAAAAAATATTATAAAATAATTAATAGGAGAAAGAGAAAAATAAGTAAAATAATAATTATTATATAATTTGGGATTATTCAAGATATTCTAAATTAAAGATAGAAGAGATCCAGCTGGACATAGAATCTATAAAAGTTTTACAGTTTTTATCTTGAAACTCTTATGACTCCCGATTAAGGTAAGATTTAAATCAAGACTATTCCAAACTCTGATATACCATGAAGGAAAAATGAGCTCGAACTAAGCAGGAAATTAAATCATGAAAGTAAAAGTAACCGAGCTCTCTGTATAAAGTTGATACTTTGAATTATATCAGAAGTTTTTTAACATATTCATATAAAGCTTATCGCGTTTTGTATATTTGTATCTTATCCAATTATGAATTGAATCTAATATGGGTAGCTGATTGAATTGCTGAACGGAACCACTTTAATTTAAAACTACAATGTAAGCAACTGAACTGCTTATTTATAATTTTATGCATTATGACCCATAGTCTGTAGCGAAGATATGTAGTCATTGACAAATGACATCCAAAGATTCTCCTAGAAACGATCGTGACATGATCATATTATCTGCTAAGACCAAAAATGTATCTAGCGCAGGAATTAAAACCAACGTTAAGCTTGCTTCGACTTGAACTGTATCTATATTAAAATAGACGCAGTTATTATAAGTACGATAATGGGTACAAGTAATGCCTTGACCAGAGGTTTTCGTATAGTAGCCGTGGGGTATACTCAGCATGTCGCCATAAATTCTTTAAGCCGCAATAGATTTTCGAGGCAGTTAAGTTAGTATGAATCCTCTATGATAAGACATTGAGTACGTTTAGACCACAGCTATTTAAAACTAGTTTTACCTAAGTCGACTTACGTAGGACTAATCCGGCTGCCGTTTAGTCCACTCGTATTAAAGCTTTGACAGTTGCCAAATTTGTCAGATCTGCATACCTCTTCACGATAAAAATGAGAAATAATATTTTAATTTTGTGCATGCGGTGTGCACAAGAGAATAGTGCATAAGAAAAAAATTAAATTTTTCAAATTTCAAATTTTTTTACCATCCATTACAGACGGAATTCTTTCTTCAGTCAAAAGTCTATAAAAGAATTTGTCCTTCCCTCTGAACAGTCTTCCTGTTTTCCTTCTTAATTCCACTCATTTTCATTAAAACAAAATAACAATTCTCTCTATGAATGAATATAACGCATTCAAGTTTGTAAACAATTCCTTATCTCAGGTTTATGTCTACGTTTAATACTTATACTTATACTTACGTAGTTCAATACCTCATCAAATACCGGGTTAAAGTAGGACTAGTTTTTCGTAATGCGGCATGTTTACACCACTTCATATTAGTTCTACGTAAGTCGACTTACGTAAAACTAGTTCTAAATGGCACGGTCTAAACAGGCTCATTGTCAATGATCAATCCCAGATTTTTTAATTCAGGCTTATAATCGATACCTACCTGATATTATTTATACATAGAGAAGGAAAGGAGACATCAATTGCGTTTTGCTTGGTTTAAAAAAAAACTATATTTCTTTCTGACCAATCAACTATGCAAGACAAGTCGCTATTAAAATTACTAATAACGGGGTTTCCAATAAGAGGTGTTATTTTAATTAGCCCGCTATTTCAGTAGATGTAACTTTTGGAGCTGTCATTTTTTGACATTTGACAAGTAGAAACTACGCCATTAATAAAAATGGAACGATACACGATTCAACAACGCATTGAAATTATTAAAATTCACTATAAAAATGGTGAAAATGTGGCAGAGACGGTTCGTACAACTCGAACATTTTTGGGTCGTCGTGAAGCACCTTGTCGGACCGCAATACAGAAATTGGTAGAAAAATTCGAGCTGTCGGGACAAGTTAGTGATGTGAAGAATAAAACCCGTGCACGTCGCTCAAGAACAGCCGAGAATATTGCTGCTGTAGCCGAAAGTGTTGAAGAAAACCCAGGTTTGTCCATTCCTCGTCGTTCTTTGGAATTAGGCATTCCACAAACGTCATTACACCGTATTTTGCATAAAGATTTGGGTCTTAAGGCTTTTTTTGGCAATTTGATTAATGGAGGAGGGAAGAAACAATTTAACGTCATCACCATACAGTAAAATTGAATATCATTTGGGAATTAAGATGATATCATTAACAAAGATCGTGAATAGGAACGGGCCCAATACTGATCCTTGTGGAACGCCCGATAAAAGTGAGAGAAGTTTTGGAAAACGATTATTTACTCCAATATCCTGTTTACGATCAGTTAAATATGACAATATGACATTAGCCGCAGACCGATTAAAATAGAACTGTTTTAATAATTTTTCGTAAAGGATAGAAAAGTCAACTGAATTAAATGCCTTAGAAAAATCTAATGAGGACAAAATCATGGCCTTCCTTAGCTCAGTATTAAACAGATTCAATAGGTGCAATAGTGAAGAAATATTAGGTAGTAACTATGTTTGGATCTAAACTCTGATTGTTCTTTAGCGATTAAGTTGTGGGGCATTGGCAAAGCTCTGAATTTGCTCCTCGTTCTGTAATCTTGCATAATACCGGAAGGATACTTATTGGGGGCTAAGATCCTCTGATCCGGAGGGCTGTTTTTATTATCAGATGTACTTTGGCGATTTAAATTGTAGAGCGGAAAGGTAGAAATCGTAATAGCAATATTGGTAATAAGTAAAATAGGTAAAAAATAGGTAAAATAGTATAATAAGGAGTCATCTAAAAAAGAAGTTTCTTCAGGAAACAGGTAAAAAATATGACTTCAACCTATTTTTTTACGCCTATTTGTAAATATCTTAAAATTGTTCCCCGATATCTAAATATAAAAGTAGAGATATTCTTCAAATTTCTAGAGACACGATGAAGTCAAACTTCACTTTTAAATCTTGTTTTTTTTTTGCTACTACTAATGAACCGACCGCCTTAGGAACTAGATCGAGTACGACAAGACCTGGCGTAGGCTTAGGGCATGGAAGTCAACAATATTCTGATGTCTCTCCAAATATTGAAAGTGCAAGTGATCAAGGTGAAAGCTTAGGAGAATACCTGAAAATTTTGTGTTACCTTAGAATTTCTGTTAATTTTTAAAAAAAAAATTTTCATTCCAATATTGATTTTCCAAATATTTGAATTTAAGGAAAGTTTATTTTTTTTATTTACATAAATTGTATAGGAAATTTAAGGAAAATAAACATAGATAAGGAACAAAAAACATTTTTTTTCATTTTTTTCATTTTTCTACCAGAGTGTACCTATCCAATATTGTTCTCAATATCGCTGGACTCATTAGTCGTTTCAACTGACATTTCTTCACCAGGTTGGATACAAACTATATACAGAAACGGGTATATTTGAAATAACCGTAAACTTGAGGTAATTTGTAATAATGCAAAAAAAAAACAAAAATATAAGAAAATGTGTGTGTGTAGGGAAAGATGCTGTACCTTGGACATGTACCTTGGTCATTTCAATTTCCACACGCACTTTTATTCGATTTTATTCTAATCAACAGATCACACTTAAGGGGGTATTCTAGTCTAGAAATTAAAAAAAAATCGTTTTTTTTTCGTTTTCATATTTTCAAAGTTTAATTATTCAACATCTGGTCAAAATTTCAAGTCGAAGTATGAAAATTGTTCGAGTTATGCTGCGTTCCATTTTGAAAAACCGTGTTTCGAGAATAACGCGTTTAAAGTTTTGAGAATAGTTTTTTATTGGAAAAAATAAAAGTTTTCCGATAAACAAGTTAAAGTTGCAAATGTCAAAAAGGTCAGTTGTGTTCAATTCGGCTTTTTCTGTCAGCTTTAGAAGAAAGCTGGCTATAAAGCTGGCTGAAGAGCTCCAGCTTCAGGTAGTTGTTTCGGAGCAAATTTTACACGTTTGGTGGCGATCTCCATTTTCAAAGGAAAAAATTTTTTTTCTCTTTTTTCTTATTCTAGAGGGTTTAAACTATTTTTTAAGCCTAAAAAAATAAAAAAACGATTTTGCAAAAAATTTACAGTGGCGTTACGTCCACGCGTTTTTCTCGAAACTGCCTTTTTCAAGACGATGCCCACGATTTCTCAAGTTCTACTAGACCGATTTACTTGAAATTTTTTTGAGTCTTCTTTATAGACTTGTTTGTCTATGTCCGGAGCTAGCCGCATCCCCAAATTTCAATTTTTACTATTTTTAAAAAATTCGAAAAAGTCAAAAAAGGTGGTACAAAAATTGCTTTTTTTTCAGGCAGCGGCCATTTTGTGAAAAATGTTTTTTCAACTTTTCCCTAGTTCCGGACGTAGCGACATTTCTAGATTAATAATCTTTTTTATTTTTTTTTTCGGATTGCTAGGCGGGTTGGAATCGTGGGCATGATCACGCGGCAATTTTTTGAGGCACCCTCATTTCATCAGCTGCTAATTTTTTGAATTTTCAACTTTTTTAAGTTTTTTTCTGTATTCTTGTAATGTTAATAAATAACTCATAAAAAAATGGATAGAAAAATATTGATTGCCTTATTTTTACGGCACTTCAAAAATCACCTAAAATTCGGGCCTCTAGACTAGAATACTGCCTTAAGTTATTCTGGGAATTAGTTTGTCGGACAAATGTCGTGAAAATTGAAAAAAAAACATGAAAAAAATTAATATTTTCCAGTGATAAAGAATTGAAGGTGTTTGGAGTTTTATTCTTCCTATATCTAAGATAAGGTAAAACTTGTTTATACATGTGTAAATCGTGCATCGTGTGGTGAATTGATGCGTCTTAAAATATTTCACAGCCAGTTTTGTTTTTTTTGCAAGGTGTATGTATATATATACCTTGGACACTTGAAACATTTGTACCACGGACATGTTAAAAAAATTAAATTAAATATGTAGCAATTATTTGTTTAGTAACCTGCTTTGCGAATATATTGTTATTCTTGGTTGAATAAAGAGTAAGAATTTAACTGTGTAGATGTACTGCCATTTCTTCTTAGTAAATTACAAATGTCCATGGTACAGCTGCATGTTGTACCTTGGACCGAAAGGAGAACCTTCATATTTCTTTTCATAGATATATCTTGAAATATAAATTTTTAACTGCATATTCTACTATTATTATTATTGGAAAGGTTATGGGTTAGACCAGGGGTGGCCAACCTTTCATCTTTCCTGGGCCACATTGGAAGTAGACGAGTTATATTGGGCCACACATAAAATATACGAACCCTAAAGATAGCTAATGAACAAAAACGATGAATATACATATTTAGTTAACAATTTTAAGTAATTTAAGCTTCATTAATTCATAATTTTTTTTATTATAAAATTAAGGAAATAGCAACATGAAATTGATGTGATATTTGACATTGTTTTTGAGACAATAATGCTTCAAAATTTTGCGATCGAAGTTATTGCAACTCTCAGTGAGTTCTCAAGGTGCTCAGAAGTTATTTTGCTCCTATTTTTATTCTTTGTGTGCTTCATCTTAGAAAATAGCTGCTCACAAATGTAAGTGCTTCCAAATAGCGATGGCATGAATTGTGAAGCAAGGGGTACTTTTCTCTAGGAAGATAATTCTTACAAAAGTCCAGTAAAGAGAAATTATCCAATTTTTCTTAAAGTAGAACATCAGATTGCAGCCATTTCATTTTAAAAATTGCTGGTAAGTATCAAATCGAAACTCAAGTTTGCATATTTTTCGTTACTCTCAGGACAGTGTTTAGTCAACGTTTCAAGCCGCATAAAATTATTTGCTTGAATTTGTGACTATCATAGTTTCAGTTTCATTTCGAAAGCCGTTATAGTTTGAGGCATAGTATTATGAGTTGTTTTTCACTTTGAAAACGCAAATTTAGCTCATTTAAATGAGCTGTCAAGTCTACTAAAAAAGCAAATACTGTGAGCCTGTTTTCATCACCAAGTTCTGGCACAGATTTTATTCTTGATTCCATAAATGACTTTTGATTTCATTTCGCAAATCATAAAATATTTTCAACATTTTAGATTAGTTTGATCATCTGGAGTCAAGCTCTACTTATATAGTGAATTTGGATGAAATCGGTAATGACGACTAGGAGGGTCCCAGTGGGATCTCCAGATGATCCAAACGAAACCAAAATAATGCATAATATAGGGGAGTCCAAAACTTTGCAAAATGCTCAAATTTTTCGGGGGAGTTGTCGCGGTTAAATTGCAACAGAATTCGAACGAAAGTGCCAAATTTATTCGGCTAAAATGTCAACCACAGACGAGGTATGTAGATTTCCGATTCTGTAAGTGGCATTTCCATACGTTTTCAAAGATCGCTGGTAGATAGCGAAAAATGGGTATCGAAAATTTTTATATATTTAATTTTCTTAAATAGGTAAATGACATCCGATCTTCCTGAAATTTTGTGCAGATAAATCTCTTAGTAAAAGCACATTCATAAAAAAAAAACAAAAAAATTGATTAATCGATAAGTTGTAGAAAAACATTTTGAAATGAATTTTGCACACAGAATTTTGGCCGTCGAAAATTAAATTTCGCAACTTAATCAGAAGGGGAGGGAAAATGTGTTCAAAAATTCAGAAAAAAATCACAAAGAAACTAGCCAAAGGAATTTTTCAAATCGAATAATATTTACCCGATCTCATTCAGAACACCCAAATTCGGGATATGAGAAACTTTTTTCCCATTGGTGTATATGACCTTTTGACATTGAATTTATCATCTTATTTTGATGACATTTTGTGCGAATATTCTACACAGATGGTAGAATATAAAATAAATACCTCCACCCTTGGAAAAATAATTTTTTTTTTATTATAATAATATATAAGTAACCCACTACGGGTTATCAATCTGTAACCCGCTTCCGTACGAATCTCGCAATAGTTGACAAAATCATAAAAAAGTCACAATGAACTTACCAAAAAGAATTTTGAAAATAGTTTGAAATTGTGCCGAGAGATAAAGGTGGTAGCTTTACAGTATATATGTTGCTAATTAATGTAAGTTGAAAGTAATTTAGCAAATCTTGCAATCTGATTTTGGAAAATATTCCTAAATTAAGTGGGGTAATGACTTCTGGCATTCTGTATATGAAAGATAACAGATTATAGATTATTGTAACGAAAAAAAAGTGGCTTTAATGTTGCGAAAATACCCGCAAGATGGTAATTATCGAAAATTTCCGAAAAGTGTTAGTTTTAATCCCTATATTATGCATTATTTCGGTTTCTCTTGGCCATCTAGAATTCCCACTTGCATCAATTTCATTTCAGGTCAAGTCCAACATATACAATGAATTTGGACGAAATCGATGATGACGATTAGGGACCCTCTCCTTGGAAGTACAATATTGGACATTGAAAACTTTCTTTGGCCACATTGTGCAATTGTATCTACATTTATTATGTCGAGAAGTAACTACTAGCATGGAAATGTTATACTATAGATTTAGAAAATATTTTATAAAATTAACTGAGAAAGTATTTATGGATATATGAGTTTTGTTTGGTCGCATTCAAAACCGTCCTGGGCCACGGGTTGGACACGCCTGGCGTTAGACAATCTATAATTATCGGTTGCTTAAGATTTGTCTCATTAGTTTTGTTAAAAAAAAAAAAAACTAGACTATTTCAGAAAACTGTTACACATTCAAAAACCATATTAAAATAATAAAATAAATTATTTTTTTAACAAAATAAGCTGTAAATGAAACCACAACATTAAATGGTAAGAAAACCTGCCAAATGTCTTAGAAAACACAATTTCGTTAACTTATTTAGAGCCAAATTTTGTAAAAAGTTGTTTAGGTCCGAATTTTATATTTCCTTTTTTTTTGTTTATTAATTTGTCAAGTCTAAAACAAAATACTTCGAAATTACCACTAAAAAAGTGCATTAAAATCTTTTCATAATGACAACTATCCTAAGCACTCTGCTCGTTCCTTACTGACTTTTATTTTTAGTAGGTACGAGTATTACTTAATAATAATAAAAAAATATTAAAAAAAAAATATAAAATAAAACTTTTCTACTCACCAAATTGACTACCAAAATGTTGTTGAAAATGACCACGAAATTCATGGGGTGAATTAAAGCCAGGCGGTAGAAAACCTCTTAGATAAGCTGCAGCAGCAAGTGTTGTCATATGATGATGATGTGCGGCATTCAATGAATTTTGTTCATAACCAGCGGCAGCATAAAATGATGCTGGATTAAAAACTGGAAGTTGACAACCACCGCCACCGCCGCCACCACCACCTCCACCACCACCACCACCACCGCCGCCTATACCACCTCCACCACCACCTCCACCTGCTCTACAATCTGGTGAAAGTGAACCATTTTCTCGTCCTAGAGATGATGATGTAATTGAAGTTGTTGTCGGCGGTGAATTATTATTTGATTGTCGTCCGACACCTAAGCCTAATATTTCTTGGATTGCAAAAGGTGTTCGCATTTTTGCAGCTTGCATTTGAAATGCCGTCGGTAAAAACTTAAGATTTTTTTTTTTTTTTTTAATATGAAATTTAATTTAAAGAAAAGAAGAAGAAAAAAAATAAGATTTTTTTTTCTTCCTATTTTTTTTTTTTTTGCTTTAGGTCGATCTCACACTTTTTTTTTTAATTAGTTTTATTTTTGCCGTGTTACATGGCGCAGTGTTTTATTGAAAAATTTGAAAAAAATACTTTTTATTTTACCTGAACAATTTTCACAGAACTAAATCACCACCTTAAATTTGAATGTTATTTTTTACACAAGTTTACAACTGTTTTTTTTGTTTGTTTGTTTTGTTTTTATTTTCTGAACAAATATTTTATTGTTGTAAAAACACAGACTAGGTATAAGGATTGCTATCTCCGCGGTGTCTATTTTATTAAGGTGACATCCAAATCACAACTATACAGTTTTAATTTTCGCTTAACTATATTTTATAACTAATTCTCGCGTATATTATTAAGACCGAACTTTTGTATAAGGATTTGGAAACAACACAAAACTGCCGGAGACCAAAAAGGATCACATACAGGCTGTCGTTGTACACACGGGGGTTTTAGTATAACAAATGAAATCTTAATCGATTTATTTTTTTCGTTCGAGTCAGAGAAGATGTGAAAAAAAGGAGGAAAGAACACAAATAGTATCTAAAAAAAAAAAAATTCCTTAAAAATTATATCCAGCCTGAATCATAGTGTTCACACTGACGACGGAACTGAAACGACTGATTCTGTGTGCAGCAAATTGTTACGCTGCTACACAAAAGGAGGTTAGGTTACAACTATACAAAAACATTGGTACGCTCGTTAGCCAGAAGAGTAATGATGTAGACGACGAGGACGACGACGACGACGACGAAGAAGATGATGATGATGATGATATGCGCCATGCCTACTTTCCAGCACTGACTTGTTTTTGGTACATATAGGATGCTGTGTATTCCTCTTTCTAGTTAAATATGGGTGGTACCCATTGGAAAGCTGAGATAAACAGCTGTTTCATAATCAGATCGACTTTGTCTAATGTATCGGATTTAGAGATTTGATCCCCGCCAAAATATTTTTCTAATTGGGAAAAATTCATTTCCAGATCCAAGGGAGTGGTTTAGAAAATTGTGGACTTTCCAAAAGTTATACCATATTTAATTCCCGGATTCATGTACACTGTACGTGAGTTTTGTGTAGGTACACAAATAATGCACTCACACTATTTTAAGGGAATGTAGATTTTTTTTTTTTTTTATATATATTCCCTATATTCCTTACATTGGGTGTGTTGGTGGTGGTGGTGGTGGTGTTGTCGTAATTCAGCTTCGAATGTTTGAAATACGATTCCAGATAATAATGGCCGGGAGTTTTTCGGTGAGTAACATGTTAATTAAGAATTTTCCTCAATGCCAATAATTAGTCCGTTTATCGATTAGCTGTAGTATAAAATAGAAAATTTCCATAAAGTTGCTGTAGTATCCCCCCCCCCCCCCCTCTAGGGGTATTGGTTTGGGTTGTTGCGTTGTCATATACGAAATATAGATGGAAGTAGAGGTACCAAATTTTATCCCAGTGAAGTAAGAGAGATTTTATATGGAGGCGGTTTGGTAATGGCAAAAGTATACTGTAGCAAAAGCAAACAGGGGAGCTATGGTGGGGTGAGTGTTAAATAAATTTCCTATATAGATCAATGATGACAGAGAAAATATGATGAGTTGAATAAGGGAAATTGCTGGAATTGATGACTGTCGGTGGCTTGGTTCTGGTTGAGTTGTGTGACAATGTATGACATTTTACCATCAGAAAACTTGTGGAATTGATCGGATTTTCTGAACGAATTATTGGGGTTTTCATTCAATTCTCTTTATCCGGTTACGCATTGGGTATCCCAGCATTTCGCCCCCACTTATCCCTTTAGGAGCTTGTTATATAGCTTTCTGATGATAATGATGACGATGATGATGATGATGATGATTATGCCACTCTGAAAAAGTACCTATAACCTATACCTAGTAGGTATAATAATTTCTGGCTTATTTTGTTACTATATGTTGTGTTGTATATATTTTATTGTAAAAGAGATGAAGTGTGTACCTACCTATATATGTCGATACCTATACATATAAAAGTATATCCAGACTGGACCCATAATATATATAGTAAAATGGTTGCTAGCAGCACACTTATGATTGCTATTATTTTCGAAATGAAGTGAATAATTGGGTTGGGAAACGTGCACTGTGTCGTGTATTGTTGCACGGATTACATTTCGTTGTTAATTAAGTTTTCTGGTATTGACAGGTTTATTGGAATTTATTGTTTTTTTTTCTTTCTGTCGTAGTATAATTATTCAATTAATTTGTTACTTGCGATAATTGCTATCGGGTAGGGAATTATTAGTGGTTTGTTTTTTTTTGTATTTGAATTTTCATGATTGGAATTGATTATTTAAAATCATAGCTAGGTATAGGTATATGTTTCAAATTTTAATTATATTTTATATTTAGGTAGTAATATTTATGATGATGAATTTTAATGATAGATAATAAATTAATTTTGGTAGATAGATATAGATAGAAGGTAGATACTGTATTTAATTTATGTGGTAGGTATAGGTAGAAGGTGTGACAGAATTATTCATTTGGGCAAATAGGGAGGCAGGAGCAAGTGGCTCTAAAGATAATTGTAATAGCTAAAAGCAGTGGCATGATTTTTAACTTAATTGGGTAATTATAAAAATTTATTTCAAAAATTAAATCGAATTGGCTTTTTAGTTGTGGTTACCTTAACCGTTCTTTGCACAGGTGTGTACCTACATATGTAATGTATGAGGTAGGCGCCAAATATCAGACAGTGCTCCATCTCGTTTCTATTTCAATAAAACATTGGATAGGTTAATCTTAACGGAGCCTTCTAAGTTTCTTGCTAAAAGTAAACCGTAAGCATGGGAGTTCCATTGTCATCAATTAAGTTTGTTTGGTAAGTTCGCAAATAGATATTTTTTTGTGAATTTTTGAATTCGGTTTTAATTTAGTTTTATAAAGTAAATATTCCAAAACTTGCTTTCATTAAGAGGAGTCAGTACTCAGCAAAAATTTCAATTTAGATATCAGCCAACCTGTAGGCAATAAAATTTATTATACGTAGGTCTGTGTCTTAAAAGTGAGAAAATTCATATAAAATTAGTCTAGGCCTAGACCACAGACCACATTAGAGACATCTAGCGTAAAAAACAGAAACCCAACATGCGAAAAAATTATACAATTTAAGACGAAAAATGAATATTTGCAGTTTAAATAAATTGAAATTTTTTATCGAGAATTAGCTCTTCTAAATTTTTTTTAGCACGTAATTGTTAATTATGATATTTTGCTTTGTATTGCAACAACTTTCAACAAAATATTGCAATTTCTCGTCGGTGAAATATCGGGAGAAAAATCAAGTACTACTAGAGTCAAATAATTAAAAAAAGGGAAACTAAAAATGAAAAAAAACTCGACGTTATTTGCTAGATCTAGGCTTCATATTTCTAAAATAGTCACAATCTAAAGAAATGAGAATACGCACTAACAGGAATTTGATCTGAAAAACTTCAATTTTTTATCAATTTTTTAAAAATTTCCGAGCTAATATCTTCGTTTTAATGCCATTTTTGTTATTTTTTCCGACGTTATTTACTAACCCTCGTCGTTATTTTTAATTTAAGATATAAATCATTATTCTGTTACAAACAGCTTGCCAGAAATTTGCATTGAAAAATGTATGAAACTTGCAAAACTTGGTACTGACTCGTCTTAATGCACCTCATTTGCCCGATCTTTTATAAACTCTTAAAAACAAATTGAACAAAAAAATCATCGCGACCGATATCATGGGTATCCTAAAATGAGATACATCATATTAGGGGTAGGTACCTACTTCACTTTACTTAGCAGATCAAAGGTCCACGGGTAATGAAACCAATGACAGATATTTGAGAGAGAAAACCCCAGTTCTTGAGAAAAACTTAAGAGGACCTATACCATAGCTTAATATTTCCATAACCACACAAAAGAAAAATCCGGTGTCAAACGACCAAACTTATAACATCAAGGCCATATAAGAAAGGCCTTTTCGATAGTCAAATCAAAAGAAAGTCGAAAACAAATTTTTCTATAGCTAAATCCACTTCTAGATTTGAAATTTGTATAGATTTTTAAACAGTTCTAAAAATTTTTCATAGGTTGGTGCGCTTATCAACACTTGAATTGCGGGATTTGTAGAAGGCAAATCTTGAGAATCACAAGTTTACAAATTCGGGTCAACTTTTAGAGCCGAGCAGATGAGAACGATTTTTAACGTTATTTGATGCTTTGAACTCAGATCTTCAATTCGTGTGACAAGATTGGTTCTAGTTTTCGAGTTCGCGCTAGATGGCAGTACTGGGCTCTTACAACGCTACAACGCCTATCAGCTGACTTGAACTTGTTTTTGTACTGTGATTGTGCTTCGAAACATGTGAAAATGCAGAGAAAACGTTGTAGAATCGATTCAAAGTGTTTTTGTTACGTTTGTGGATGTTATATGCTCGGAAAACGTGGAAAAATCATGACAAATACACTCAAAGATGCGTATTTGCAGTACTTTGGTTTTGCTGTAGTAAACACTGACAAGCCATGGGTACCAAAATTGTTTTGTAATGCGTACAGAGCAAACCTGTACAAGTGGTCACTTGGTGAAAATATGTACTTTTCATTTTCTGTGCCAACGTTATGGAGAGAACAGAAAAATCACGTAGATGATTGCTACTTTTGCTCAATGAATTTCGTCGGTATAAATGCAAAAAAACTAGCACGGTATGAATATCCTGACTTATCAACAGTGTCGAAGCAAGTTCCAGGTACGGACAGTGATCCATTGGCAATTTGTCCAGGTATATAAGTACAAAAAATGCCCCCATATTAAACTTGGCCTTATTAAAAAAAATTTGTCAAAGTGCTCAATCGCGAAGGACCGGCTTTCCAGTAAGTTATTTCCAAAACTGTCATACGCAAAAATCAATCAAAGAAGGAATATTTGTCGGACCTGATATTCGAAAACTAATGGCTGATGCAAATTTCACAAAATGTTTAGAGCCTGATGAAGCAGCAGCAGCATGGGCATCGTTTAAAAGTGTTGTTCACAACTTTCTCGGTAACCACAAATCACCGGATTACAAAGAAGAGTAATCGACAATTTTTTTGCAAAATTACCACAGGAGTTGGAGCTCGAATGTCTTCTCTCAAGATACATTTTCTGCATTCACATATTAATTTCTTCCCACAAAACTTGAGCGACACGAACGACGAGCAAGGAGAGCGGCTACATCAAGATATAGCGAAAATCGATAGGCGATACCAAGGATTTTGGGACGAAGGCATGTTGAGCGACTACTGTTGGACCCTAATGCGTGAAACAGATCCCAAGCAGTATAAAAGACTCAGTTCAAGTTCATTTCTGATTTATACAATTTTCAATTCAATAAATGGCCGTTAATGGTCAAAAATACTAAAATAATGAATTTATTGAATATTTCGAAAACTAGAACCAATTTTAAAAAACGGGCTGCTGATTTAGATTCAGCTCCCAAATTTACCTTAAAAACAGCTTTTGGTTTCTCAGATCCAAAACCTTGTATACTTGTGAGCTACAACTGACGAAATTATTTTATTGCACCCTTTGCTGTTGGAATGAATATCTTTTCCATTTGATGGAATATTAAAAAAAAAAATATTTCAAAATTGTTTCTGTGCCGAGTGAAATATTCAATAAAAATGTCAAGTTTTTAATTAGGCTACAAAATCATCTAAAATTTTCAAGGTTTTCTAATATTTTGTTAGATAATTTTTTTCCTCTATAGAATAAGAAGAAGAATAAACTTTATTTTGGTAACGTAAACAAAATTGAAATCTTTGTAGTAGTGCCAGGAATTACATACATCAATATACAAACAACCAGCAAAATTAGATTTAAATTACAATATTATTAGCCGCCTGTATATACTGACAGAGAGATCATTTATGCTTTGGACAGGGTAAGAGCTTTCCATTACACA
Organism: Dioctria linearis; assembly: GCA_963930735.1. Taxonomy (NCBI): domain Eukaryota; kingdom Metazoa; phylum Arthropoda; class Insecta; order Diptera; family Asilidae; genus Dioctria; species Dioctria linearis. Next base: position 240,919,975 of record OZ005742.1, read on the forward strand.
GCCTTATAAAAGCGAGACAATACCAGATTTCTATTTCGTTGGAAGGTAGTGAAGTGTAAAAATTCTCTAAGGTACTCTGGCTTATTAACTTTTGAGCTTCTTCTTTTAAGGTAAGAAGCAAAAGAACAACCGAATAAATAAGACCGAAGATATGAGACATGGTCAATTCTGCGCAACCTAAAAATTAACCTCACATTGTTGTTTAGGGTAACTTACATTTGTTTGGGAAACACCAAACAGACAAAAGAGTACAAAAAGCAAGATTAGTGAGTTTACTAGATTTATATATGAGAACGACTAAACGTATTCGCTGAAAGCTACAGTCTGCCCTTGTATATTTTTCCGATCGTATTGTTAATGTTATCACAACACTTAGGTACCTATTAGGTTTAATACGATCCCAATGTTAGTTACCTTATTTGACATGGGCGGTGAAACGCCGTTCAAAAGTAGGTATAGGCGGTATAACAATTTTATTGGATTTGCTATTATAAAATGTAGTGCAAAGCAACTTCCCAGGATTTTGTAGCAGGCAATTATAGTTGGACCAGGCACAAGTTCGGTCCAAATCAGAGTTTATTCGTGCAACGTAATCCTCGAGGAGACCAATAATAGGTCTACTTCGATAAAGCTGTATATCATCAGCATATAGATGAATTTTTATATCGCTCGCACAACTCTCGGTAGATCGTTGATAAATAAGATAAGGAGCAAAGGACCCAGAATTGATCCTTGAGGAACACCTCGTACAAGACGCAGCTCAGTGGAGAGAGATTTTTTACCTTGACTTGTTGACGTGCGTCGGTGAGATAAAAATCTGTTAAGCTGCTGGGGTACTTCAATTACAGGAAGATGAAAGCTTCTGAAGAATAATGTGATGGTATACTCAATCAAAGGTTTTCGAAGACGAACCAGAGCCGTGAACTTGTCTCGTTGCAAAGTCATCTTATGCGTTTGAAGATACTTTATATAGTGTGTTTGTATAGTTGGAGTAAATTGTAAGAATTGTTTCTTGTGATTTATTTCATCTGTATATACCTACCTAAAATACACACACAAGGAAATATGTTCAGTGTGGTAGTCAAATTCCAAACGTGTCATTGGCAAGTATATTGAAAAACATTTTTCTGAATTCAATTGGTGGATTAAACGGTCAAAAATGATTTTGCGAAATATGAGAAGGTACCTGGCTACCCAATTACAATGGAGCTGATCTTCACATAGGAGATTTCACCCGAACACGATGAATTACGTGGACAAACAAGCCTATCCAGAATTTTTACACTTTATTAGTCTTTAATAAATAACTCAGTTAAATAAAGAGATGATTTAGACTAAAATATCGATATAAATAGCTAACGTTTTTCCCTTCACAACGGTACACAGTTACACGAAAATAATTGATTTTGTTACTGAAAATTGGCAACAAAGGAAGTTCGCAGAATGGCTTCTATTTCTCCTTGCATTTTAAGAGAAAAACTAAGTTGACCTGTTATTATGAACTATCGATAATGATAACTTGTCATATTAATGGTAATGACTATTGTATGCAAAGTAATTGAAATGAAATAAAAATTTATGGAATAACTGACAACCGAGAGGGGGGATGAACGGGACCGGTCCCTCTCCAGAATGTCAGTTTTCTGAACATAATTTACAAATTACGTGTAAAATGTGGTCTGTATATTATTCCAAAGTCCGATAAAATAAAATTAAACCTTTTAATCTACAATAGCAGTCCTTAAGTGCGCAGATGGGTGCAGGACGCGACTTTAGAGCCCTATTTTTCTGACTCGTTAGGACTCGGACACTAATGGGTCCCCCCCCCAAGCCAAATCCTGTGCAGGATGCGACTTTAGAGCCCTACTTTTCCGACCGTTAGGACTGGGACACGAATGGCCCCCCCAAAGCCAAATCCGGGGTGCGTCACTGTCAAAAAGCAGTAATTTTGCACATAGCTACTACATTTATGCATCATAGGGTTCTTTATCTGTATGCGAAATCCAAATTTTGCTACATGAAAATTGTACACAGATTTACATTGTCATGGCCAAAGAGGTAATCTTACAAGGCAAATAAACGGTAACACAAAGCTTGCTAAAGCTAATCGTACATAGGACGGGAAATGTGCTTAAAATGGCATATAAACTCTCTCAACTTGCTAAATATAGCAACATTGCGTGATGGCCCCAGAATCGTGTATGCTCTTACACAAAAGAGACATTTCATTTGAATTTAGACAACAGAAGGTTCTCAGTCGGTGGGGACGGATGGATAAAATGTGGCATAATTGGGTGCATAAGGGCTGTGTGGGTATCGAACCCTATCAACATTATTTCATTTTCAAAATTTCTTTGGAATATTTCTAATTAATTAATTTCATACCTCATTTTACCGGCATCATGCATATTTTCGTTAAATATAAAAATTTCTTTTTCAGTTTTTAAATATTTGTTTAGTTTAGTTCTTCACGTGCCGAAAATGTTTTATTTAATTATATCAAAATCTCAACTATTTGCAGATTTTATACAAATTTGAATGAAGCTTAAATATCCCATTTTACGTACACTTCCCCTACATTTACAACGTTATGTGTGTGTAAAACTACTACATAAATTTATAAAATTTTCTAAGGACCGTGTAGTTGGCTACTCTTCCAAAACGATATCCAAAAAACTTATATACTAACAGAAAAGTCAACATACTAAAACTTGTAGTAAAATTAATATTTGTAATTATAGTTTTTTTTTTGTAAAATTACTATTACTCACAAATTGTAATTTTCCTAAAATTTGTTGTAAAAGTCAAGGTATATAGAAGACAACGTATTCTCATTAAAATTTTGACACATTGCAGCTGATAGCCTGTGACGTAATTCTGTGACTAATGTATACACATTTTTATAGGAAAGACAGAGAGAGTGCAGAGAGTATTGTGCTCTCTGTACTGTGCTTTCCTATACATTTTCACGATATTTCGTCACTAATGGCGGAACGTGGTTCTTAATGGGAATACCTTGTATTCTATATACCGTGGTAAAAATATTTTGTAATATTAGGTACCTACACAAATTTTTGCTGCGCATTCTATTCGCCGATAGACATTCGAGTTTATATTTACAAATTCTGTAATTGTACACGTCTGCGATATCGTTGAATTTGAATAGCTTAAAGTAGCTCTAATAAAAGTTCTAACAGAAGCCAATTAATTGAGACCTTGGAAATTTATAACTATCACATAAAATAGGGTTCCTCCAATGGAGGGCTATTGTTATCGTCTTCTGTTCATGGAGGGGTTAGAAGATTACTTGAAGTCCCTCCCAACCAAATATATGTATATTCAAAATTTAAACAATGCATGGACAATTATTGGTGAAGCTTCCGCAGTTGATAATTGTGAAAAACTAAAAATTTAGGGATTTTTAAATTCTTAATATGGAAAACTGGTGTTAATGACGTATTTTTTTGAAGAAATTTTGAGGTTTAAGAGGAGTCAGTAGCAAGTTTCGCAAGTTTCATACATTTTTCAATGCAAATTTCTGGCAAGCTATTTGTAGCAGAATAATGAATTATATCTTAAATTAAAGATAACGACGAGGGCTAGTAAATAACGTCGGAAAAAATAACAAAAATGGCATTAAAACGAAGATATTAGCTCGGAAATTTGTAAAAAATGATAAAAATTGAAGTTTTTCAAATCAAATTCCTGTTAGTGCGTATTCTCATTTCTTTAGATTGTGACTATTTTAGAAAGATGTGAAGCCTAGATCTAGCAAATAACGTCGAGTTTTTTTCATTTTTAATGGCGCTTTTTATAATTATTTCACTCTAATAGTACTTGATTTTTCTCCCGATATTTCACCGACGAGAAATTCCAATATTTTGTTGAAAGTTGTTGCAATACAAAGCAAAATATCATAATTAACAATTAAGTGCAAAAAAAATTTAG
>OZ005742.1:240924122-240971801 GCA_963930735.1 Dioctria linearis
GACATTGCTCAAGTGGTGTCTTTCGTCAAGATCCACCTCTATGGTTGACGATGTGCAGGTTTACGCTGCTGTTGATCCCAACAGATTGAATGAGCATATTGCTTTGATTAATCTGGACCTTGCAACTATATCTCGATGGTCGGTTGCAAATGATTTGAAAATTAATCCGTCGAAGTCCAAAGCTATTCCTATTTATAAATCCACTGTTGATGTTAGTCGTTTACCTCAAATCTCTCTAAATTCCACTTCTATTCCATTTGTAACTACGACTAGTAATCTCGGTGTCATCTTTAATAGGACCCTAATCTGGAATGATCACATAAATTATGTGGTTGGACGTATTTACGGATATCTGAGACGCTTGAGGCAGTCCGCCAATTTCACACCACAGACTACTCGTTTGCGACTGGTAAAATGCTTAATTATTCCCATCATAACATATGCAAACGTTCTTCACTGCAAGCTTGATTCTGTCTCTGATAGGAGATTAGCAATGGCATTTAATTCTGCTGTTAGGTATGTATTTAATCTGCGTAGATATGATCATGTCTCTGAGCATTCTAGACAGGTTTTGGGTTGTTCTTTGTCGGTTTTTCTTAAAATTAATTTGATGACCTATCTATTCAAACTAATTTATTCCAGGACTCCTATGTATCTTTTCTCAAAAATTTTTTTCCTTCAGTAATCTCGTAATAGACAGCTTCTTATACCCCAGCACAGGTATTTGCAGAGCGGCGCTATGTTCTTCGTCTATGCAATTAAGATCTGGAATTCACTGCCTATCAGTATTCGCAATTCCGGAACTGTGGGCGGTTTCCGGGATGGGCTTGCAGACAGACTTGAATAAATTAAAAATTCTTTTAGGCATGCTGTTGGTTTGTGCACGCAATGTTTTTATTTTACTTTCTTTATAATTGTTATTTCTGTATTTCTTTCTTTTTGTATTTATGACTTAGCAATTTAATCTTTTCTTTTCTTTTTTTTACATAATTTTATTTTAGTCTTTATATATGAATTCCTTTTATTCTTATTTTTATTTTTATTCAAATTTTTCTTGCGGTTATTTTTATAATTTCTAAATTTTCATGCTAAGTACTTTTTAAAAGGCTATGCCTTATTTTGTACAAATTTTCTTTAGAATAAATTTGATTTGATTTGATTTGATTTGAAAACACTAGTATAGGTACTGTACCCCATATACTTAGGACGATCTTCAACCGAAACTATCCATATGTAGCCAGACTAACCCGCAAAAAAAAAACCATAATTTCCTCCATGTTTGCCGTACTTTGGCTGGTTATTTCAAATTTTCATATTTATTCATTCATATAATGGGTTTGTACAACAAGATTTACAATCTTTTATATATGTACAATATTAGACATACCCAAATGAATATTACAGAATAGAAGTTATCACAGAAAAGGAAAACGAGACAAAGGAGAAAAAAAAATAAAAATAAAATAAAGATTCAAATTCAAATTTACTTAACTAACCTAACCTATCAAACTACTGTTGCCGAGGACACACTACACCTAGAATCTATCACTAGTAGTCAACAATTCAAATACTAATCCGGAATGCACCAACCATCCACGTCCGCTGAATCTCAAGTGGTAGAGAATTCCATATTCGAGGTATATGGACAAAATAGGAACGAGCGCCAGTCAACGTTGCAAAACGAGGTATAATTAAATTTAAATGCCTTGGAGATTGGGCAAGCTGAATATGTTCCCATAAATAATCAGGCTTACAATTATATACGAGCTTATGTAAAAATATTAAGGCTTTAAGTTGCAGATACGTATTTAGGGAGCAACCCAGAATTACGTTTCGGTAAGGACTTACATGATCATATCGCCGTAGCCCATAAATGAAACGAATACAACAGTTAAAAGCAACATTCAATTTACGAGAGCAATTATGGTCTAATGCTGGGAAAACGATGCTTCCATAAGTGAAATGCGGTATAAGAAGGATTTTTACTATCCTAAGTTTAGCACTGATTGAGAGGAGATATCGCGAAAGCCAAAGTCTTCTCAAGGCACCATAAACATTATTTAATATTTTCTTAACATTGTCGCAGCATGACATCTGTGAGTTAAGCATCACACCAAGATTCCTAAAGTCCGAAAGTCAGTAGGCTCAAACTCCCTCCTGTATATGATTGTGTAACTAGATTTCCCGGTATTTAATAATAAATTGTTAGCAACAGAGCAAGAGACCATTCACGTATACGTTCAAGGTCCATATTTAATCGACAAAAACCATCCTCCGACATACCAGTGGGGCAACTCAGGAAAACCTACACATCATCGGCATACAGATGCACTTTAGCATCATGTCCAACGTTAGGTAGGCTATTTATGTACAGACTGAATAATAACGGACCTAAGACTGATCCTTGCGGTATACCGCATCTAAGCTTTATCGGCTCAGAAACTCGATTTCCAAGTTTAACCAGCTGGGAACGTCCCATCAGGAAGCTATTTAAAGTGTTGATAGCAGAGGTAGAGAAGCCAAATTCATTAGATTAGCTAACTTAGATTTTAGATTATTATGACTTACACTATCAAATGCTTTGGAGAAGTCTAGTAGAACAAGAATACTCATATCATCTTTATCAAGCGCCATACGTATATCTGAGCGCACTTTTAATAAAGCAGTTTCACAACTGTGATTTCGACGAAAACCAGATTGCAAAGGTGATAGTAATGAATTTTGTTCAATATAGTTAAGCATTTGATAAGGCATAAGTTTTTCAATAGCCTTGGCAATAAAACACAGCAAACTGATAGGACGGTAATCAGATAAACTGCTCGGAGAATTATTTTTGAAGCTTTCCTCCAATTAATAGGGATGTATTAAAGATGTGAGTTATTACAGGAAGCACCACAGGTACGAGTAGCTTTAAGAAGTGAGGAGGAATGTCATCTGGACCAATGGCAGTCGATTTAATCGAATTAATGACAATCAACGTCTCATCGTTTGTAACACAGCGGAAGGTAAAACCATCAGATGCAGATAGCAGAATATCGCCATTGTTTCTGTCAACGGCACAGATTCATCAGACATAGATGAAAAGTATGTATTCAGTTCATCAGGATCCAGTTCACAGCCACGATCTTCCTTACCATGTATGCCCAGGCGCCTTAGATTACCCCAAAATATTTTAGGAAGTAAGTCAGGATTAAGCTGTCTTCCGAGATATCTCCGTTTAGCCTTCCGTATTTTTAGTGTTACAATATTTCGTAAAAGTTTATATAATCGGTGTGACTTAGCAGTTCTTAGCCTCTTATATCTCCGAAATAGAAACTCCCGTTCCGAAATTAGGTTTTCAATTTCTTCGGAAAACCATGGAAATGACTGCAAGCGTTTACGCGCCCTTCGGAGAAGTGCATGCTTATCACGAAGATAGTGGAATAGAGTCTCAAAACCGTTGACCAAGGGAGCTCTGAGCAATTATTTAACAAAACCTCATGATTCATACGACTATAATTGCGGTATGATTCTAGTATATTAAGATTTGTTTTAGTTAATGAGAATCTGAATGTTAAAAATAATAAATCATGGTCCAGAAAACTTGGTGGACTAAGCTGGTTGAAAAATAAAACCTTATCTTCCTCTGTCACCAAAAACATGTCAAAAAGGGAAGGTTTTGCAACGCCACAATATGTCGGCATTTCAACATTAAAAATGACTTAGAGAAATATATTTTCGCCACCGGTTATAAAATTGACTAACCTCTCTTGAATTTTTTAAGTATATTCTTTGATCAATCCAACACGTTTCAATTTCTCCTATCGTCAAATTGTGCGGAATCAATCACCGATAAAGCTTACTCACTCACATCCAAGTAATCGTAGTACGTCACTCGCTTACTATCCAACAACTGCTGTGAATGAGCGACCTTGACGAAACTCATTACTGATAATTACTACGCCGTCCATGTCCAAATTATATGTAAATTGCAGCTGTAAACAGTGCTTACAAGTGATGCTTCATTTACAAATGTTTGTGGTACAGAGCTACAAGGTGCTTAAGTACAAGTACAAGTACCGAAGGCCTGAGTACTTCAGCGTAAGTACAAGTATCGCATGTATGAAAAGTACTTGTAACTAAGTACTAAGACTATAAAAAGAACTGAGTACTTTTTAAAGTAATTACTTTTTTAGAATCTTAATATAATAAAGTTTATAGAGTTTAGTTAGTGTTAATAAATAAGTACCTTTTGAAAATTATAAAACTATAGTAACCAGTGATTACTATATATATTAAAGTTTTCAAAAAGTATTTATTTTTTAATAGCCACCGACTCTGCGCGTAGAGCAAAACTTTCTCTAATTTTCTATAGAACATAATATAAAAAACACAAAATAAGCAACTCCAATGGAATTCATTTAAAAAACATTAAACATTGTATTAATTACTTCAAAAATACTTTATTTCCTATTAATAATACAAGCATTTCAAAATTCTTATCACTTATCGCATTTCTTCTTAGAAAGTTTACGATAATGGCGAAAGAGAACAAACGTTATATTGGATCTTATCATATCTGAAAATAACTCCCGTTGGCCACCAAAGTAAATAAAACTGCTGCCGAAACATTTTCTGTAAATTTCTAAATTTCTACGCTCATAAAATCTGTAGAGAACCAAGCACCCGTTGTCGCCTCCAATAATGCATAAAAATTTTAAGGAAAAAATTTCCAGAAAATTTCTAAAAATAATTGAGGCCTTCCCTACATCAAGTCGAGGCATCATTGATTTTATATAGGAGCGAGGCACTGCTGGCTTACCCTTGGTTACATCATCAAGTGGAGGCATCGTCGATTTTATATTCGCGTGAGGTGTTATTGGTTTTTGTTCTATTTGCCCAGTCTTGTTTGTATGTTATTAGTTTGGCTAGGTTTCAGGGCCGGACTGCCAGTACGGGCAATCGGGCGCCAGTCGTCTCCTGGTTAATGCGACTACACGTATTTACCATATACTCTGGTTGAACGCTAGGTCGTTGCGGTTGGAGCAGAGTTATGATTTAAAAATACTCAGAAATTCCCCGCAACCTATAAACACTAACAGTCCTCGGAGCCAAGGTAGTTTGTGAGCATTTCCAAATACCAAGATGGCATTATAGATGCCAAATCTGGCATCAGGAAGCTTCGAAAGCATTCGCTTTTTTTTAAAAAATATTTGGAATTTTTTAACATCATCATAATAATTTTTTTTCGAAAAACGCAAGGAAAATGAATTTTTATCAACAAGGATTTCCAAGTGTTGCTATATCTACCTATGTGTACTTTCTAGGCTTTTAGTAATTTCTTATTATGGTATATTTTTTATGGGCACATACACTATTCAGTATTTTGCGTTACCATGATTTATTTTTTTATCCTTTTAAAACAAAGTTCACAATTGAAAAACCAATAAGTGCAAAAAACTGTTCTGAAATTTTGTCTTTGTTAATTTTTAAAAAATCAGGTAATTTTATTACAAAAACTATTAAAAACAAACAGTAGGGGAGAAGAGAATAACGATTCAACTCTTTCCTCACTACCTTTATAAGTAAAATTGTTGGTCTTTCGACTACTGCTTTCATAGAGAAACCCTATTTAAGTTTTAATATTACGGGTGAAAGGGTCAACCGCTCTTATACAAATTTTATGTATTAATTTCTGACTTCCTCTTTTTTAACATATTGCAAATTCAAAAAAAAAAAAAACAACTTTATATTGTTCGGTATTTACTTTTTTTTTTTTTTTTTTTTTTTTTTTTTTTTTTTTTTTTTTTTTATTAAGCCAAGCTCAGGGGATACCCTATGATGCAAAGCACAGCGTGGCAGGAAGGAGATAGGGAAAGGATTAAGGGATATGAGGAGAGCGGCGGAGGTGCCGATGTATGTCGCCCTTAAACTTTCGCAGGTTGTATGCCGGAGGAAAGACAGAAGATGGTAGACTGTTCCACATTCGCACAGTTCGGGATAAGAAAGCATCACGGAATTTTAGTGTACGGCCGAAGGTAATTTGAAGGGTAAAAGGATGAGCGCGGGATGCAGCGCGAGTACTGCGTGCAGGAACTATTCTACAAGGGATCAGACTAGATATTTCATCAGAACATTGACCATGCATATAGCGATAAAGGAGCGAAAAGCATCCAACATTGCGACGGTGCTCGAGCGAGTCGATATGACGAGTAATTGCCACATCGCCAATGAGCTTGCAGGCTCTCTTTTGGACAATATCCAATGAAGCTAAGGCTGTGCGACCAGCCCCGGCCCAGATATGGGAATTGTATTCCATTCTAGGTCTGATGTAGGACTTGTAGAGGAGCGCTATATTTGATGGGCTGAAATATTTCTTACACCTTTTCAAAAAACCAAGACATTTTGATGCTTCTTTGGCAACCGAGAAGATGTGATCTGTCCAGTTTAACTTACTGGAAATATTAATGCCAAGAATTCTTAGTGACGGTGAATCGGAAATTAATGCTCCATCAAACGAAACGGGAGTGGTTAAGTGATGGTCTTGTTTTAATGAGATGAGACAGCTTTGGGTCTTAGATGCTTTGAATTCGACGCGATTCACTTTGCCCCAAGCGAGAATATTGTCAAGATCGTTATTCAATGATCTAATCATGCAGTCTCGTTTAACACATGTGGCGTTCCCTCTGGAATCCGCAAGGGTGTCAAAAGAGTATGCGAAATCAAGGGTACTGTCATCAGCAAAGCTATGGATAGGATTAAAAGTAAGGGAAAGCAGATCATTAATGAAGATTAGAAATAGAGTCGGAGAAATAACAGAGCCCTGGGGGACACCGGCATTAATAGGATGAGGTTCAGATATAACGCCATCTAATACAACACGTATTTGGCGACTAGATAAAAAACTTTCAATCCATAATAGAAGAGGAGGGGAAAGACCAAGTGCTTTGAGTTTGGCTAAAAGGGCTGGATGCCAGACTCTATCAAAGGCCTTTGAAATATCTAGAGCAACGATTTTGGACTCACCAAAATTGTGAAGGCTACGATTCCAACGTTCCGTAAGAAAAGTCAGCAAGTCTCCAGATGAGCGACCGTGCCGGAAGCCGTATTGGCGATCGTTGATGAGCTGATTGGTTTCCAGATACACTTCATTAATTTGGAGTTAATGATAGATTCAAAAACCTTTGAAAGAATCGAAGTGATTGCAATTGGTCGATAATTTGAGGGATCGCTACCCTATCCTTTCTTGGGAATAGGCTGAACGTGAGCAGTTGGAAATTTCCTGTCGAATAGGACAGGTAGAATAGTTTGCGCAGAGGTTTAGCCAAGGATGAGGCACAGCTTTTAATTAATAGGGGCGAGAAACCATCAGGACCTGCGGCTTTAGACACGTTGATACCATTAAGGACCTTGAACACATCTCTCGTACGGATGTGTATTGGCTCTTGTACACATCCGCACGGGGGATGCACGACAGGTGCCTGTGAAGTGGGTGGAAGAAAAGAATTTGATGCGAATCTAGCAGCCAAAATATTAGCTTTATCCTGGGAGTCAACAACCACTTCACCATTATTAAGTAGTGAAGGTATAGAGGAACTGCTGAAGTTGTTCCTGATGGTTTTGAGCAGTGACCAGAAACCTTTACTACCTTTGTGGCTTGCCAAGATTCTTTGTCTAACATTCTGGTCAAAAAGAAATTTTTCTCTCTGGATAATGGACTTGCAGGTGTTCCGTGCAGTCTTGTAGATTTCTTTCAGTTCTGGACAAGGATGCACTTGATAGGCGCGAAAAGCAGACTCTTTCGCTTTTATAGCTTGGTTGCACTTATCGTTAAACCAAGAGCGATTTTGCTGTTGTTGAGATCTGCTATAAGAATACGGAATATATTCACGCATGCCTAGACTTAGTAAGTTACTAAGTTCTAATGTGCATTCATCAGCATCCCTCGAAGCAAAACAGACCGACCAATCTATATCTCCAAGATACTGATTCAGACTTTTCCAATCAGCGTTCTTATAGTGCCAAAGAAGCCTACTTGTAGGTGGAGCAGTTGGGCGGCACAGGTTTGAGGTGGTAAATTGAGCCGTGATTAAACAATGGTCTGAATTTCCAAGAGGGGAACCGACTGAAATGGAATATTTGTCAGGATGAGATGTTAGAAACAAGTCGAGTAAATTAGCTTTATCTCCAGCTGCATCAGGAATTCGCGTTGGTGCATCCACTAGCTGTTGCAAATTAAATGATTCACAGAAGAGTTCAACGAAACGGCCCGCAGGACTTGTGGTAGAAGAATGTCTGAGCCACGGTATATTATGAACATTAAAATCGCCTGCCAGGACGATTTCGGAAGAGGGGGAAACAGAAAGCAAATGATCAATATTGTTGGAGATATTGTAAAATACGGATACCGTGTCGTCATCAGACATATTTGGGCTGCGATAAAGGAAGCAAAAGTAGATGATGTGCCTGTGAAGTTTGAACCTAATCCAGATGTAATTAAACTCAGGATTGGCAGAAGGTGGAAAGTCTTTTAGAATGGTAAAGGCCACATCATTCCGAATATATATTGCGATCCCCCTATGTGGAGAAAAAAGAGGCACTAAGCTATAACCAGGGACGTGATATTGATTAGAACCAGCATCAGAAACGACCTTGGTTTCACTTAGCGCAAGAATTGCCGGATTTTTTGATTGAAGGTGGCAGTACACCGAAAAACGATTTGCCCCCAATCCGCGAATGTTGCAAAATTCTAATATAAAATTCTGCATATTCCAAAGCAAAACAAAAAAAGCAGAAGAAAGAGCGACACACAACAACACAAATATTTATTTGGGGGCGCCCAGCTGCAGTCAACGACACAGCGAGGTAAAAAAAAACAGCAATAGTGTTATGCCTATTTGCTGCTTTCAGTACCTCAGACCATAGAATCTATGTAGCATTCCTTGTTTAAAAGAATAACATTACTGAGCATCCCCTTTTTAAAAATCGGACATTAAAATTTGAAAGTGAGTTGACGGCTCTGTAATTCTGTATTCATTGTACAACGCAACACATCTCATGCGTTTCATTGTTTCATTATAATAGGAATAGTGCGGAATCTGAGCTAATAAATGGTGATAACCGCCGAATTGTGTTTCCCGCTAAATCCTCTTACTGCCATGCGTTATGCGGCCATTTTCAATATCTCTATAAAGACATGCCAGGCTATTCTCTGCGTACAGTGAATTTTCATAAATTATAAAGTGTTTATACCGAGGTGTTTACGTTAAAGTATTCTTGTTTTCACTCATTCAAAAATATTTTAAAACCAAGTAACTAAGTAAGTTGTGTGTCACTTAAATTACATTTTTGGGTCAAACAAAACCATTTTTAAATTAAATGAAACCTCAGCGAATAAAAGTGCAATTAACTAAATTATATATTTCATTTTTTCTGCTAGAGTAATTAATTTTACACTTTTACGTGTAATAATATTTGTATTGCAGTGTGGGTGGTTTAGTACAGTATTTCTCATTTCATTACCATGACAGTGATGAAAGATGAAAAATTTTTCAATAAATTCCAAGAATAATGACCCAAAAAGGGCCGGTTTACTTTTCATTTCTAACGGGATGAGAGTAATTAAGTGAGAAATACTTAACTAAAACTGAACCGAACTACAAATCTCTTTACATTTTAAAACTGTGACTGTAAAATTAATCGTTATGTTAAAAAAATTAAATTAAATTGCGATTTTTATTCATTTTTATACCCTAGATGAAATCTAAGGGGTATACTAAGTTTGTCATTCCGTTTGTAACACCTCGAAATAATGATGGTAGAGCAAAATGGATTGGACACCCATTCATAATATTAAAAGTTATTTTGATTTTTGCATGTCCGTCTGTCCGTCCGTCCGTCCGTCCGTGCGCACGATAACTCGAGAACGCGTATACTTAGAGAGCTGAAATTTTGTACATGGACTTTAAAAAAAAAAGTAAAATTAAGTTCGAAAATGAGACAAATCGGGCAACTCCTTCGTAGGGTTGCCATATAAAAATTTCGTTTTCCGCTATATATTTGGACACTGCCTGAGAACACGTCGACGTAGTGAGCTGAAATTTCGTACATGATGTTTTTACTACATTAGCAATTAAAATGTCTGAAATGGACTAAATCGGGCAACTCCTTCTTGATGTTGCCATATTAAAATTTAGGTTTTTTACGTATACTTTGAAAACGATAAGTCCAACACATTTTTATTGTACTAAAAACCTCTGCAGAATACGAAATCCTATAATATTGATTATAATCATTTTTTCTGTGCGACAAACCGTTCTAGAAATATATGCGAAAAACAACTTCAAAATCAAACTTGAATAGATCGGTGACCATACGAAATTTAATACGGGCATTCATCTAGGGTATCATAAGAATTGGTCTTAGACCAATTCTAGCTTTTTTACTTGTTATTCATATATTTCATCCAAACAGGGTTTAATTTAATTTACAAATGCTATGTTAGAACCCGCTGATATTGTGTATGGAATTTCAAAATTTCTTTATTTTTGACACACTTTAGTGGAATATTGAAGATAAGTGATATTTGTAAACAAAATTACGAAAAAATCAGTAGAAAAGTTCATTTCATTTAGGAGCATATTTTTAGATTAGAGTACCACAAAAGATCAGAATCAGCAAGGCAATACCAGACAAAATGATAACAAATAAAAGCGTGGAAAGTAGAAGCTAAACAGAAATATTAATTAAAATTCACACTTAATACTAATATTTTTTGATTGACAGTTGCGATAAAACGAATATCTACTAATCGGTGTCAATCACACGTAAAGAAAATTGTGTTTTTATTTTCTTTGACTCACTATGATATAAATGTGTAGTATTTCGTCTTCCAGACGACTTCTCTTCGGCAAGCATTTTAACTTTCTTTTGTTCAGTTCAAAGGGAAGAGCTCCATTCTGGCCACACGTATACTGAGTGTAAAAATGACGTGCGAATAGAAAAATCTATCTTACACTACTTGTGCTGGGCTCAGTGTGAAATCAGCCTAACAATCTGGGTTGTTTCTTAGAAAAGCCATTTTTGAAAATCCAATGGGGCCGGTTTGGGGTATTTTGCTCGGGCCGATTGGAAGACCCAGTCCGGAACTGCTAGGGTTCTGCCTTCACGCGCGGGCGCGGCATATGTTTTACGTTTTTTTTAAACTCAACATAAAAAGAACTACGCAAGAGATTGTGTTTGCTTTTCTAAGAAGATTTAGATATATGTTTTTATATGTAGGTACTTAATAGACTCATAAATACTTAAGTAAAAATCTTGGTACTTAAGTACAAAACTAAGTCTTAAGTACAAGTAAATACAAGCAAATACTTATGTTCAAGTACTAAGTAAGGCATTTCAAAAGTACTAAGTAATATGTCGTAATAGTCCAGGCGCCAAAGGTACTTGAGTATGCAAAAAGTGAGCACCGCCAACTATGCTCAGATTCTTATACCTGAAACCACAAATAACTAAAAAGTGGATGTTGCCAGCAGGTGTATTGGTCCCTTTCCATTTCGTCTCCTAGCCCTGCTTCAAGCGTTAGAGCGCATGCAAGCATTGTTCAGTGCTAAAAGTAAAAATGCATATTGTACAATTACTGAGAAACGTACTCAAAAACTCATCATCTGACTAGATTGAATCAATTGATAAATCTTTTAAATAAATTCGGACACTGCATCAATTACAAAGCAATAAAAAACCTGAATAATGAAATAACAACTTGTCAATTTTGTGTGACGATGCACACAAAAAGTTACTCATTCCTAAGAATATAGTTCATAATGGACTCCATTTCAACAAATACTACCCAACAAACATTTTAAGACTTGTCTGATCTATAGAACGTCATTTTTTAACTGAAAATAGATTATGAATTCCTTGCTCATTTCGACGTGCGTCATTTAGACGTAAGTTTTCTACGAAACTAGGACATGTTGATAAAATTTTCGTTTACTATTGACTTATTATTGACCTCTTTCCAGCGACGTCCTTTTTACGTCAATATTTGAATTTTTTAGACAATCGAGTTTAGTTTTCGTCAAATATAGACTTCGTTTTGACACTTGGCACTTTTTTAAGTCGACATATGACGTCTTTCGGGAGGTCAAGTTGCGGTATAAGTTTAAATTATGTAATCGGAATTTGATCACAAAATGACCGATCATGCATGTGTTATACAGAAATATATTGTTACGTGCCAGAAAGAGACACAAGCGACATCTGTTGGAAATGGAAGCAACTTTAGGATATCAAGAGTAGATTTGATAATTATTATGTGAATTTGTGAGAGTAAACAGCAAACTTAAATAAAGAAAGAACTTTTGAATTATATCCGAAATTTGTGTTTTAAATAACGAACCAAGGTCACGCTGGTAATAATATGAAAGAACATCATTTAATGACTCAAAATAGATCCTAGATTTAACAGAGTTTTTCCGTCTTTTAAACGTAATCCTAGTTAACCCTCTAGAGCCTAATATTATTAATTTTACGACTTTATTGCCGTCTGAAGACGTGTTTCAGGTGTTATAATGGTGTCTTCTGGGCAACCAAAATGTACTCATTCAGTTTAATTTTGGAGGTTTTTTTGGTGACTAATATGACGACTTTATTTCCGTCTGAAGACGTGTTTTAGGTGGTACATTGTCCACAGGTCGACGTCAAAAAGATGTTCGATTTAACCAAATTTTGACTTTGACCACTTTTCAATTACAGTACAAAGGACGGTCTATTGTACCTATATACAATTGGCCAGACAATGTTTGTTGGGCTATCATCTGAAAACTTAGCTATATCTATACTATTGGACTTAGTCCGATCAATCGTTAGCCACCAATTTCAAAAGATGTCGTGTACACAACTATGAAAAACTAATTTAAAATAAGCCTTGCATTAAATAAAAAAATAACTGTTCTTTGATACGGTATACCTAGCCATATATCTTCTTGCAAAAAATATTCAACAAAGTCTAGCCAATGTTTATGATATGAATACTTTATCGTCAAGTCAAGTTTTTGTACGAAGTAATACTAAGCAAACAGTTTTCATAATTTATAGAATTCATGAATTTTTCTATGGATGAACTACGGCAGTTAAATTTTTGTCTAGATGCAATAAGAGAGGTAAATATAATCAACATAAAAGATAATCGAGTTTTCCAATTTCTTACAACTCAGGATCACTAAAAATCAAATATCTAAATATTCCAATAACTACTGCGAAATTGTAGAAATTATTTCAAATTCAATAAAGGTTGACAGAAGTAGTGTGATTATGAATTACATTTATTAACTGTTACCTTACTTTTTTTATATGAACCTTACTAATTATATTCGCGGATTGACACTTTATTTACTAGAAATGTTACAACTACCTTCCGAAGTTATAAATTCTCTGAAGAGAGGAATGTTGTCCGTAAAACTAAATAATGGGTACATTCAAAATATGGTAAGCCCCGACTAAGCACTAGAACAGTCTCAGAATCAATTTAACTGGAGGTTTGATTGGCATAACCAAAAATGAAGACGCGGTCCAAAGATGGATGCTTTTTCTATCCCTTTAAAAACAGCATTCACGAGACTCTTTGTTCATATCTGGATTTATAATCGGACTGTACAAGTGACATCAATCACCATAATGATTGGACGTATTCCAGGATTAATGACGAACAGGATATTCAAAACTACAATGTGTTTATTATCATCCTTAGTTCTCAGATAGATGTTTTCATTCTGGGTACTTATTTCTGGACTAAACTAGCGCACGTCTTGGTTATCTTGGTATATGGTTCCACAGTTCTTATAAGAAGAAATATTATTCAAGATCCCATTTGGCTACTCAATCTCTTGGCGATAATATTTGTTGTATTTTACCAGCAATTTTATAAGTGGTTGTGATATAACGAGTAAATTGGATTGGATTTCGTACAAGAATAATTAAAGAATAAGAAAATGCACCAATTTTTCTCCAAATAAAATGAACTGCAGATGAACTTAGATTTAAATTACTTTCACAAAAAAATGACTTTGGTTTAAATTTAATGACAGACATATGCACATCTGATTCTCTAGTTCTTTTTACTTAAGTATTGCCCAGACCTGTAGTGATCCTGATAATGTAAAATTAAAGACCACTGAAAACTATGCGCACTACAAAATGATTAGAAATCTGGTCAACTCTATAGTTCGCGCGGCCATCGAGGTGATATTTTAAGCAAAAGTTTTACCACCAGCTATCATCCAAAATCTTGTGGAGGAGCTTGCATAAGGCCTACATGTATGGCAAAGATGAATCCCAGTGTAACTTGGATTTAAATCGCTTCGCGTTTTCCTCAAGTAATGATCAGCCTTATGTTAGTTTCAGATGTTTCAATGCCAGGGAGATTGGTGTGACAATTGGTGTTGTCAAATCAGATGCAGTTGTGCCTGATGATATTCCATTTAGGTTTATCAGACTTCTTCTGCCTTGGTTAATACAGGCGATTCTGCATATTTTTAATACTTATGTACCTTACCATGATATTTCCTTCTGATTGGAAAATCGCTACAGTTTTGTCCAAGATCAATGCAGTTGAGGTTTCCGATTAGCCTGTTAGTATTTCTTGCTAAGATCCTGGAAAAATTGATGGTACAGCAAATATTTGGTCACTTGGAAAACCTTAACTTATTAAATCGTTTCCTGTGCAGTTTTCGTAAATCGTGTAGTTGTGAGATAGCCCCTCTGAATGTCACAAATGATATCCACAGCTTGCTCGATAGGGACCATCTGTGGGTTCTTGCCCTACTTGATTTCTCCAAAGCATTCTACATGGTCAATCATTCCAATTTGCTTGAAAAGTGAGTGCTGAGTTCTTAATCAGCAACTTTCTCTCCAATAGATTGCACCGGGTTAATGTAAAGGATTGTATTTTCGGTGCTTTGCCTCTAAATTGTGGTATCCCTCAAGGCTCTATTCTTGGTGCTTTGCTCTTCAGCCTGTATATAAATTACCTCCCTAATGTTGTTGTAGACCGCAAAATTAACTTGTATGCCGATGATGTGTATCTCAGTCGACCAATAGGACTGGTTGTGGATTATTTTGATAGGATCGTTCGGACTTGCGCAATATTGTACGCTGGGCTGATAACAATCTTGTATTGCTTAGTGCCGAGAAGTCGCAGTGCATTTCTTTCTATCGCAGAATAGTTGAGGACATTGATTTTCCACCTGTATTTTTAAATAACACAGCGCACCTTCCCCAATTCTAGAATTCAAAATGCTGTGATCATGTTAATGATATGACTGGTAGGATTTATAGTGGGATTTGCCGGCTGTCTTCAGAAACCTTATCTACGAACACGCGTTCGATGCTAATTAAATCTTTGATTCGGCCGTACTTTTCCTATGGCAGTCTGCTTTTCCTTTACTTGTACTCCACCTGTTCTACCAAACTAAATGTGGCCTTCAACAACTGCACAAGTTTCGTCTTCTGCTTAAGGAGATTCGATCATGTTTCGCAACATCGTAATCATCTACTTGGTAGCTCCTTAAATCTATACCTTTTCCTGGCATCTCTACATGAGCTCATCTACTCTACAAAACCAAGCTATTTAATTAATGATTTACCATTTGTAAGCTCCTCAAAGCGTTTTCTGATACCAAACTTTCAATATTCAGTAATGGAAAAGTCTTACTGGGTTCGTGTTGTTCGAGCTTGGAATAACTTACCATCCGATATTCAGCATACGAGTTGGACTCGTGGGTTTATGGAGCGGATAACATGCTGTCACACCGTTGTCGGATAGGCTTTTGGATCAGTGGTGGTGGTGGTCTTAGCACAGTATTTTCTAGTTCTAAGTTGTTATATACAGGGTGTTTCCCACTAGTAGGTCAATAGAGCGGGAGGTGATAGTACTCACCTAGACGAACCAAAAATTGTATGGCAGGGTGGGGGCCATATTAACCGTTTAGGAGTTACAGAGTGATTAAGAAAAAAAGTTAGTTTTTCACAAAATACCCTGTATCTTAAAAACTACAGGGCGTACGGTCACAGTTAAGAGCTCATTGTATGCAGAACTTCATGGCCTTTCCAACGACTGCTCAATCAGCCCCAACCCCTCTCCCATTAAGAATTATGGTTGTCTATACTAAAAATTTCGGATTTTCTCACCTTTTTTTAATTTATCCTCTATTATTTTTGCAACAAGGTCGTTAACATATTTTTTTTTTATAAAAACTTAATCACCCTGTAACTCCTAAACGGTTCATATGGCCCCCTCCCCTCCTGCCATTAAAGTTTTGGTTCGTCTAGGTGAGTACTATCACCTTCCGCTCTATTGACTTCCTAGTGGGAAACACCCTGTATTTGTATTTTTTTTTCTCTTTCTTTTATTTGTAATCTTACGTTTTAAGTAATATTTGCGTATTTAATTTCCGTTGTTTGGTAGTATGATTTTTCAAATTTAATTTAAAATTTTTATACTACTTCTAATTTATTTTTATTTTTAATTCATAACTCGTACTTTATAAAATATTTTCTTGTTTTGATTTATTCTTTTTGCAGCTTTTTTCGTACTAAAAAAATAAAGATACTTATATTTTTGTACTAGGTAGATACTTAACCAAAACTATTCAATTCTATTCTTCACAGCTGGCTTCAAGGCTTGCCTCAAATAATTGAAAACAAAATGTCACATCGGCTCAGTGCTATCATGATCATTTTTGCATTTAAGACAAAAAATCTTTTGCCGGAAATAAGTAGGCCTGAAAGTTCAAAGTTTATAACATCGAGCAAAGTGATTCTTGCGGCTATCTTGAAGGCTATAACTGCTCGATTTAGTTTTTTGTGGCCTTTATATATATATATATATATATATGGCAATCCCTGGCGTAATTAAAATTTGCGACAGTAAAAAATTATTTTTTGAATAATTTACTATAGAAAAGGCAATACCTGGCGTAATTAAAATTTGCGAGAGTAAAAAATGATTTTTTGAATAATTTACTATAGAAAAGGCAATCCATGGCGTAATTAAAATTTGCGACAGTAAAAATTATTTTTTGATTAATTTACTATAGAAAAGGCAATCCCTGGCGTAATTAAAATTTGCGACAGTAAAAAATGATTTTTTGAATAATTTACTATAGAAAAGGCAATCCCTGGCGTAATTAAAATTTGCGACAGAAAAAATTATTTTTTGAATAATTTACTATAGAAAAGGCAACCCCTGGCGTAATTAAAATTTGCGACAGTAAAAAATTATTTTTTGCAAAATTTACTATAGAAAAGGCAATCCCTGGCGTAATTAAAATTTGCGACAGTAAAAAATTATTTTTTGCAAAATTTACTATAGAAAAGGCAATCCCTGGCGTAATTAAAATTTGCGACAGTAAAAAATTATTTTTTGAATAATTTACTATAGAAAAGGCAATCCCTGGCGTAATTAAAATTTGCGACAGAAAAAATTATTTTTTGAATAATTTACTATAGAAAAGGCAATCCCTGGCGTATTTAAAATTTGAGACAGTAAAAAATTATTTTTTGAATAATTTACTATAGAAAAGGCAATCCCTGGCGTAATTAAAATTTGAGACAGTAAAAAATTAATTTTTGAATAATTTACTATAGAAAAGGCAATCCCAGACGTAATTAAAATTTGAGACAGTAAAAAATTATTTTTTGAATAATTTACTATAGAAAAGGCAATCCCTGGCGTAATTAAAATTTGCGACACTAAACAATTATTTTTTGAATAATTTACTATAGAAAAGGTAATCCCTGGCGTAATTATAATTTGCGACAGTAAATCGTGCATGCACGACGCATATGCATCATTCTATTAAAAAAAGCATCACATATACTTTTAAGTGACACGCTGCTCACCAATGCAGCACGTGGTTGATGCAAGGGCACTTGCTGTACTCATGCTGCAAGCATATTCGTTTGAGCATTGCGTGTACAGCTTTTGCGTGAAGCATTTTAGCAACATTTTAGTAAAATATTTTGAAGAGTATCGAAATGACGGTATTTGCAGATCCCTTTTTTAAATTCCGATACAAAACAAAACTGCTCATACTGAATTTAAAATTTTTTGTCTACACAATAAAGCTATTGATATTACAGCGGTATTCGATATAAAAAAATATCGACGCAAATTCATCGAATTATTATATAATCAGAGCTCAAAAGGGTATTAGTATCCATATATCGATTTTTTTTTTCTTCTAGGAACAGCAGCATGTATTAAATACGAGATCTCGCGACAGCGTATCATTGTAACTCAGCCTATATTCGTCGCAATTGTGTTTAAAGCCGGTATCAGCCACCCTTACATTTTAGTATCTAGTGAGCTTTCGGAGGTTGAACAAGAGATTTTAAACAACTCAAATGA
Source organism: Dioctria linearis (assembly GCA_963930735.1). NCBI lineage: Eukaryota > Metazoa > Arthropoda > Insecta > Diptera > Asilidae > Dioctria > Dioctria linearis. The sequence goes on from OZ005742.1 coordinate 240,942,511, forward strand.
AAAACGACGCAGTGAGTAATATAAAATTTGTACAACTCATGGAAAATTATCCAGTACTGTATAATTATACATTGAGTTCGAATTCGAATAAGGACGAGACGGAAAAGGAGTGGATCCAAATAGGAAAAATTTTAAATGAAACGCGTAAGTTTATGTCCGTTTTTTTATTAAACGAGATATTTCAAATTTCGGTAAGTAGAAAATAATTGGTCAAAATCTCCCGTATTCTTTTACCACCGTTAGTGATTTGCCTATTTATATATGATGGAAAAAAAAAGCTTTTATAATTGAAAAAGGCGGATCCGGAGCTTGTTGGTTTTTTAATCCTTATAAGTTTCCCGTCGAGACTCCCTACGCAATTGGGTATACCATACAGCTTATAGTATCTATCACCAATTTCCAGCCACTTTTGTCTTGTCGGTATTGGCATAACAACTGGGTTAAGAATTTCCCAAATGGCTTCACACCCACTTTTAACTATTATCCGTCCAATAGTATTTTTTCCTAGAAAAAAATGTAAAGATAACGCTCGAAAACTACTTCCAGTCCCAAGGTACCTAAATTAAAAAAAAAAAAAAAAAATTTGCAGCACATTCCTGTATTGAAAAGTGGAGAATTATTCGGAATGGATTCAACAGAGCAAGGAGAGCGCAAGCTCCAAGCGTATCAGGAACTAATGCTAATAAAATAAGAGTTATTACTTGGGGAAATATCTACAGTTTCTGGTGCCTTATTTTCGTTCGCGAAATCAGAAAGGGAATTTTACAAATATTTTATCAATTCCCGAAAATAATACGGTTGAGAAATCATCTGATGATCAGTATAATCTACAGTCAGCAGATACTTCAGCTAATACTCCAGAAAACAATTCAAATGAATGTGACGTTGGAGGTAGCAAAAACGATGAATTATCTGAAAATAGCAAAGAAGGCACCCCTTTCAATTTTCGCAGACCGACAATTAAGCGAAAACTAACAGAAGATAATGGTTTTGAAACTTCTTTTATTGATTTCGTAAATGCGAAAAAGAAGACTTTGAAAAAGAGCGAGGATAACCCTGACCTTCTTTTTTCAAAGAGCCTATTACCAGAAATGGGGAAACTAAATTCCTCTGCGAAGTTGAAATTTAAAATGACCATACTAAATTCACTTAATGATGTTTTGTACAACGTTCCCTCGACTTCTATATCACCATTTTCCGATGAATCAAGACATCAGTTTGGATCTGATAATCCACACCCGCAATATCATACAATGACTTCAATGAACCAAGACCATGGCAGTCATGGGTTTGAAAAAGTCCCACAACTATCAGAGACACCAATAGTGCACAATAATATGACAATACCTTTCAGGCCATAAACTATACTCTGAACAGTGACAACATAATATAAAAATGTATAAAAGTTTTGAGAGAATAAATGTTTGACTTACCTTATAAGCAATCTTTCCTCTTCACTTACAGCTTTCCTTTTTCCTAATTGCGGGGCCAACCAATTTCATTAATTCTTCGAATGTTTCCCTTTTCAGTCTATACAAAGAGAGAAACTTTAGTTCATCCTCAATATTTTTCATGATATTAAAGGAACCACTAGTTATTCTTTTGTCAATGTGTGGATTTACCCAAAATTGTCTTTTTTTGCTATATTTTGTTTTTTTTTTATATTACGCTGTTGCCATTACAATGACATCTTCATCGGACGACGACATGATCAAAACTATTCATTTATATTTTAAGCACTTTGCTCGGGAGTATGCTGTATGCAAATGCTCTTTTGGTGAGCGGCTCTATTCAGCATATGAGACGTGCATATGCGTCGTGCATGCACGATGCATATGCATCTTTGGTGGGCGGCCTGCCTAAGAACCCGTGCTGAAAATTTTGATAACACCACCTTGACTAAACCTCTGGGCCTGAATATGCCTTCAAAATTGGAGTGCATTCGGAAATTTTTTAGAACAACCTACGTAGATTGACGTAGTAAAAGGCGATTTTACTAACAAGTCATTTGTCATCAGAACACAAAATGAAAAACGTCCTTTCGAAAAACAATTCATGCACGACAGAAAAACTGAAAAAGAAAACCTGAAGCACATTCTCTGAAACAATAATCCTGAAGGATACAATAAACGAGAGCTTATCACGATCATTTACATCATTTATATGTATAGTGGATCAGAAGATCCTATCCTATAAATGGGTGACCTATCCATCAAATTTAGTTCAAATGAATGACCCGTCAGCAACTTTAGCAATCTCATGCTAATCAACTATAAGAACTTTATGAATTATTTATCCGGAACTAATCACATTCGTAACCCATTGCCGCACACTTCTAGTTTTAAAATCGTGCCCACAAACGCATTTTTTTTTAATTGTTTGTTACATTGTCTGCAACGTTGAAAATTAGTTTTACGCTTAAAACCAATAGGTAGAGGAATCTTTTCCAAGAAATGTTGTTGTATAGAAGCAGTAAATGTCGATGTTAATGAACTTGTTAATCTACAAGAACGCGTGAAGAAGGCCAGTGTGGCCTTCTACACGTGCAAGAGAATATTTGACGGAAACTGGAGATTAAAACCCAGGGTGATACACTGGATGTACACAGCCATAGTTCGGCCCATCCTCTGCTACGGCTCTACGGTCTGGTGGACGGCACTGACGAGGAACTGTAACCTTGATGTGCTGTCAAAAATCCAGAGAGCCGCCTGTATGGGTATAACTGGGTGTCTGTGCACCACGCCCACGGCGGCATTGGAGGTCATACTTGACCTATTGCCGCTGGACCTTTATTGTAAGGGTGTGGCGGCAACTAGTGCTGTCAGGGTGAGAGCGGGGGGCTGGTGGAAGGAGAGGGGTTTTGGGCACTCCAATATACTCCAGAAGGTAGACTGTAGGGACTGCAGGGTAGAAACAGACTATCAAGTACCCATCCTGAGCTTTGGTGGGGGTATCAATGCAACGATACCCACCAGAAGTGACTGGAAGGGGAAGGAGGTTGTCGTTACATCCGATATTTCTATATTTACGGATGGCTCCAAGACGAGTGCGGGCACAGGGGCTAGAGTGTACTCTAGAGATCTCCAGTGGCACGAGTCTTATAGATTGCCTGACAAATGCAGTGTTTTTCAGGCAGAGCTCACAGCGATTTATCAGGCGGCAACATTGGTATCCATGTGCAGAGAGCCCGCACGGCACATCTGCATATATACTGATAGCCAGGCAGCCATCAGGGCGCTGGATGCTGGGCCGGTAAAATCAAAATTGGTGCAGTTATGCAAAACCAGGCTTGAGGAATTGACTGTAAGACACAAGGTGACCCTAAGCTGGGTACCCTGGCAATAAGGATATCTCAGGCAACGAGATGGCTGATGAGTTGGCCAAAAAGTGCTCCGAATTGGATAGATCCGCAGCTGTAGCTTACGTGAGGATTCCAATCGGAGTTTTAAAAGAGGAAATCATCAGGGAAGTCTATTTAAAGGCAGGCCTCCGATGGACCAGCAGGGATACCTGTCGTATTGCGAGGCAATTGCGGCCTGCATATGACAGGAAAAGGACAAGGGAACTGCTTAATAGCAGTAGAGCAAATACCAGGAATCTAGTAGGGATCATGACGGGTCACTGGGCCATAGGGGACCATGCTAGAAGACTGGGAATAGCGGCGAATGATTTCTGCAGGAGTTGTAGGGACTTGGAGGAAATTGAATACGTCAAACATGTGCTTTGCGAATGCCCCGCTCTGATGAATAAAAGAGGTAGGCTACTAGGTAGCTACTTCTTTTCAAGTCTGGGGGGAGCTTCAAAGTATAAAGTTCAGAGACATCCTGAGTTTTCTGAGTGAGGCAGGATGGATCTAGGCTAAAGGTCGTGGATATATCCTGAGTTTCCCAAGGAAAGCAGGATAAATCCACGGCTTGAAGGGTTATCTCATGAGGTCTAGGGGCACAATGGACCCGTTGGAGGTCTAAGTGAGGCTGGCTGGTTGTCCAGCGGCACCCCTCTTACCTAACCTAACTTAACCTAATGAACTTGTTGTTTGTTTCTGGCGACCATACACTATTGTTAATGCCACTAATTGCTTTCTAGTAATATTCTTGTCATGTTGGATCAATGATTGTATTAACAAATCTCTAAACTGAAGGAATGTAATTGATTTATGAAACTGTTGATAGATGAAAAAGGAATTCCAAACGCAGATATCCAAAAGATGAAAAAAAACTTTTTTCTACCATCTTATCGATTTTCGTGGTGATGAATAATAGGAAACCATCTGATCATATTCAAATTATATTCAGCTAAATCATTTGGCTTATACTTTTTTGTGTCCGAATGCGTTGCTAACTTCAATAATTTCTGGATGATGATTTGTTGTTATTGATAGAACTTCCCGTTTATCCCGCCATTTAGATATATAGATTTGACCTTTTCTGCGCCAAATATGTTCGCCCCTTTTTTTAATTTTTTTAAAGTTACTTCTTTCGGATTACCTCTTTTATTAGAACGAAGCGTACCGGTCGTGTGTGTTTTATATATTAGCAGCTCCTTTGAAAGCTCGATACTGTTATAAAAATTGTCCATAAATAAATGATGTCCTTTATGCAAATATGGTTGCATTAATCGTAAAACAAGATCACTTGTTTTTGACGATACATCTAGGTTATTTGGTTTTCCTTGATAAATTTCAACATTTAGGACATATCCATCTGTCGTAGTAAGTTCAAAAAGTTTTATGCCATATCTTGCTTTTTTTTCCTTTCATATACTGTCGCAAACTTAGCCGACCACGAAACAATAAAAGGGATTCATCCAGTGAAAGTCCTTTCGGCGGTAAAATTGCTGCTTGAAAATTGGCAAGAATAGGCTTGAGGAGGGGATAATTTTTTTTCAATTTTGTGGTATTGCTATCAGTATCTCCAGTATAATGTGCATGGATGCATCGAAGCAGCTGTTCAAAACGGCGCGTCCCGACATGGTGTATGGAAATATTGGTGAATAGTAAAAAGAGCATTATTAGTAAACAAGTGTCGAATTGAAGGAACATTTTTTTGACCTTGGAGCAAGCAAAGGCACAACAATTTAAGTAGCTCTCGTTCGTTTGTTTCCACAAAATCAACCTTCGGAGTCTTTCTTGTTGCAGGCCGCTTGGTTTCCAGTAAATGCTTCCCATATTTATTTGTGCAGCTGACAATATTTTCTCAATTATATTTCTCGAAAACAGCTGATCAAAAATATTTTTTTTGCACTGGAATTCATATCAGCATTCATTTTAAAACGCCACACTAACTATTTTGAAATGCAAATTCAACCAATTTCAATTTATTATCATATCACATATCGTCATCGTCGATAATGGCCTCATTATCTTCCGTTACTAGTGAAGAAATTGCACAGTCGTCACCGTCACGGACATCGTTACTTACAGAATCTTCATCCTGGGACGACACAATTAAATGAAATAGCTCACTATCGCTACTAAAATTGTCCACTTCCGTATCGGATTCTTCCGAAACAAGGCTCTGATCGTCATCACTGATGAAGCAATCATCCAACAATTCTCTCAGTTTTTCCTTTTCTTTGCAAAAGTCAATTTCAGGGTTTAAAATTTCTCCTATATGAAGCGAAAATTATATACCTACGCAAACACTCACAGTATAATGTCAAAACAAAATTTTCCATGAAAAAATACTTACAGAATAAATAGTTGATCCTAACAGAAATATACACTCTTTAACTGACTGGAACAAAATGTATAAAATGATAGCGGCTATAGCGGTCAATTGATTATTACAGCGAACATGTTTTGACTTGTTCAAGACATGAAAAACCGCACACAAAATCAACTTACAAATTATCTAGAATTTTACGTCATTTTTGCTCAACGTATTTCTGAAGAATTAACAAATAAATAAAGCATTAGTACAGTCCGTATACAAAAAATGTTTCCTTTTTTATTAATGAAAGTATGCAGGATGGCTATAGCCGTAATTCGCCCACATATCACCAAAAATTGGACGGCTATAGCCGTCATTCGCTCACATATCGTCAAAAATTGGACGGCTATAGCCGTAATTCGCCCATATATCGCCAAAAATTGGACGGCTATAGCCGTCATTTGCGGTAATGGGTTAAGTGAATGCAACAAAAACTCATATCCAAATTTCTCTCCATTCCAGTTCATTGCATTGCGTTCATCCTGGTCAAGAACATTAACCAGACTATACCAATAAACAGGTGGATCGTGTGGAACGAACAAATTGCAATTCTTTCCTGTCGTCCCCATCAAGCAATAATAAAATGACTGATATCCTCTTTCACTATGAGGAGTAAGCTTCTAGCGTGCGATTCAATTCAACTGACAATTTTGAAATTTAATTCCTATAATGCCTACCTACATAAATGAATGAGTGTTGCTATGTAAAGCTCACTAACAGAAAAAGTCCTAGCAGCTCATAACAACAAGGCTGATGACAATTTTTTTTTCTCCTTTTAAATCCAAGCATATCCAATCCTTCCGAGATTTTATTATTTTTTTTATTATTTTTTTCCAAGCTTTTTCTTCTACTACTTCTCACAACACACGTCCTGTGGCAAAAATCACCCGCACATATCACCTCAACCACCCTCTAATCAGTAGGCGAAGAGAAAATTTTTCCATTTTCTGATAATGATCCCATTTTTCCCAACATTTTTCCACTATTTATTGCGCTATCAGGGAATTGTAGCACTCACCCATTGCCACGGTGTACCCACGTTCTTCTCTTATGACTTATCCCGTGATAATTTACTCTTCGAGCTGATTTGTCATGCAAAATGAATGAAATAGGACAAAAAAACAAAACAAAAACAGGGAAAAAGGAAGAAAATAAAAATTGTCTGTCACCCCCATATATATCTACTAACGATGAAACGTTATCATCGAGAAAACCTTAAAGAAGTGAACGAATGAAAGGGACAACACAAACAAAGCAGTAAAAAAAACCAGAGCTCCTGACAAATGTATAAGGAAGGATAAGACAGGAGACAGGAGACATTCATCGCCGTAGTATAACGTGCCGTTGTACAGAAGAAGAAGGCAAATAAGGGACACTGTTACCACCCGAACCCGACTGTTGGTTGGTAGGAAAGGATAGAGAGAAAAGTCAGGATAAGAATTTTCGAATTGTGTTATGCTTGCTGCTGCTGTTGCTGCTATGAAATGGGATAACTCTAGGAGGGAAATAAAAAATAATAAAAGTGGGAGGGGCATCCTAAATCCCGTTCATCAGATACCCTACAATACTGTTGGGCGAGAAAACACTTCGTTTATACAGGATGACGAGAAGGAGAAGCCGGGATTGATTGATGCGCACATCAGAAAAGGACGTGAACAGGATAATTTTTCCCGCTGTTATGACTGCAAATAAAAGATGAAGGACATGAGAAGGAGAAAATTATGATGAATATGTCATGACAAAAGGATATATAGGATAGGAGCTGCTCTGCTACTGCTGTTTTCAACTGCTTACCTACCCAAGCCATCCCACCTCAGACACCATTTCGTCCTCTACACATATGACGGTAGCAGTAGATGATGATGATATTCGCATTTAAAAATGTAAGAAAAAATGGACGTGTGTACACGCGCTACCCATCTAAAATCGCGAGAATATAGGGAAATAAAATTCAGAATAAAAAAAAAAAAAAATATGAAAAGTGAAGTGGTGAAAAAATGGAAATCAGACCGCCATTAAGAGAAATGAAATTACACAAATCATTCAGGGTGGTGGTGGTAATGTTTGGGGTTGATGATGGGGGGTGATGAGAATGAGTTATGTCGTGTCGTATAGGTATGTAATTTGCGTAACAAAAAGGAATTTATGCATACCTCTAGAGTCCGCCACTTCCTCCTATCCTAGAATACTAGCTGTCTATAGTAACGGGGGAAGATAATCGCGTTCTTACAGTCAGAGGAAATCAGAACTGGTAGATATATCTATATCCTTTTGCAATGGTAAAGGACTTTACGACTCTTTTAGATAGCACTTAATGCAAACGAGTTGAAAAGTCGTTAAACGATCCTTCCCAATGAAAGAGCCTCGAGAAAAACGTTTCACCGGGTTTGGGGTAAATGGAGGGACGAGCAAGTTTTTTTCTTGCTCGTTAGCCTAACGAGCCTGATGGTTGATTCGATTATTTTCTATAATATCACCCAACCAACCAAGCCAACTCCCCTCGTTATTCCCAATAGGTATCCAGAATAAAAAAAAAATATATATATTTTTTCTTCTTCTATTCAGCGTACTTTTACTCCTCCTCCTCGTCCTCACCTAAAAAGAATATTTATTATCTGTGGCATGGCAAATATATAGTAGAAATGGAAACAAATTTTTCTGTATATGAATTATCTGCCTCCCCCCCCCCCCCCCTTTGAAACATCAACTCCACTATACAATCCTGCGGCTTACATGAATGTTGTTTCTTGTGCAATTTTAAATTGCATTCGTAATTATTTTTAACGGTTTTATGCATTCTGTTCCCTTACATATGCCCGTATTAATGATCTCCTCTTTCTGATTTCTTATGCTTGATGAATAATTCCTTGCTCGATTATCCTGTAATTTCTCTAATGGGGAGCCTCTTGCGGTTGCATTTTAAAATGATAATGGCTTGTAGCTCCTCATATATAATTTTTTTTTACCTCCCTTCCATTTCTGTTTTGTTGTCTTGGGGAAAAAAAATTAATTGCAAAATAATTAAAATGCAAAAAAATCATCTTTAGGCATATGAAAATTATGCAAAGAGCATGGGAAACCATTAAAAATTTTCGTTTTTTAAATGCGGGAAATCTTTAGAGAACGGGTAAAATTTGAATAAAAGATAAAAAATTGAAGTGGAAAATAAAATAAAGTTGAAATTGCTTCAGGAAATTTTTTAATAAAATTTTTTTATTGTTATAGGAGGAAAATATTTTGTTTATGTTATATCCAACTCATAATTGGGAATGATAGCTGGAGAAACAAATAAGTATTTTTTTAATATGACCACTATAAATAAACGTCATAACCGCACAAATTTATGCGACTAATTAAGTTAGTGGTTAATATCGGGGTAGGTTTTTGACAGTTGCATCATATTTCTGTACCACTAATAGTCAGTCCATGTGATAATATGATTACTTCTTATACATACCGTGATTATAATAACATAGATCTTACTTCTTTGTATAATGTGAATGTGGTGGTTTATTATGGGATAGTATACTTTATTTCTTCTATCGATGAGATGACGAAAATCATGGATCACAATATTAATTACTTATATGAAAAGTATGTTCCAGTTCGAACGAATCCCAGTAAATTGCAGACCTGTAAAATTCCAAGTACAAGTACCAATACAGTACCAGTACCTGGACTGGAAATATTTTAAGTACAAGTACAAGTCCCCGTACTGGTACTTAAAAAAAATTTCAAGTGCAAGTCCCGGTACTGGTACTTTAAAATTTTTCAAGTACAAGTCCCGGTACTGGTACTTAAAAAAAATTTCAAGTACAAGTCCCGGTACTGGTACTTTAAAATTTTTCAAGTACAAGTCCAGGTACTGGTATTGTTACTAGTACTTAAGTACCAATGTACTTAAGTACTTTACAGGTCTGTACCTGTAAAATTCCAAGTACAAGTACCAGTACAGTACCAGTACCTGGACTTGAAATATTTTAAGTACAAGTCCCGGTACTGGTACTTAAAAAAATTTCAAGTACAAGTCCCGGTATTGGTACTTTAAAATTTTTCAAGTACAAGTCCCGGTACTGGTACTGTTACTAGTACTTAAGTACTTTACAGGTCTGGTAAATTGTATGGCAACTGTCCCTGGTATTCTGCTAGAATTAAACAACTTATTGCCAAGCCAGAGTATGCATATCATAAGTATAAAAGGACAAAATCTGCTGAGGCTCGCTTATATTATATATCCTTGCACAATAGAGCGACAACTGCCATCAGAACGTCAAAATACCAGTATTTCAAAAGTAAGTTTGATATCAATCTTGCTCCTAAGGTATTGTGGAACAATTTAAAAAGCAGCTGTGTCTATGGAAAAGAGAATTTTAGCTGCTCCTTTTCGATCCAAATAAGCTCAATGAATATTTTGTAATGCCTCACATCTTAATATAAACTACTCAAATCATCCTACTGAAGAATCTGAGAGCAATACTGATAACAATTACTCCTTTCGTTGTATAACTCTTGAAGAGCTTGGACTTGCTTTTTATTCCATTAAATCTAATTCAATTGGTTCTAACAACATTAGCCCTCGGTTCTTACGTCTACTATTTTCAGTAATTAGTCAGCATTTATAAATAATAGTTCCCTAACTTTTTCTACTTTTCCTGCTGCATGGAATATGGCTCTTGTGTTACCCACTGCGAAGAAGGCTTCACTAGAATGTTTTTCTGTGATTTCAGGTCAATTAGTATTCTTCCCTTCTTAGCAAATGTTCCGGAGAAAATTATGCATCTGCAAATTCAAGAATATCTATCCTGCAATAAGTTATTATTGTGCTGCCAATCTGGCTATCGACGTCATCACAGTTGTAAAGCTGCCTTACTGAAGGTAAGGCTATGGATGACGATAAGATTTATATTTTAGTACTGCTAAACTTGACTAAGGCATTTGATAGATTTATAGATCACTGCAAATTGCTTCATAAATTGGAAGCTCTTTTTGAATTTTCATTACCTGCTTCTCATCTTCTCAGAAGTTATTTAATAAATAGAAATCAACAGGTGAAAATAGGCAATAATCTTTCTAGATGTGGTTTGGTGTGCCGCAGGGTTCGATACTAGGCCCACTTCTTTTCAGTATGTTCATTAATAATATTTTGGGTGCCGTTTGTGATGTTCGACTACATCTTTATGCAGATGATGTGCAACTTTACCTGGAAAGACCTATATTGGATTAATTGAAGATTGTGTAGAACGAATTAATTGTGATCTAGCTAGTATCTCTCATTGGTCGTGGAACGTTGCATTTAATGATTGTTTAAAATTTATTTTTGGATTAAGGCGGTATGATCATGTCTCCTCATTTAAATCTCTACTCTTGGGCTCGTCACTAGAGTGTTATCTGAAATGCAGGATCTTATTCTTCTTATTCAATTTAATATATACCAGAAATCCTGAATACCTGTTTAATTATATTGAATTGCTGCAATCACCTCGACATCGAAATATCATGAGAACTCTTACTTTGTTCAAGCTTTTAGATTATGGAGCTCTCTTCCCGCACACATTCAGCGTGCGGGTACGGTTGGTATATTCAGGAGGTTAATAGAGGAACATATTAATTATTAAGTATTGGGTGTAATTGATTAGTTGATTTGTTTTATTCATGTATAATTGCCTTCACTGGCTCTTATGTTATTTCATTTAATGTTATTTTACTTTATATCTTTCTACCGCTCCTTTCTAATTTCTTTTGTAATCTTAGTTACTTTTTTTTTATTATCCTTTTAGTATAAATCCCATTTAGTAGTCATTGTGCTCTTGCTTAATTCTTTTATTTACCTGAAATTATATTATCTATTTTTTAATTGTACTCTAAAAGATTGTAAATCTTGTGTACTCTCCTTGATTATCATAAAATAAATTGAAATTGAAATTAATTCAATCCATTAATGATCCTTTAATGATCCTTTAATTCTTCAAAGGAAATTGGGTGAAAATCATGTTTGGTATGAGAGTTTTTATCTTACTGCATTGTTTTTAAATCTATTCGCCTCCTTTAACTCCAAATAATTGTAATTCTGATTTCTAGATCTTCCCGTAGGTAGGATAGAGTGCGGTATATACATCACTTTCACTTCCAAACAGTATTATACCAAAACTACAAGATACACTCCAATATATAATTAAATTTTTTAATTTCGCTCATCCTTGCCAAAGTTAAATCCCAAGGTAACATCGCATTAGCAATTGCTTCATCTGGAATAGCTGTAACTTTATTGAATGGTAGAAGAACAGTCCATTCGACTCTAAAGCAACCATTAAACATACAGACCAATGAAAATGCAGTATATAACATAACGGTTATTGTCGGGAATGACGTGGATCTCTTGGTAATTTTTGGCTCCTCGCACTCCGATTGAAGAAGAGAACTTCTTCCTCTAATCGGGCAAGAATAAAGTAAAGCGAGCACCTTACTCTTCTCAACGATCACGAAAACATCAGGGAGCATCTTCTACTTCCAGACGCTTTCACTGGATGTGATATAACGTCTGGTCTTTTTCATAAAGGGAAAACTGCAGCTCTGAAACTTTTCGCAAAACATCAAGACCTACATGCTGCAGCACAAATTTTCAACCAGAGTGATGCTTCTCGAGAATCAATTTCTTCGGATGGAATTCGAATCTTTCTAGCTATGTATGGTGATCCAGTTAAACAAGATAACTTGAGCGCATACCGTTATCTTTGGTTTATGAAAGTTACAGGCAGAAACAAGTCGGTAAATTCGAGGTTATTACCCCCAACAGCTGACGCAGCTAAAGAGCACCTGTATTGTGTTTACTACCAGGTACAGTATTGGTTAAAAATCAGCTGAATCCGCAAGATTGGGGATGGGTACTCAAAAACGGCGTATTGGAGCCAATAAAAACACCGCAGCCTCCTGCTCCAGAGCGTTTTTTGAACATGATTTTTTTGTAATTGTTCGAAAGACTGTGGCGCATTGGGCGGCTGTCGAAAGCTGGGCCTCCAATGTTCAGCAGTTTGCGGCAATTATTGTGGGATATCTTGCCTGAATACTGCCTCAATCGAGGATTCGATAGAGAAAAAAAACAATATCTACGACCCAGAAACAGATTCTACTGATTCCCAGCAATTTTGTTATTTCCCACCCGTCCCGTTGGAAAATCAAGAACAATTCGAGGAAAATGAGGACGAAACTGAAAGAGAATAGGGTGACAGAAATTACTTACATATACAACCCTTCATTTTTGTAGTTATGTATTCCTAAATATTCATGAAGAAAAAGACCTGACCTGACAAGCTTAATATTTTTACGGTATGAATAAAGATATTCTTAAAAAACCGAAAAAAAGGTATTTTTTTCCCCGTTTTCAGGCTGTCACAAGTAATGAGGGCAACCAAATTCCGGGTACTTTTCACACTTTATTTGGAGAGCTAAAAGGTAAGTGTATAACCGATTTTTAGCTTGGTGGGACCTTTTCTGAAGAAAAATCCGAAATTTCGTGGACTATAAATAGAACCCTAAAAGATTTAAATGGTGGTATACTTTTAATTTTATTGTGAGGTGATTTTAGAGAAACTTTATCAGGTATTCTACGTCCAACGTATGAGGATGAAATCAACGCATATTTAAATTCAACTATTTTGTGGCGAAGTGTTCATCATTGCAACTCGCAATAAACATGCGTGTTACACTTACAAAACGATTTATCCGATGAAGTATTTTCCAAACCATTTTGCTTAATATTGATAATGGCAAAATTGGTTTAATCAAATTGCCTGAAAATGTCTGCAAGATTATTAATTCGAAAAATTCATTAATAGAAAGCGCAATTGACGTAACCATCAAAATAACTCAGTGAACGAGAGATTTTGGCTGCTAAAAATTTCGATATTGACGAAATCAGCGAAATACAATAAACATTGCCCGGCGAATTAATTTCGTTTAAATCAATTGACATACAGTGGTAGATGAGAGATGGGGAAATGAAAGCATAAGTTCAGAATTCTTGAATTCACTTGATTTACCGGGACTTCCACCATATAACTGATGTTTGAAAATTGGTTCACACATAATTTTGCTTCGAAACTTAAATGCACCGAGACTTTACAATGGAATGAGATGAGTTATTATAAAAATATTATTGAAAATGTCATTGAAACGATCATATTAAACGGAAAGTTCAGAGGAGACAATGTTATACTGCCACGCATTCCAATGATACACACCGGGGCGCACCAAATCAGTTAAAACGTTTACAATTTCCCATACGTTCGGAATTTTCGATGATCATAAATAAGTCGCAAGGACAAACAGTGATCTTAATATCCAGATCGGATCTAGAAAATTCATGTTTCTCTCACGTATAGGTATTTTGTGTGTTCATGTATTGGAAAACCATCAAACCTTTTTCTTTCTATGCACCTGATGGACTAACAAAACATATTGTTCATGACTTAGCTGCGTTAAAATGAACACAAAATAAACAATATGTTATTAATCAACATTTCTTACATTGTACTTAAAGTTTCGTATTTAAATAAAAATATTTATAATACGAAATATATGTATTTTTCTTAACATATTTTGCATCAAATCATTATAATAAAAGTGAATTTTGAGCATTCATTTCCAATATTTAGTTATCAAAATATTGATTTGAGATTTTCTTTTATATAATGATTCTTTGTTTTTAATCTACAGTTTTTGGAATTACTGGGAAAAATGTCGAATATCTCATATTTAAACCAAAGATTTTATTAAGCAAGGAGTCCCTGAAATCTGAAATTCAACGTTCAACTTACAGTGAACGACAAATATAAAATGAAAAAGCGCTCATGCCAGCTTTCAAAACAAAGGCTGCCTCGCAAAATTAAAATCATTAATAGCATGCAAGTTCAGGATTTCTAGAATAAAACACTAAAATAATCAAAATGAACTAAATACATTTGAAAGAAGACTTAGTAAGCCGACAATTATGTCAGCTTAATCAAAGGCATCGATAGAGGCAGTAAGTGTTACAATTCAGATTGAACAGTCTTTTGCAACAAGAATATGTCAATAGTGATGAGGTCTAAAAAATCCTCATCGATTATGATCTTGAAATTGTGTACAAACAGGGAAAAATAGATACAAATGCAGATGCCATGTCAAGAACAAAAATGGACTCTGAGAAATGATACCAAGAGACCAATGGAGAAAATAGATAGCGTAGAATCAGACCATCTCTATATATGAGAATGCACATCCATCTCCGACATAAGATATATTAAGAGGATACAATTCGATAAAGCGTAAGCACAAGATAATGCGAAAGATAAAAGTTTGCCAGAAATATAAATAACTAAGAAAGGGGTAACCGTTCAGTACAGCGATAATCCTATATTTAACTCTGGTTACATAATGGAGAAGCTGATACAAAAGATGAACGAGAATAATATTAAAGAATTAGCACTCGCAAAAGACGATACTATATTGATATAAATGAATTTAAGAAAAAAATTCAATAAGCTGCAGCAGAATGATAAATGTGGTAAGGCAATATCACTGAAGATATTACTTTATGAACCCCCAATAAGGATCAAAGATCCAAAGATTGAATAAGAATTAGTAAAAGAATACCATGACCATAAGCATGGTGGACACGCTGGAATTAAACGCTGCAATAAAGGCACATACCTTTACAAAATGATAAATAAGTACATATACAAGTGTGAAAACTGTGAAAAGAACAAATTCAAAAAGTACACAAATGAACCTCTAGTGATAATGGACACACCAACCAGTAGTTGCGAAAAGATCTCAGTTGACACACTAGGACCTCTGAGAATATATATTTACATTTATTCTAACGCTACAATACGAATCAACAAAGTTCGTAGAGGCATACCAGATATAAACAAAAAAAAAAGAAACCGGCTCAGACTCAAGACTAAGTAATCTAATAAAATAGTTAAATAGTGTAGAATAATTATATAAAAAAAGATTAGAATATGTATAACTTAATTATATAAGATTATGTAACAAAAAAAATGTTTTTTTTTTTTAAAAACAAAAATTTTTGTTTTTCTTTTAAGGGTGAGGATGTAAAGCCATGACCACGGTCAAGAATTATAAACAAAAATCAAATCGAAAAATAATTGAAAACAAACAAAGTTTGCTCGACCTCAAGAAGAATTTGCAACGCAAGCAATTTCCGCTATGCAAGCATAATTCTTCATTGATAAAATATTCATACCGGAAGTCATTTCTTTATAATCTCGATACATTTTTGACTCATTCAGAAATTGTGTGATCAGAAATGCTGACACTACAATTTCTGATTATTAATTTTGTATATTGCAATTCTGCAATAATCCCTCCTTCAGAATTGTAAAGAAATACTGATTCCTTTGTAATCGATTTATATAAATAAGCAGTTATTGTTCAATAAAAATTAGACTTAATCTGACTATCGAAAGGTGTCTTTTTATTTCTCAAATTCAACATCGGCATACTCTGCCATCCCTCTATAATAGCGGTATACTCTGTCTTCGTACAGATATAACAGCGGCATAATGTGCCTTTAAATACAAAATAGCGGCATACTCTGCCACACATGTTACATTGGCATACTCTGCCTTAAATAATATAACAAGAGAGGCACTTTCTGCCATATTCTGCCATTTAATATCATAATTACAGCGGCTTCTTAGCCATCCAATAATCAGTACGGCAGCGCTCTGCCTCTTCAACAAAACTCCGATACGAGTCATGACGAATAAATAAACATGGACAAATCATGGATAGATTATCGTACGACATATAAACAATTATATTATTACACCATATATTCCTAGAACGTTTCGTAGAACAATAAAAATAATTATAACCAATTTCATAAAATTTCATATTCTGAAAAGCTTTTCAGTACAATATGAACGACTAGGATTGATCATTTTTACAGTATACGTAAAAAACCTAAATTAATTTTTATATGGCAACACCAAAAAGGGGTTTCCTGATTTAGTCCATTTTTGAAGTTTTATTTACTATTGCTATGAAAACATCGTGTACACAATTTTAGCTCTCTACATTGACGCGTTCTCAAACTGTGTTTAAATATATAATAAGAAAACGGAATTTTTGCAGTCCTACGAAGGAGTTACCCGATTCGTCTAATTTTCAATTCAATTCATTTATTGTTGTACAAACAAGAATATACAATTTTTTTTTGTATGTACATATTTAGCCTAGATTTATGTACATCTAACACAAGCTATAATATATAATTCCTTATCAATAATTACTGGAGAAAAAAAAGGAAATTTACAACTTACTTAGGTACTCTAAAAATAAAATTTAAATTCTGTTCTACAAAATTCCAAAAATTCAAAGATAAATCAATCTACAATAAATGTAAAGTGATGAAAATTAAAACAAGATGAAACATAAACAAATTTTCATTTTTTTTTTCATTTCATTTATTTATTAACAACATCTATACACTTAAAGCCTGGCTTTCTACTTATGTGTAGATAAACTTAACAAAAATAATCTGCTGCACTATGAGCTAGAGTAAACTAAAGAATAGACAAGAAAAAAAAATAATAAAATAAATAAAATAAGATAAACTAAAAGCGCTAAAACTACATCTATACAATAATAATAAGAGGCAAAGAAAAAAAAATAGTAATATGGTGGTAATCACTAAAATTAGAAAAATTATTAATTAAATAATTATCGATAAGAGAAATAATCCAGTATCTTGCCGCTGAAATCACAGCCACCACTCTTTCTGATCTCCAGATCTCCATAGGTAAAGTATTCCACATCCTGGTAGCATAAATGAAAAATTTACGCTCAGTTACACGATAACTAAAACTTGGCACATTCAACGCCACAGTTCTACTGGACCGAGAAAACTATAAAGCAATAATTTTTCATGTAGATAGCTAGGCACCTTTTTTACAATCAAATTATACAAAAATAGAATTACCCTGGAATCAAGATACGCTCTTAAGGTACATCCAAAGACGGATTTTACATAGGGAGAAACATGGTCATATCGTCTCAGACCGTACACGTAGCGAGCGGCCGAATTGAACGCGGCAGTGATTTTTCTTTGCGAGAAGGAATCTAGCTGGTAAAACAATTCACATCCGTAGGTAATCAAAGGAGCAATAAGTTGTTTCACTAACATGAGCCTTGTATTTCGAGGAGTAACGAAAGAAGAAACAGAAAGCTTACGAAGGGTTAGGTTAGACACAATACTGTTGACATGGTAATGATGCCAAGATTCCTTACCGAATAGGAGTTTCATCTAACATCACATCAGGAAGGTCTGTGATGAGATTGTATGTAATATGTGATAGTTAGAGGGATCTAATATGTTAAAATTTTAGCACCTACGGAGAACTTATTACGCACATACTTACAGGTTTAAAATCCAAGAGTTAGCATAAAGTCTGTTCATAAAAAAACCAGAATTTACCAAGTCATGGTATCTAAGAAATTGATCTGGTTTCCCGAAATCGATTCCAAATGGTGCATCTGATAGGATCCAGTGTGCTCTAAGAAATATGTTGCTGAACCAATTCTTGTCTTAACCATGATGTGTCAGATCGAACCTTGAAGAATTATGTCAATTAAGCTGCGACCGACATTTCACGGTAGAAAAGTTGTGAATACGTCAAAACTTCGAATTTAATGCTGTAGAATTTTTTAAAAATATCTATAGATAATCAAGCTTTATTAAAAGTTAGGACCACCGCTACTGAAAATAAGTTAAATAGTAGTGTCATAATAGTGTGTACCGCATAATATTTAAGGGCTCAAGTAGGGCTATTTAAATGACACTTTCCCGAATTTAATGTTCTAGTATTTCTTAAAAAATCTATGGATAATCCAGCCTTATCAAAAGTTAGGACCACATGTTTTTTTTATGTTTTCTTGATCACGATTATTTTTTGAGTTTACACCGAACTATTGTGAATTTTCGAACTTAACTATTGATCAAGCTCGATTATTTATAGATTTTTTTTTAAATACTTGACATTTAATTTGGGGAAGAGGGACTAAATTAGCCCTAATTGAGCTTTAAATTTTGACGTGTTCAAAACCTTTCCACCATGAAATGACAGTCCCAGCTTAATTGAGGTAAGAATCTCTGATGTAGAGTTATAATTGGTACGAAGTTCTTGGTTGTCGTTCTAAGGTGATTTTGAAAGTGTTGACACTCTTAAAATTGCAACAGCTACCCTCTATCACTGGAAAAAAACCGCATGCCAATACCTGAATCTGTTTTAGCACTGGAGGTTTATTGGCACATTCAAGCCAGATCACAAAATTGCATACAAGGAATAATCACAGGTAGGTACGTGGGGTCTTTTATGACTGGACCCACAATTGCTTTGTTATAATTTTCTGATAATTTTTACTTTATTAATTTAAACTAACAAACCCTATAAAATATGCTGGAAGTGATGTCCTTCCTGGTCTATACATAATTGTGCCCTACGAAGTAATGAGTGTCTTACTGTAACAAAATTATTACTATTATTTCTAATATGGTTACAAGCATTTTGTATCCTATTCCATAGATCTTCCCTAGAAGTAATAACTGAACTATAAACTCTACTTTTTAAATAGCCCCATAAAAAGAAATCGAGAGGAGTAAGATCAGGTGATCGAGCAGGCCTAGGAATTGGTCCTCCACGTCCTATCCATCGCGCAGTATATTGCTCGTTAAGGTAACTTCTAACCTGAGCAGAGTAATGCGGCGGAGCGCCATCGTGCATAAAGTACATCTCGCGACTAAGGGAAAGCGGAATTTACTCATCCAACATCTCTTCTAAATCATGATTTAAAAAACTTGGCCTCTTATTTTTTCTGGTAATAAATATTCTTGTTTTTCAAAATCTTGCTGCTACTTTCCATTGACTGATAAAATAAGTAATTATGAAACTCCTAAGATGCTGCTTAAATACTAAATAAGAGTACCACTACCTTCAGAAAATTATAACCAAAGCAATTGTGGGTCCAGTCATAAAAGACCTTACGTCCTACCTGTGATTATTCGTTTAATACAATTTTATGATCTGGCTTGAATCTGCCAAAAAACCTCCAGTGCTAAAACTGTGTCAGGTATTGGCATGCGATTTTTTCCCCAATGATAGAGGGTAGTAGGGGCGTTAATAAGAAGCAATAAATTTTGGTTACATGGAAGAAAGTTTTTGAGATAAATAACGGTATTTATGAAATTTGTGCGTAAAAAAATCAAAATTTTGGAAATATTTGAGAATAATTTAAAGATGCTTAATTGACAAATACAGAGGAATACACTTTTCGACAGCTACTATTCTTGGCTACAATATTCTTGGCAACAATAACCAAAATCTATAGGGTGGTTCAAAAGTTATACTCTTTAATTCCCAAAAGGATTCACGAATATTGTCGAAATCTTCAACTGGCCACAACTCCTAAAGGAAGGTTTCTAGGAGGGGGGGGGGGTATGTGGAACAATTTTTTGATCAGCTTACCTCAAGAAATCGCGTGGTATACCAGAAGGTATGTTGATCTGAATCACCCTGTATTTACATATATAATATCACTGAGAAGAACCATGATAACTTCTTCACTTCTTCCCACTAAGTAGGTGCGGTATGTATGAACCTATTTCAGCATGGAATTCAATATTTTTTTTTTCTTGTGTAAAATTACACATCCAATCTAATTCACTAGTGCAATTTTACTCCAAGTCAACAATGGAAAAAATTAAGTTTTCATTACTTTTAACTTACTTTTTTCTTTCTTATCCGATTTTATATTCACTTTGTCATAGTCTGTATACTAAGCCTTGTCTATCACTACTCAAAAGAAAAAAACCCGGATTTCCAATTCCCAACTGAAAAAAAAAAAATAAGTCGTCATAATTAAACAAACGCCACAAGTGTTCCTATAAATATTAAACATTTCTACAAAATTATAATCCAAGTCTCTGAAGTATAATATGAAAATGCAAATTTTTCATTTACACTTCAAGCATTTTCCTCAGTTAGTTATTGCAAAACAATACAAATTTCCACAAATGCATTTTTCAAGTGCTTCGTATCATCTTCAAAACACGAAAATTATCCAAAATTATGCAAATGAGCTTTGTTATCGAAATCGGCTTTCTACGAATAGCTTTCATATGGAAATCTATACGAAACGCAAGGAATCTCTCTCAGCCCGTTATTATTGTCTGGCCTGAATTTGTCATGCGTAAATTTTTAATTGAAATTGAAACAAAAAAAAAACATGAACAACAGATATGGAAGATGATGAAAGGCAAAGAAGCGCCATCTTGCCTTTATACCATAAAAGAAAAAGATTTGCGTGCGTCCCCTAATGGACGAAACGAGTACTTTTACACAACACTCTTGTACCGGTGTGGGTCTCTTATGTTTTTATGCATATGAAAATAAAAGTTGGCCATATTTGCAGTACCCCGCTGTGATCGCAATGAATATTTGCAAACCTGTATAGAGCAAACCCCATACCACACGTCATCATATGTATTTAGAAGAGTACCACCAACTCCTGTTGGATGCTGCGGTACACTGTTCATCTTGCGTAACAGTAATTTATATGTAGTCATCCATTAAGGGGCGCAAATTGACGCAGCGGGTTATTAATTTGATTTCTTTTTTTTTTTAGAACATTTTTAATATGAGCTTCTCCTTGAATGTTTCAAGAAGTGATAAAAACGACCAGAAGTGGCGCCTTAAGCACTGTCATTGCGTTGCGTTGCGTTTATTTTCCGGTAGGTAGATATATGAGAGAAAAAACGCTCGGTCGTAACCCTTTCACTTTTGATGAGTTTTCCGGCTTCATTGCATTCGTAAATGATCAATTTAATGGAAATTTTCAAGTAGTTAGTGTAGAAGATATTGAGAGTTTCTAGAGCCTCTTCGGATGCAACCGCACAATCGGCAAATTTCTTTTAAATTTTTTTTGTTGAGGAGATGGAGGAGAATTGTATAAGTGTTTTTATCTCAGAGGGATACCAAAATGTAATTATTATTATTGGAAAAATAGTTGCAAAGTAATTTCACCCGCATATTTTGTTCATTCTCTGGAGGAACTGTTATATACCCAATTTTTTGTATTTTTTTTTTTGTGTGGAGTATTTCTTGTCTAATTTTATTCACTTTATATTTTTAGTACTTTACTTAACTATATTTATTAAATTTTCTTCTTCTTTCTTTATTTTCATTTCTTTTTCTTTTCAAGTACAGAAAACATCCTGGATCCTGTGTATATTCCAACTTTTCTCAAAAAAATTTTTTAGAAAAAAAAAACTTAATGCTAACAAAAATAACTTATCTCAAGAAAAAAGTCAGTGAAAACTTCGAAACTGGCCAATAAGCTACAAGGGTTGCCCAACTGACTCATTTAAAGTGCATATCACTCACGTATTTTCCATTTGTTTTTATGCCATTACCTTTTAACTCGTACACGAATTTATCTGTCTATTTATATATTTCCTTTTTAACTTTTTCGACACTCTCGTAGACCAACTTTACGTCATTACAGCGAGCTAAAATTTGGCACACAGGTTCATGTCACATGACAATTGAATCTATCAAAATTTGAACAGGAAATTTCCATGGAAAACCCGGAAAATCGGGAAAAATCATTTGCAAATTTGGTACAAATTTGATTAGTGATAAATCCGTTTCAGGAAAAAACAGAGTTTTCCGATTTTTCCGAAAAAAATTTCCGGTATTTTCCGACTTTTTCGGTAAAAAAGTTTTCTAAATTATCAACTGGCATCATTACTTTCTCTCCGACAATAGTGAAAACTTTCAGAAAAAAATCGACGAAAATTCATGTAAAACGCTTTTCCGGAGTTTTTCCGACCAAGGAAGCGTTTGAGCGTTTTGGAACCTAAGACAAAGTTGTAGAGCAAAATGAGTTGCATAAAGTTGCTTTTGCGGAAAATTCCATGGAAAACCCGAAAAAGCGGAAAAATCATCGGAAAAATGTTCATCGATATGATTAGTGATAAATCTGTTTCAGGAAAAGTGCAGAATTTTCCAATTTTTCTGGAATTTCCGGAATTTTCCCACTTTTCCGGAAAATTTTCCGACAAAAAAGTTTTATAAGCAATGCGTAATCATTTTTTTTCTGTCCTACTGGCATCAATACATTCTCTTCAACAATCATGAAAACTTGCATGAAAAATCGAGGAAAATTCATGTAAATTTTTAAAAAAAAATTCATAATAATAGGAAAAGTCTGTGGAAAACATGCAAAACCGGGAAAATTCAGTAAATCAGTGTCTTTTCAATCGTCATAAAACTGTTTTAAAATATCTCCATGCAGCACGTAATAACAATTTAGTTAACGTGAAAAGGCAGAAAATAAAATAAATAAAAAACGAGTTTTCAAACAAAACTGAGGCCAAGCCGCATGAAAAAGTAGAAAATAAACTTTTTTTCACACACAGAGGTGGACTCAGATTTTATTCGCTGACCATCACCGATATATTTCAGTATGATCAATCAGAGGTAATAAGTGATTTGATTCGTGAAGAGAAAGAATATTCAAGAGAAATGTTCCAATCAAAAAATCTGAGACCACCTCTGTGTGTGAAAAAAAGTTTATTTTCTACTTTTTCATGCGGCTTGGCCTCAGTTTTGTTTGAAAACTCCTTTTTTTAATTATTTTATTGTTTTATGAAAGTGTAATTTATTA
The DNA here is from genome assembly GCA_963930735.1 of Dioctria linearis. Classification (NCBI taxonomy): domain Eukaryota; kingdom Metazoa; phylum Arthropoda; class Insecta; order Diptera; family Asilidae; genus Dioctria; species Dioctria linearis. Next base: position 240,965,952 of record OZ005742.1, read on the forward strand.
AAATTTTTTTAATCTTAAGTCTGTGCTAAACTAAATTCTAGCGGGTCTCCAATATCGGGCCGTTCTTTAGCAGCTAAAATATGACAGCGGAGACTCAGAGAAAAGATATTCGTAGAATCTCACTAATCCGGCACTATTAAATACCAGAGGGTGCCGGATTACTGGATTGTATCGAAAAAATCATAATAAATAAAATAAGCATTTCATAAAAAAAATACCTAAAATGTATTTTAGTTCATGTTCTACACGTTTTTTTATACCTGTAACATATCTCATAATTAACTAATTACATAGTTTTAAAATAATCCTCCTTAATTGAAGTCTGTGTTTTTGTGCAACTTGTATAGTCCTTGTTTAAAAACGTTTTCTCGCATATTTCGAAGAATTATAATATCCTTAGCAGATACGCCGTTTTCTTAAGTCAATGTTATGCAGGTTTTGAAACAATTATAAATGCTGTATCAGGTTTTACTTTTACAGTTCTATAGTAGTTGGTAGCTCCAATATTTCTACAAGACTTTCTTCTTCTTGTACTGCTTCACATATTTCTTCATCTGTCATAATTTGCTCTGTTTCTTCGGTCCCTTCAAACCAAGAATTTAAATCTTCTTCACTTGTTTCGAATCCTTTTTCTGATAAATTTTGCAACCAATCCGTAATAAGTAGATATTATTTTCAGGATCCCATTCTTCTGTTTCTTGTGGTACAGAATTCATTGTAGCTCTGTTTCATGATGATTACGAGATTAAGTTAGGTGAAACAGAACTCCATGCTTGAAAGAGAGAGAGAATATAACATCCTTCAAATTCAATTCTTTGAGCTCTGCGTTATGTCACAATCTTGATAAATAATATGGATGAGAAATTTATTTTTATACAAGGACTTTACTTTCTGGATAACATTTTGATCCATCATCGGCTGCAATAAAGGTGTGAAGTTTGTTGGTAGGAAGATGGTTTGGATATTCCCATCACTTGATCTAAGTTCTTGTTCATTTGGGTGGCCTGAAGCATTGTCAAGTACGAGCAAAGCATTTATGGGCAAGTTAGATCTTTTCATAAACTTCTTCATTTATGGCTCAAAGTCTTTATGTTATGGAACCACATTCACTAAATACCTCTCTCGTGTAGCAGACTGGCAGACAAATTTTGTGAATGCTCTGGGTGGGATTTTTAGCTTTACCAATCACTAACAAATCCAATTTGTGTGTTCCAGTAGGATTTGAATACGGCATAAATTTGATTCTATCTTTACACACTTTACGACCTGGTGCGCTCGGTTTTTTAGATGATACGAAAGTTTTATTAGGCAACAGTTTCCAGAACAGACTGCTCTCGTCTGCATTATAGATTTGGTCCAGGAAGAAGACCCAGTTCCTCTATTTCGTTTTTAAAATGCTGGATAAAAGGCTGCACTGCAGATTCGTCGCTTGATAATTTTTCACCCGATATTGTTAACAGACGGATACGAAATCGCTTTTTAAATTTATCCAGCCACCCATCACTGGCACGAAAATCATCTTTTTTTGGTGCTTTTATAAAAATCGATTGCTTTTGCTTTCAGAATCTCTCCAGATACAGGAATGTGTTTAGAACGCTCTTGGATGAACCACATGTAGAGAGCGTTTTCCATCTTTGGACAATCACCAACTCTTAATGTTTTACGCTTTGCTAGTCCAGATTCCATCGTCTTCACGTGGTCCACCATCTTTAGTTTTTTTTTTTTTGCTGCACGTCCAACTCCATATTCATTTGTCAATTTGTACATGTTTTTTCCACTAGATAACTACTTTGTCCATTTTATCTTTCAAAGCTAGAATCTGGTGTTTCCGTTTACTTGCGACATTTTTTAACTACACTATTCTCACTTTAAAACAGCAGGTAAATACGTACGAACGTAAACATGATAAGGTTTGAGGTTAAACTGCTTGAGGAAGATGGCAAAGAAGAGATTACATGCAACGAAACAGAATGGCAAATGATTCATTTTCGAAAATAAAAGAGAAGGGGCGGAGTTTTCAGATTTTACGCTCCTAAGAAGTTCCCGCGCTTTTGGAAAACACGTTTTTCTGCAATATGTTTTGAGAGAGAGTTGTACCCAATATTTGTTGCTACAATCGTATGATATTTGAAGAGCACGTGCTTTTGTTTACTATCGTTTTGTTCCGAGGAGATTAAGTGTGTGTCAACTCAAAATATCAGAGAATATTTTTCGGAGAAATGAGAATTTTATTTGACAGAAATTTTACGTCACCTTTTAGTACCTTGGCCGAGGCGAAATTTATATGTTTCTTAAAAAATTGAGGTAGTGTGACCTGATGTACATTATAATGAATAGTTTGAAAGGATTTTGGTGATATTTAAGAAGATTTTATCATTCGGGAAATTCGGAGGGACGAAGCAGGCGCGGGCGGATGGTGCCGGATTATTGGATGTGTCGGTCTATTGAAGTGCCGGATTAGTGAGATTCTACTGTATTAAAAACAAGAAGAAGAAGAAGGATTTTGTAATTTTTTTTACGGAAATACAACGCGCGGTCATAATATTTCTAAAAAAATAGTAGTTAAAATTATTTGAAAATATTAAATATATAAAAATAATATCTCTAATGTATACAATAAAAAAGAAGTTGACAATGATATTGAAAATACGGGCACGAGAAGAAATCCAATTCATCCATACTTACAGCAAAGACGTACAAAACGTTAACTACAAAAATCCGATCAATAAATTTATCAAATCTCAGAACTCTGACAATAAATATTTTTAGCGTGCTAAGGAACGGCCCGGGCGAATAAATTCAAGTTAACTTTTTTGGAGACATACTGGTGGTGCCATCTCTAATCAAAACCCAAAAGCAAATTTAGCGCGTTGATCTTCAGTTAAGGATCTTCAGTTAAGGAATTCCTTTACATTCAGAGATTTTAATAGTATTAATATGCCTGGTCTGGTTGCAGAATGTGCAACTATCCCTTGGATGTCCGTTAATTATTATCCCTCCGTTGATGCTCAAATTGCCTTCTTAAACTCAAAACTGTCTTACCTTTTTAATAAATATGTTCCCTCTTTAGATCATGTACACTGAATCAAAAAGGCTGTCCATGGTTTTCCGCGGAAATTAAGGGATTGATTGTTGAACGCGATTTTTTACACCGAAGATTTTCGCGTATGAGGACCGGAGTTAATCGTGATGCTTACAAACACATTAGAAATTTTACTAATACTAAAATTCGAGCCGCTAAGCGTCGGTACATTGAATCAAAATTCGTTTCCAATCTACCGCAAAGAAAAATGTAGAAAAATCTCAGAAATGTGTTTGGCAAAGGTGTCTAAGAATGTGATGCTGATACTGATTGCCTTAATAAGTACTTTACTTCTCATAACATCCCTTCCTCATCTAATTCAGATGTTACTCCTACCACTTCTTCTGAGGTCCCTGATTATCTGGCATATGGAGGCGATTTCAGCTTTAACTGTGTTGATGTTGTCCAAGTAGTTAACGCCATTAATACTGACAAGTTTGAGGCAGTGAGATCCGATCAAATATCGCCCCGTTTTATAAAAATTATTTTGCCCTGGCTCATATATCCTATCCTCCACATTTTCAATACGAGCTTGACATCCTCGCAATTTACTAGAATTTGGAAAATTGCGATTGTGCTGCTCCTTGCTAAAGTTGCATCTCCTAATGGCCCAAGCGATTTTCGTCCAATTAGTATCTTGTATTTTTTGTCTAAGGCGCTGGAGAAGCTTATGCATGAACAGATCTTACTTTACTTGGAATCAAATCAATTGCTCACCCCGTGGCAGTCAGGATTTAGAGCTGGGCACAGCTGTGATGCTGCCTTATTAAAAGTAACGTCCGACATTCGTACAGCTCTTGATAAGAATTACCTGACTGTCCTGGCACTCCTGGATTTTTGAAAAGCCTTCGACAGCGTCAACCAATCCAAGCTCCTTACCGGCTTATTAAACAAATTTGGATTTTCTTCATCCGCGGCATCACTTATCGGTAGCTTTCTTATTGGACGATCTCAGCAAGTCAAAGTCCATGATTTACTTTCGAGAAGCTTGCCTCTCACGTGTGGGGTACCTCAGGGTTCAACCTTAGGCCCTTTATTGTTCAGTATGTACATGAATGCTCTGCCCAATAAGACACTCCAAAATACACTTGTATGCTGATGACGTCCAGATATACCTGGATAAGCCGGTTGGCCTGATAGAGGATTATGTCGAGAGAATTAACACAGATCTGAACAGAATTTCTGAGTGGTCCAAGAGGCACGACTTACTTTTAAATCCTAACAAATCAAATTACATGATTTTGAATCGTGAGAGGCATGATGTATCACAATTTCCAACTGTAACTCTGAATGGCACAGCTTTACCTTACGTTACCTCTGTTCGAAATCTGGGAATTATCCTCAACTCTTCTATGAATTGCTGCGACCACATTAAAAATACATTGGGTAAAATTTATGGCATACTTCGAAGGTTGTGGTTGTCTGCAAGGATTCTGTCTCCTGCTCTTCGCTCTAGGCTGGTGAAGAAACTTCTCTTGCCCTATTTCACAAGTGGATGCATTGTCTTCCCTCACTTGGATTCGATATGTAGGAGAAAGATAGATGTCGCTTTCAATGACTGCATTCGTTTTATTCATGGATTGAGAAGATATGATCACATTTCCCCCTTTCGTAACTCTCTATTGGGTATATGTCATTAAATGTTTATCTGACATTGATAAATTTGATTTTTCTTCATAAGGTCATCTACACAGGCGTCCTGGATTTCTATTTTTCGACCTCAGCTTTTTAAACTCTGATAGGCACTTGATGCTGCGTGTTTCTCGCTATCAACATAGAATTTTAGAACGCTCTCACTTTGTTCATGTTGCTCGCCTTTGGAACAGTCTACCGGCTGACATTGCCCTCACACTCCGAAAAAACTATGCGCTTTTATTCCTGTTTTTATTATTATTTCCAGGTCATTCTTATTTCTATTTTCAATTTTTTTTTTTATTACCTATATATTCAGGATAAATTTTGGCCAATATCTATTCGCTTGCTAAATTTTCATACAAAATTTATCTGAAAAATAATATCCCTTAAATGACTTCCATTTTCTTAGTGGCAATTACTGGCTCTTTCTAAGGCATTTTGTATTATAGTAGGTACGCAACTGTTCGAATCTTCTCCTTTAGTTTCTGAATTTTTTGTGGTTTATGCTCACGTAAATCCATTCCTTCAAGAAATTCCACAAAAACAAGAGAAAAATCAGTGGCCATCAAATCTGGGGAAATTTTTTTAACATGGTACCATATACCGCCCCATAGATGGTGTGTGTCTGCTCGCCTTCATCATAACCTCCGCAATCTTTTCGAACAATGGTTTTTTCGAAATTCTCCTGCCAAATGTGCAAAACATCAACTCTGATATGGAGCAGCCAGCCACATTTTGTCATGGTGTTATAAAGGCATCACAAGCAAACAACTTATAGATGACGCCATTTCCTCCAATTCGACAAATGAAGCCAATGGATATCTCTCTGTTTACGCCGATATGAAGAGATACAGGCGGCAAATATTGGGCGATTGAAGTGTAAGGAACAATCCTCGAAAAGGAGTATACCCACTACTTCGGAATAGAATTAACTCATGGATTGAAATCAATTAAAGTCACAAGAACAATAAGATATCCAGCCCCGTTAAGCGTCGAACTTGATACTTAATGTGTGAAATTTTAAAAGTTCGGCAGATCGAAGAGATTTTGTAAGAATTAAGGTAAAATTACACCGTGGTATCTAGTCTCCAGTTAAGAGAAACTAAATCAGAAAATTTTTACACGGAAAGATA